>PKRV01000248.1:1267431-1449894 GCA_003709505.1 Hyphantria cunea
ATGGGAGATAAGTTATATATAAAACAGTTAAGAACAGTTTTCTCCAATGTTTGGTTTGTTAACCGACTTTCTAAACTTTTATTGTTTTATGTTTTATTGCGCTTAATGGTAATGACAGTTGTGTTTTGACGCACAGTTAACGATACCGCGTCTGTAATAAAATAATCCATCTAACAAAGTTTAATGTTAGATCTCAAATCTCATATCTATTGCACTGATGGCCTCGTGGTTTAAGCGGTCACCATGCCGTTTTCTACTGCGCTGAGTGTTGTGGGTTCAAATATATGGCGCAACATTTGGTGTGATCAATAAATTGTTGTTCTGAGTCTGGCTGTTTTTTGTATCCGTTTCATATATTATTATGGTTGTAAAGTCCACCACGATATAGGATGTATTTCTAATGCGAGAGTTGTCTTTTTGTTGTTCCTTTCTTTTTTTTTGTATATCCTGCAATCAGTCTTATTGGACTATGAGCAGATGTGGTGTAGTAGGCATGTTCCTTGAAGAAAGTGCCTATTAATGAAAAAATATATACCTATTATCGTATTTACATACTTTCGTAACTTTGTATTAGAAAATTTTAATTTGAGTCTTTGAAGTCTTTCCAACTAGCCGGTCAATATTCTTTTAAAGTGCAAGTAGTATTATGTACTAAATATCAAGCTAAGTAGGCACATTAAAGCTTAAAGTATGATATTAACCTTATTTGATATAATATATACTTAATATATAAACCTGAAGAGTTTGTTTGTTGGTTTGCTTACTTGAACGCGCTAATCTCAGGAACTATTGGTCCGATTTGAAAAAATCTTTCAGTGTCAGATAGCCCATTTATCGAGGAAGACTATAGGCTATATCATCACGCTATCGACCAATAGGAGCGTACTACCAATGAAGAATCTTACAAGGACGGCGGAAAATTATTACGCTACAAGCAATAGGAGACGTAAACGAAGTTGTGTGGGTCAGCTAGTTTATTCTAAAGCCAATGCAGGTGCGTAGCTCTCTCATAGATTCTATTAGTTGTTTAAAATTCTATTGAAACTTGGTATAAAATGAACCGTTGAATATATTTCAACAAAATCAAACATTAATCTATTAGATTCATTTTTAGTGAGTAATCTCGGTTAAATCCCTGGTAGTTTGTACGATCTGCAAATATTCGTTTCGGATTTCAGGTGTCTTCTATAAAAAATATATATGTATTGACAAACAAAAAGTATTTAAGTATTTTATCAGTCAATCCAGTTATTATACAAGCTCAGCTTAGTTTAAATCTAGATGGCGTTGTATGTGAAATATCCGACATATAAAAAAAGATTTAGATTTATATATGTATATATATATGGGTATGTCAACAGAGCTTGTAGTTGACATACCCTTGTACTACTGCTAGTGGTGTCTATGCTCAAATTACAAATTTTCTTAAATGAAACTATCAGTTTCATTCAAAACAGTCAAGAGAAATCCCAATAATAATAGGTATACTAGCTGAGCACCGCGGTGTTACCCGCGTTTGATGTTGTAACCGCGGGCAGCGCCACGGGGCGAAACTAGTCTAGAAAAAGTAGCTTAAGTTACTCCTTATATCATAAGCTATCTGTCAGTGAAAGTCCCATCGAAATCGGCCGAGTCGTACCAGAGATTACCAACAGAAAGACAAAAATTGTAAAAAAAAAAATTCTCACATGTACCGGGTATACAGCGGTTATTTTAATTATACAAACTGACACTCCAATTTTGTTTATTTGTATAGATAACGATGAAGGCTCCTCGTTGCTCCACTCCCCTTATCTCTACACATATTGGTAATAAACTATAATTAATGATTCAATATTATTTACGTCTGAAGGCGAATCAATATTTATTACTATAAAATAATGAACGTAGACATAATAAAAATAAGTATTGGAATGTATAAATACAAATTGATTTATATTATTTTTGTTATTTATTTACTCATGAATTAAATCACCAGAACTATAATAAATATACAAACGATATAAGAGAGAAAAATGGTTTTTATCATTTAATCTCAGGAAAATATATCAAGAAGCCAATTTACATACACGACAAAGAATTTTTTAGAAAACATTATTTTAGTAACTTTGTCATGTGTCTCTGCCCACATATATATCATTTATCGCGATGATTCTTTAAACTGATATAACTTGTTTTTTGCCAACCGATAAAAAAAATAAACACTAAAATTTAAGTGATTTTTACTGTAGTACATGATATTTTTTATATATCTTAATAACATTACAATACTGTAATACATTAGAGAAAACCGCATAATAATCGGTTAAGCTACTTCAGAGATTAGCACTCAAAAACACACAGACAAAAATTCTAAAATCTGTTGTTTTGAGTTCTGTTACTTTAGTTTTTTTCCTTTCATTAATTTTTCTTCAAACACTAATGACATCTTACAATTTTTGTAAAGCAAAATACATTATGTATAAACTTTTTTTATGTATGGTCCTGCCAAGATGACTCAACTCTGCCTGATGGAAATCATAAGCAGAATCCAAGATGGTGGTCACCACACTCATTGCGAATGCAGACAATACAACAGTGCAGCATGGTATATAGTATATTAAGAAAATATTTTAGTGACAGGAAAAAAATATAGAACGCCAAAGCGGTTGGCCGATTTAAAGCCAGGAAGTCTTTATTGGGACAGATAAGTCTATTAAAGTAATTGGCACACAGATAGCATGCGTTAGGCAATCTCTGATTTGATTAGTGCGAACTTCAAACTATATCATAAAAGTGGGAAGTCCAGTTAAAGACTTTATGGTAACACTTTCATCTTGTTTAAAATGTGACGTGGGAAAATAAATGATCAGTTCATCATACCTTTTTTTAGTGTTTACATACTTTTTTTTTAAACGCTTTAAGTTATTTGCAGAGAACTTAGGGTGGAATGGACTGCTTGAAAGAATTATGACCACGTAAAACAGAAAAGGGAACTTTGAAAAGAGAACATAGTTGACAGGTTAGTATGCTCAAATTATTTCATCGTTTAAATAATATTTTACTGTTCTCGCCTATAAAAGCTTTTTTATAGTGTGATACTGCTAATAAATTTGTTTTTCTTCTTTTGGTGAGATGGCAACCAGCTGGATTAGCTATTTATGTCAATGTCAAGTACTTATAGTCTTTAAATCTTAAGTCTTCAAAGTCTTCGTCGTCATGAAATTAATAATAAAAAATTTAAAAAATGTGGACGGCATGAAATGTGGACCGTCTTTCGAGAAAACAAAAAACGGTCAATAGCTTTGTTTATTTACTTATAGTAATTGTCATTCATGTTTATGTCAGTTATTCAAAAAACATGCTCGTTTTTAAACACGCTCTTAGACAAGAAATTTGTCCGGTGTACCTAATCTTGTTTTTTTCGTTGAAAGGGCAACACCTATATTAGGTATATACATCCTGTGTCGCGGGAGACTTTACAAACATACTTGAAACGGACACAAGGAACAACCATCATGTTTAAAAAGAACTCTTACGTAAAAACAGATTTTTTTTAAACTAAAGTTTTTGAAATATATGATGTAATCGGGCAATAGTTATGAATACATCTTCTTATTCCAACACTTGATAACTATGTTTAATTGATCCATTCATTTAGTGCAAGAATCCTGGACCCGTGCCCACGATAGAACAAATCCATATGATTCAACATTTGACGCAACGCGCGTGCCTGACAGTTCACCCACACGTTGCGCCAATCATCAAATCTGGGGGTCTAGTGCGAGTATAATTCATATCAACTCGATCGTAACAGTGACCGTGTTCGGTGATGCGATTTATAAAAAGTTATGTGTGAGTATGGCAGCAATGTACGCAGTCGTCGTCGAGGGCGCGTTGAAGTGAAATAAACCCGCACTCAGCCGCTTGTTAAAATAAACTACACGTAATAAAGTTTTCAATTCAACTTTGGAAAGTTTTATTAATAGATTTCAAAACCAAGTTGTACATTTCTTATTATTTTCTAATATAAAATAGTTTACAATGAGGGTTGTCTGAAATACTCTATGTGAGATGGCAGCACCGTAGCGTAAAGGTCCAACCACCTGTCAAAATACATGCACGATTTGTATATTTCGATCATTTTTTGGTTTATTTATTGTTAAAAACGTTACTATATGACTATTGTTTTCTAAAATGCCACAGCGTTGTGCAGTTATGTGTGCAGAAAAAATAGTTGGGCATAAGGTCTCTCCAAGAGATAAAATCCAATTTTTTGGCTACCTTTCTCTGGCCGTAATACATCGCAATTGCAATAACGCATTCAAATATGTGAAATTTCACAAAAAAAAAATTACATTCGGTACAAATCTATACTATCTGACACCTGTTAGGACCTGACAGCTATTAGGACTTGAAACACCGTCTGATGGCAGAAAAAGTATCGAAACTTCATTGAAAATGAACCTTCGTTCTTTATATCGTGTGAAAATCTTTATTATTATTAACTAATAGTAGATTGTGATGATTCGAAATCAAAGTAATTATACAGAACTGTTATGTCAAAAATGAGTCGTGATCCCTTTGAAGGAAGCCCCCGAACCGAGAATAAGAATGATTATAAATTATATTCGGAGATTACACAAATAACCAACCAAAGATTATATAGCAGTAAATGTTAATAAGCATCGATTTCATGGTCTTCTCACTAGTTTCAATGTATGTTCTTATCATAAGAATATACATAAGAATCTTAAGTACTTAGTTTAAAAAAAACACTGTTATTAATCTTCAAGATTTGAAGTTATATAGTCATAGTTAAGAAATGATCTTTATATGAGTAAAAAGCCCTTGAATATATATTTGTAGATACATTATTCCTGTTTACATCATTTTAAGCTCTTTGCTGTTTGCAATCATGTGACGGTATCATAAACGTAGGCATCTCCTCATTATTCAACTAATTTTAATGATATCTTCTGGTAGTAAAGTCCTAATATAACAATCAGTAACAGTTTCTTGTGTAACACTGGTTACCTAACAATAAAAACGTGAAATGAATAAATAAACGAATAACTTCATGGTAATGTCTATATTAATATTCCATGTAAAGTTAATCTATAATGAAAATGCGTATTCAATATTTTTCAATTGATTTTGTTTGAGTCACATGTCGATGTAACGAATCCTCGTTTATCGAATGCCTCCACGTTTTTGCATACATACCCGTCTGAATACCATTACTACTAAATATAATATTCATAAATACTACAAGAAAAAGTAAAATTAGGTATTACGGAAATTAACGTACTTATGATAGATATTAAGTGGGTGCACATCTACCTATAAATGGAATTGCATGGCTTTCAACCAAGTGCTTTGGCCGTAAGCACAAGCTTGGTCGCATCAGCTTGTAACTTCGACTAATTCTTCGTAAATTTCCGTCAAATCCTCAATCAATGCATATTCCCGTAATACATAATTGTATATTACGCGTTCGTTCACGATAGATCATAACATAGAAAAAGCAGAATACCATCAAAACAACCCTACTAATATTATAAACGCGAAAGTTTGTAAGGTGGATGGATGTTTGTTACTCTTTCAAGTAAAAAGTTTTGAATGGATTTTAATAAAACTTTACAATAATATAGCTTATACATCAGAATGTCACAAAGGCTACAATTTATAAAGATATCACACACTATCTTTTTTTTGACTACTCGGTTGGCCTAGCGGTTTCAGTGGTCGGGCTTGCGGGTGGCCCTGGACAAGACGGAGGCCCTGCTCTTCCATGGGCCCCGTCGCGGGCCGCCCCCCGGCGCCTCCATAGTGGTAAACTCGGTCCTCGTACCGGTTGGGGCCCAGATGAAGTATCTGGGCCTGATCCTCAACGGTCGGTGGCTCTTCGACGAGCACTTCCGACAACTTGCTCCGAAGCTGGTCGTCACTGCCTCCGCCCTCGGGCGACTTTTGCCCAATCTGGGTGGAGCCAGTGTCGCAACGAGAAGCCTCTTCACGGGGGTTGTCCGGTCGATGGCGCTGTACGGTGCGCCGGTGTGGGTGTCGGCTCTGACCGCCCAGAATAAAGCGCGCCTCTGGCGCCCTCAGAGGGTATTGGCCGGTCGGTATACTGCCGGCCGTCGTACGCTCCATGGCCGGCGGCGAGAGCAGTTTTACCGCGGTCGCAACCTTCTGCGAGGAAGTCATCTCGCAGAAGGAGGCGGCGGAGAGGGCCCGGGAGGACGATCTCCACTCGGACCCGATCCGCCGCTGGCGAACCGGGCGGCGGAGGCGCGCCTACCAGCGACTCATGCCGCCTTGAGTGTGGCCGCGGATGGGCGGGACGGGTTTTCCCCCCATCCGCTTCACAGGCCACCCGCGAGGGGGCGACGTTACGCGTGTGCCGTACATCGCCTAATTTGAGAGTATAAAACATCTAGAGACGGTGCCCGCATCAGTGCGGGCAGGCGCTGGGAGGGGTCCGGATGGCGTAAGAAAGCGGTTCCTGGATCTCTCCCGTGTCAGGCGCAGAGTGGCACACCGTGGTGGTTTAGTGGGTAGTCTGGCGAGTCAGTCAGGAGTCCCACACAAAGCGAACCCTCTGTCCCCGCGGGGGGGAGCGAAGTGCGTAAATGCATTCCACCACGTAAAAAAAAAGCGGTTTCAGTGGTCGCCACATCGCTTCCTACTGCGCTAAGTGTAGTGTTGTGGGTTAAAATCCTACATGGGACAACACTTTGTGTGATCCATTAATTGTTGTTCTAAGTCTGGGTGTACTTTGTGTCCGTTTCATGTATGTTTGTAAAGATCCCCGCGACACAGGAATTAATATTCCTAATGCGGGATTTGTATTTAAAATAAAAAAAGAAAAAACTTTGTAACGCGGGTAACACCGCGGTGTTCAGATAGTACAAAATAAATTAGAAATAAACCAACAAAAGAAAACTAAACCTTATTTTTAAGGACAGGCCTAAGTAAAGCAGTGAACTTAAAGGTTGATTGAATTGAAGTTATTACTTTAAATGTATTTGACCTAAACAACTCGGTACAAAAATTTCATTATTTACGTAGAATACATATATTATATTACCAGCTGTAAATTAAAAATTTTTTTCATATGTATTTACAATAAACATCCATAATTAAATAATGGGAAAATTAATATACCTAATTCGGTCATTACTGCACGGATGGCGGAGTGGTTTAAGCGGTGCCACGTTACATTTTCCACTACTCCGAGTGGTGTGGGTTCAAACCCTACGTTGGATGATGCATTGTGTAATACAAAAATTGTTGTTCTCAAGTATTGGGAGTTCTTTTTGTCAATTCTATATAAGTTTGGTTAGGTCCTTCGCGACACAAAATATATTTTTACGTAATGCGGGGGATATATTTAAAATAAAATGATAAAGCTAATTGACACAATGCAAATAATCTTTTAAGCTGTTGTTCAATATCTTGGTTTATTCATAAAACAATATCAACAAAAAGGATCTATCTACGATTAACAACATAACAAATATGGTAAATTAATTTTCAATCAACATTTAAGATCGAGATGATATTATCCTGTTTTGCTCGCCAAGAATCCATTGAGATAACTAGTACTAAGACGTAACCGTCTTTATCAGCTGATATAAGATATAATAACATAATTATACTTTTTGTGTGGTATTTAGAATTCAAATAAACTTGCGTATGACGTTCGTGATAAACCTGAGGTTCTGGGCATAAAAAAACGCTAAAAGACTTTTCGACTGCAATTTTGGGCTGTCAGTTACTATAAATACGCTAAATATTACGTATTCGTATGTACGTATTTAACGAGCTTTTATGTTAAAAAGGCATAGCTAGTTAATCTTAGTTAGGTTTATTCCTATACCTATTCATACTAACCACATTGGTTTTTATACAAACAAATGACGAAACTAACATTAATCATAGTGATAAAAAGTAACTGCATAACCATAAACATATATTTACTAAGATTCATATTATTATGTGTTATGTTCGCATGTAAACAATGGGTAACGTTATACATATTCATTGTCTTTTACTATTTAAACAACTGAATGAGATTGTGATCATTTCACAATCTATTGTTTCCAGATAACACCTACCATTATTACCAAATCCGTACATTTACTACTAACATGTACATAGTTTCATTGACCAATAAAACTTTTTTAAGATTCACTCTAAATACCTCTTTGACAATTTGACTCATTTTGTCGTTGTTTATATTAGTCCCCTCGGCTAACTTTGTCTAGACATGAATGGACATTGTATAGCATTTACTTACCATAATAATTAACTTTAAACATTGCTAAAGCTTTTCAAAACACTTAACTTTCACTAACACAACGTTGGCAACATCGACAGGGTTTTAGGACGGGGTTACTGTAGGGTTGTCGCGCGAGCAGCGTGTGCGCACCGATCGCCAGGACAGCGTGAACTGGCCTGCTAGAGTGCCACCTCGTCGTACCTACTTCAATTGTAGCCCGCGATTATTTAACTGTGCACGCGTTCGGAAACAATTGACTATACTCGTATATGCTTTTAAACTAAGTACATAATAATATGCAAGTCCAGTTTCGCTTAACATTTTTTATCACCCTAAACATATAACTGTATACTCCCAAAATGTTTCTTATACGTAATGTACATTCTTTTTTTTATTTCGTAATGACCAATTCTCCTTTGGCTTTAAAAGTAGCAATAATTTAAGGTTGATCGGTTAAACCCTAAATCAAACAGAAACAACAAACTCTGAAAGCCAGATGATTTGTGAAACAAGTGATTTATCAAATTTGTAGCCTTTACCTATTATTTTATATGAAAGGGAGATCTATAGCCAGCAATGGATTAATGGGCTGATGGTAATAACATTATATAAAGAAATAATGCGATCAACACGATTTAAACGGCACCAATGAACCAATCAGCCTGTGACCCTTACCAGTGCATCTTGACCGAAACGACAGGAAATTCAAGTTTGTATAAAAACAGTGCACATGTAAATAGTAATAAATATCTTGTAAAACGGAATTTTAAGGCAGTTCTAACCATTACGTCATATACGCTGATTTATAGTACCTAGGTACTTGCAATTGCACAAAATGTAAAACCATTACACACTGACCGCCGACAACTTTTCATTGTGACATACTCTATTTATTAACCGTTAGTCCGTCAATCTCTGACATGAAAACGAATAAAATATAGCTCCTCGTTTTCTTTTGTTAAGTAGCAAACATAACAGTTTTAAGGTCGTATCAGACAGGTTTGAAAGACAATGCCGCAATGAATATCATGAGATTAATGCCAGTAATTACCTTTACGTCACTTAAGTTTTAATTGCATATAACGATTTATTTTGTTCATTTTAAGTTAACAAAGTTGAAGTACGTTCATTTATAGAGATGAAGAGAAGTACATTTAAATGATTGAGGGTAAAGTTTGAGGTTAAAAAAAGGTAAAGAAAAGGGTCTACAAATGGCACTTTCTCATTCTTATAGGATAATTTAAACTCATGTTTCTAGGCGGTTCACATTTAAATAATCTTAGGTTTTGGAAATAATAAACAAAAACTTTTTCCAGATAAACTTCCTTCTCGCTGCTGTGCCTATTAGTTTATCTCTCTGTCTGAATCAAAATATACGCCATCAAAGTAATAAGAACATATTTCATTGAATTGACGATAAAACAACTTCAATAAAATGATGTAAATTGTGGAATGATATTAAGGTGAATGTGAACAGTACGCCATGCTAAGGGTGCCTGCTCTTAAGTGGTTGTTAAAAACTGTCACGTAGGTTGTTGAACATGGAACGATTTTGTTATTCTAAGTAGGAATAAGAGTTAGTAATAGATAAAGGAAGTATAAAGTAGTTTTTAATCTAATAGAGCCACTCTTATTTCAGCTCGATCGGGCCGGCTCAACCGGGGCGATATTAGTCTCTCACAGAAGACCTAAACACAAACTAGACAGAGTCTAAAATGATAACATTAGTGTTGTCGTGTTTCGTTAGTGAGTTCGAGACTGGAAGCCCAATAATATAGAAACATCTCAATACGCCGAGATACTGTGGGTCGCCACCTATTTTCTTTACAATCGCAATAAGTATGGTGACCACTCAATACTCTTGGATTCTGCTCATGATTTTTATTAGGCAGAGTAAAGTCACTTTGACAGGCTCATATTTATAAAAAAAAAGAATCCTCACCGATGATGCACTATTTCTTAATACGTATCATACTCTAATTATAGCATGTACCTAGGTATGTGTGTAATTCATATGGACCAATAATTTCGTATTTGTAAAGTTTTACATCTAGATAAACATTGTTATACTCAGTGACCATATACAATGAAAAAAATTGGCTCGCAATATTAGTAAATATCACAGTCTAAGGACCAATACTAATAATTAAATAGAATCACATTAAATATATCACTTTGGCCATGTGGGAGCCATGGCTTGTCATTTATGCCTCAGTTACCACGGCCAAACAGAAAACCGATCTTAACTAAGTATTCTCTTGATGGAGCCGAGGTTTAAAACTGTTTCCCCTTGTACCCTAAACTTTGATGAGATCTAGCCAATCGAAGGGCAACAACGCAAAGTGAAGCTTCAGTATCAGATATCATTTACACCGTGGGAGAGCCACGCTTCGGCATGCATGGGCCGGCTCGACCGGAGTGATACCACGGCCGCACATAAAACCGGTGTGAAACAGCGCCAGCGCTGTGTTTCACCGAGTGAGTAAGGATATCGGAGGGCCATAATCCAACCCTTCCCCTCATCCCCCTCGCCATCCCCCAAGGCCGGTAACGCACTTGTAACGCCTCTGTTGTTACGGGTGTCCATGGGCGGCGATAATTGCTTACCATCAGGCGATACGTCTGCTCGCTTGCCCAACTATTCCATAAAAAAAAGAAAAAAAAAAAGATGTTGTCAGTCACTAGGTACCCATTATGGGACCCATCTATTTCTTTTGCCCCCAATACCATAAAAATAAAAAATAGGATACCTAAACAATTACCTGATGTAATATTTGCCAACCCGTTTCGATGACTTAAAAGAAAAAGGTCAAACCCGAGTAAATGGTTAAACAGAATCAACTGAATTGCCCTTAACTATAATCTGAGGCTTCCTTGCCCAGTACAAATATCTTTGTCGTCTGTACAGTCGGAGAAAAAAGAATTGGCGAACAAAGAACCATGGCTATTGGCGGCCAAGGAGACATCGCGATGTTCACGTTTCTCCTTTGTTTGTCTATCAAGATACGGCTCACGTTGGACTTATAGATATGCTTAAGACTTGTCGATACTGTCAATAGTCTATTTACGGTGTAAATACTAGACGTAAAGACAATATGTTTAGTATATACGTACCTTACTACATACGAGTATACCATACACATTTGCGCATAGTGCGCTTACATTTTATATTAACTACAGGTGCCGCTATTAAGAGTTAAAGTGGCAAGTGATCGACAAAAGTTGAATACTATTTTATTTTATATGGATAGGTGAACATAGACTTAAAACATTATTTTAATTTAAAATTCCGACTCCCTTAGTAAAGGGTAACTAAGTATAGTATAAAAGTTTCGAGAAACTAACGACCTCCTTGGAGTCGATAAAAATGGTGAAAGGGGAAAATTATAACTTCTACATTGTACACAAGACTTACAGCTAGATTAAATATACCCTTTAAGGTCTACCTGCTACTGCGAGCGTGCAGAAGTGCGAGGACCCTGCATACCGAGAATCTGGTCTTTGATTTCCTCACTACAGACCGTAAATTGATACAAAGTGGTCAATAAATGT
The DNA here is from genome assembly GCA_003709505.1 of Hyphantria cunea. Taxonomy (NCBI): domain Eukaryota; kingdom Metazoa; phylum Arthropoda; class Insecta; order Lepidoptera; family Erebidae; genus Hyphantria; species Hyphantria cunea. Next base: position 1,279,250 of record PKRV01000248.1, read on the forward strand.
GTAATTTTTACACTTATAAGTACTTCAAAAATGGTAAAGAAAACGTATACTTGTGTTTAACTTGTGACTACCGAAGTAAAAGCGTATGCGATTGCTGTGCTTGAGGTTTCGAGTTCGAATTCCGGGTTGAACCAAAAGTTTGTACGTTATGTAATTTTTTGTTTCTAACTTAGGGCGTTTCCTATACATCATCAACATCATCAACATCATCAACAATCCATGATATCCAGTGGGATATCAGTAGTGACTGAACTCGGGTCTCCTCTCAGGAGAGGGTTTAGGCCATACATCGCCACGCTGCCCAAGTGCGGGTTGAGAACTGGCAAGACAACGTTGTGGCTACATAATCTTGCCGTTGCATTTTTTTTAAGCCGTTCAAAGGTCTCCAATTTAGCTTCACGACTGTTATCGTATGATAACAACCAGAACCGACTGCTTTCTTATATTTAACTGCCTGAGCCCTGCGGTGTAACTCGAGGTCCAACAGTAACTCCGGGTAACGCTACGGGGCGAAGCTAGTCCGTTGTGTCAGATGTCCGAAATATGATACCTATAAACTATTAATGATGAAGTTTTTAGCACGTGTTAAACTAAAGAAAACATTCATAAGACTTTTGCCAAACTTAATACGACTATTTTACCCATATATTGGGGCTTTGCTTTAAATGTCGCAATTAAAATACCTTTTAAGGTTAAAGTAGACTAGAGTGTTCTCCCCCACAACTGTATCCCTACGTTGTCGTCGTGTGGGGGCTTGCGTGGGTCGATGATCTCTGGGGCTGTGCCGGTAGAGCCACTCATGCCGGATTGGCCCAGAGGGAGACTCCAGACGAAATGGGATACCAGATGGAGTCTGACAGTAGACTGCCGCGTTGATGACGTGCAGACGTCATGTCGCATTCTAATTGTCCCTCTGCTCTAGCAGAGGGCGGATTAGAGTGCAAGCAGGTCCTCAATTAAGAGGAACCAGGCGAGCTCGGTGTGTACTCACACTGCCTCCGAGCGGGTAACACAAGAGCTAGTCTTGTGTTGCCCTCGCCGCTACAACGTAATCCCACTAGGCTGTCGAGTTAGGTCAAGTCTCTGACTCGACTGGGACCGTGGGTCTTGGCTTAACCGCCCGGACCGCGAGGAAGAAAACCTCTATAAAAATAACCCCGAATCCCGTGTTCTGGTGTGTGACCAGGGGATGCATGGCTGATGGGCAGTTCAGTCGCAAGCACACTCCCAGCCAGGGACCTGCGGACCCCTCGGTTGGGTTACAAACCTACGCTTGCCCGGGTACTGGGGATCTCTGCCCGGGTGGACTTTTATTTCTCCCCTACTCGTGGGTCTTACATGGATACTGAAATACAATTTAAAAATACAACCGAAATGGAAAAATCAAAAACGACTACTGGCATGCTTAAAGGACAAGAGAAAGAGGGTAAGAAAAGGAAGGAAAGGAGGAACGCCAAGGGGCAGTTCCAAAAGGCAGGCGACGACTCTTCAACCGAAGGGGAAGCTGCATCTGGAACGCCTATAACGGTGGGGCTCCCAGAAGTCGTGCTGACTGCTGGGAGCCGAAGATTTTCGGAACGTCTGCGTTCTAGGTCCACCCATTCATCGGATGGCGGAGGCGGTACCTCATTGGTGGTTATGGACACGGAGCCTAGTGACAGCCGCAAACGCGGGCGCTCCATAGACGGGGGGAGCGACACCTCCCAAGATATGTTGCCGCCCAAAGTAGGCACCAGCCATAGGGGGAGGACTCGAGCTTCACCCGCAGCCCTGTCAAGTTCCGCCTTTTGCAAGGCGGAAACGTACAGGNAAAAAAAAAAAAAAAAAAAAAAAAAAAAAAAAAAAAAAAAAAAAAAAAAAAAAAAAAAAAAAAAAAAAAAAAAAAAAAAAAAAAAAAAAAAAAAAAAAAAAAAAAAAAAAAAAAAAAAAAAAAAAAAAAAAAGACTAGAGTGTTCTACCTTTTTCACCCCAGTCATCAATCAGTGCAGTCAGAGGTCCGCACATACAGTTCCTGACTGCACGAGGTGCTTAAACTATCTCCGCAATACAACTTCCTCAGCAAGAGTCATACAACATGACAAATAGGCTGACAGAGCGTTCAAGAGCACGTCGATTATCGAATTACGTCCCCGCGTGTCGCGATGCTCTTTCGTTTGTCATGGCCACTGCTGTTTCCGCCTCGAGGGAATTGCCAACTCCATGAATTTCTCTATAGTATTTTATCTTTTTTTAAAATGATACTACTTTTAAAAAATACATAATAACCTTAAAATAAAAATAATGACCTTAGAATATAAAGATATAATATAAGTTAAGTAAAACTTTTATTATATAAATACTTTATATAAATATTTACTCTTTTCGTAATCATTTGGCTTTAATACCATATTCCAGTATTTCTCCGAGGCTAAGACTAATGATTATGCAACGATTTAGAACTTTAATCTAATTTTGGAAATATTTTGACTCGTTGGCTTTAATAATATTGATAATAATAATTGTTTGTTAGATGGCAACTCGGCCCAATGTGTTAGTAATAATTAACTTACGTCTTATATTAGTAACATAGAAAATAAAGATTACACACTTGTTTTAACCTGGCCTCACTAGGACTGTCATTGCATGACGTAACCAAGGTCCTTCAAGTCTATTGCTTAGCATCCTTATGATACCATTGGAACTAGACCGCATTCCTGTAAGCAGCGAGTTGGCTTTTTCTCGGATAATTGTGTGACAGTTATTTGTTCGCGTTGTAGCGAACATGTCTGATGCGCTACAGAAACGCGGCAGTTCCAACAGCATCCTAAAGCAATTGCTGTATTGTAACTTGAGTGCCTCTGTGTAGTCCACAGATTGCTCGTATACAGAGACTGGCAATACGCTTTAAAGAAACTGATTTTAACCTCTTGCCTACACTTAGCATACCTGTGTACCAGCATATTGCTCCTTACCGCTAGAGACCTTTGTTCTCGTTCAATATCAGCATTGCCTCTCTCTTTAAAGCCAGGATTATCACCCACAGATTTCAAAAGTATCTACTAATCATAATTTAGTTACATAATTTGTAAAAATATTGCACGTGTAGCAACACTGCGTCCAACCAGCATTGCATCCTGCCGACCCTGGCATACGACGTCCAGGATGGCAGGGAAGTGTCGCAAATTAAAGATTACCTGCAATTGAGGGGTTACATCAGTTCAAACAACCTTTAACAAGATACATTACCTCGGTGTGATTACTCTTTTAGTACCAACGGACACTGTTTATATTGCAGCACTTAATCCTATTTTATTTTGAACGAAATAAATTGTTTGGCAAGATTCATGGTAGCGAAATCAGAAGTGCAAAAACTAAGCTTATGTACAACCAAGTCAGTTGAATTAAGTTCACAATTGCTTCACAGATAACAAATATATAAATCCTACAGTATTTGATTCCTTCAGGAATCTGTCATAACTCGCGATCTAATAACATTATTGTCATTATTGTCATTTACCAAATTATCCGTACAAATAATAACTGTATTCGGATAGCTGATAACTGAGATCGACAATGGGCGATTAGACCAACAATTGTTACGTTTGTATAATGTCTTTTTTTTTATTTGCTATGTGTATGCAATAAAGATAAATAATCATTATGAACCCCGTATAAAAGAAATAAAAACGGACCATCAAACAGTTTCGAGTAATTGATGAACGGATTTATTTACATAAAGAAATTAGTTTACATTCAAAATATCATTTTTATTAGTTATGAATCAGATTAGATATACTCGTCTAAATATTATCCACGATGATTTATGATTTTATAAATCACATCTTTTAATCTCTTCATACTGATAAAGAAAACATTATTCTGGTGTGGTCCTTCTTGTTATTATAAGTGTAAACTGCAACTAATTCTTGTAAACTTACTTACTTAACTTATAAAAACCATTATTTTCGTTTAGAGCAGTTCCCTCAAACACAAAGTAAAAGTAAATAAAGCACAACAATAACACTTTCATTTCTTAACCTTTATCAGAATTTTACAACTGGCAGAAGGTGGCTAATTCGAAACTTTCAATAAAATCAATATCAATACATATTATTTTAAAATTATAAAGCTGAAAAGTTTCTTAATTTGATTAAACACGCTAATCTCAGAAAGTCCATTTAAAAAAATCTTTCAGTGTTCGATAGCCCAATTATCAAGGAAGGCGAGCGGGGTTAATTAAAAATGTTGGTTCAAGTTACACAGAAGACAACACTTTGTGTGAGCCATACATTTTTGTTCCGAGTCTGGGTGTTCTTTGTGTTCGTTTCATGTATGTTTGTAAAGTCGCCCACGACACAGGATGTTTATCCCTAATGCGGGAGTTGTCTTTTCAAACAAGGAAAAAATAGAGCCTGATCTATTTCTTTTTCAGTACAGTACACACATGCACTGCACACAAACTTACATATTGCAATGTTCATTGTGGTTAATGACATAATGGTATGACTCTTCTAAATCATCATTTTTTTTTATAGTATCCTATGGATGTGCAAGAAGACAATGATTTATCTTCTTCTAATATATAAAATTCTCGTGTCGCGTATAACAACATTTGCGGGGTCAGCTAGTATATAATTACATGAATAGGCAAAAAAAATATAAAAATATGAAGTTCAGACCGTAGTAAGGACCACGGTGCATTCACTTCCTTTCTTTTTTTTATGGAATAGGTGGCAAACGAGCAGACGTATCGCCTGATGGTAAGCGATTACCGCCACCCATGGACACCCGTAACACCAGAGACGTCACAAGTGCGTTGCCGGCCTTGGGGGATAGGGAGGGGGATGAGGGGAAGGGTTGGATTATGGGCCTCCGGTATCCTCGCTCACTCGGTGAAACACAGCGCAGGCGCTGTTTTCTTGTGACGTCCAGTCTTGTATGTTTACTCCTTAGATTATACAGGTTTACTCTAAGTGCATGGATATCGAATTGAGTCCCATCTATTATTTAAAAATCTCATTTCACGTTATTACTCACGATAAACTTCGAAACTATCTAACCGATATTCACGTTTTATTTTTGAAATGTTTTTTGCTGACGCGCCTAAGCTAGGATAATTTGACTACAAGGTGGCTCAGTGGTAACGTGTATGACTTGCTGTGCTTGAGGTCTCGGGTTCGATTCCCGGGTAGGACCAAATGTTTATGTGATCTACAAATATTTGTTTCGGAGTTTGGGTGTTTGCTATGTAAAATAGTTATATATTTACAAAATTATTATATCAGTTGTCTAGTACCCGTATACAAGCTCTACTTACTTTGGGACTAGATGGCGTTGTGTGTTATATGTCCGAAACATTTATTTATCGTTATCACACTTATGCCAATAAGTAAAGAGATGAAAACCAGGTCGCATGGGAAGCTACTAAATAAAAATGTATTAAAATTACATTATATTTAAAGAGGATTTTTGTATACACTCGTAATTATGCAAAAACCATTTTAAATGATTCCTCGTTATTTAAGCTGTTAATCATTTTAACATAAAATTAAGTGTAAATATAGTAAGTGTCTTTCCCTTTTCGTGTGGTTCCATCCCATAGTCTGTCTTTGAATTACTTACCATTGACCACAGAATTAGGTATTCTTAACTACTACTACAACTATCCTTAAATCAAATATGTTTTTTTTTTCTTAAATATGACTGCTCTTGCAATTATAACACAACTTGTGTCGCGGGGGACTTTACTACTATATGTCGTGACATAAGATGACATAACAGACGCAAAGATCACCCAAATTCAGAACAAAATTTTGTGAATTACCCAAACTGTTGTCTCATGATGGAAAGAACCCTCATTTTACTCAACACAATAGGAAGCAACGAGCATTTAAACCAGTTTGATATCCGTGCACTCGAGTCGAAATTTTCACCCTAAAAACAGCTCGTAATCTAGCATAACGTTTTATCAACTATTTAAATATCAGCAAGAGTATTACGCGGAAGGATTGCTATGTCAGTTAATGTTAAGACGTTGTGCAATCAAGTAATGAGATAAAGTCATCAAATTATTTCGGATTTTTATACATAAATAAGTAACAAGAAAATGGAGTTGCGTGAAAAGGAACAATTACTTAATGGCGAAACACTAAAGGATATAAATAATATTGAAAATGGAGATGGCTGTACATCAAATAAGTTCCGTACGATTTTCAGGTCAGTATAGTAACATATCTCATTATGATTATGTGTAAATCTAAATAAATAAATTACTCTTGGTGCCCAAAATTTTTTTATAGAAATGAACACTAAGGCGATTGAAATAAAAAATAGATTTGCATAATTATATCTTTAATTGTTGTATACAGTTTAATCGTCACACTTATGCACATTGATTTGTTACAGACATTGGAATAGAAGATCAGAAAAGAGAAAAGTTGGGCGTGTTGTTTTTAAATCAGGACAGTTTAATTTAGAGAAATGGAAAAAATACAAATATCGTGTGTTCCCCGACATCGTAAAGGTTTTTATTGACTCTCAGTGGAAGTGGACCATCGTGATGTGCATCGTCACCTACATATTCATTTGGTTGGCATTTACTTGTATTTGGTGGATAATCTTAGAGATACATGGAGACTTTGAGCCAAATCATTTACCCCATACAGTTAATTCTTCAGATTGGGTGCCCTGTGTTAAGGAAATTTATAACTTCACATCTCTCTTCCTCTTCAGCATTGAAGTTCATACAACTATAGGTTATGGGACCAGAACTCTTACATTAGAGTGTCCTTCAGCCATGATAACGATGTGTTTAGAAAGCATCATGGGCACAATTTTACAGTCATTTATGATTGGTGTTGTGTTTGCAAAGTTTACCACCCCTAAGAATCATGCGCAGACACTTCTTTTCTCCAAAAAAGCCGTTATCAACCTAAGGGACCGCGACTTATGCATGATATTCAGAATTGGCAATACCAGAAAGTCGAGGATCATTGCAGGAAGCGTATATGCTTATTTAATACGACATGATTCTTCTGACGTTTTAGACGATCAAACACAACTGCAATTGAAAATGGACACAAGTGAAAACAGATCCTTTATGTTTCCCATATCAGCGGTGCATGCGATAAATGAGAGTAGTCCATTTTATGGTATGTCTGCACAAGATATTTTGGTAGCAAATTTAGAAATACTCGTGGTTTACGAGGGAACTATTGAATCCACTGGTCAGCCTGTTCAAGTGACATCGAGTTACACAACACAAGAAATATTGTGGGGTCATCGTTTTGTTGACATGGTTGAATATCATGATGATAAACAAGGTTTTGTGATAGATTACTCCAAGTTGAATGAAACGAGTCTTGTTAAAACGCCGTTATGCTCGGCTAAGCGACTTCACCTTCATTATCAAAATAAAAAGCATATGTATCCTCCTCGTAAATATTATGAAATAGAATAAATTAATAAAATCTTATAAAGTTTAGTTTCTTCGTAAATGTGGGTGTAAAATTACTATAATTTGTCTAAGCTCCATTATAACCTTGTACATTATTTGCATTGCTGTCATCTGTAGCTGTAACGTAGACGTCCTAATCTTCAGCAAAACGAGCTGTTTATCGTATACTTTCAGATCGTAGTCCAACTTCTTGAGTATTTTGTTGTTTAGTTCCATTTGATCCTTTAAATATTTATGTGCACTAACACTTGTCATTTTCGCAATATTCACCAATTTATCACAAACGGGCCCGCGTCGACTCGCAATAAAACCTTATAAGTTCTATGCTAACAGTATCGTAACTTTATTTACAAGTCCCCGAAGCCTAAACACGTTGTGATATCAACTCAGCGATGATTGCATACTGCCACGAGGTGTTATAATACCGACTACAAATATGATAAGATTTCAGGATTAGGTACACGAAATGCTATTTTGATTGAAGGTTAGCGAAAGGTATGCTCACATTTGTTTAATTAATAACAATATAAAATATAAAAATGTTTTCAGGGTTATGTTAGTGATCGCGTTAATAATGCTGGTATTTTAATTTATTACATTGTTAGGGTTCCGTGTCCACTACATTTAACATTTCTACATTTATTTCGCCAACTTTCAAAAGCTCTCAGCTATTTTTCTATGAATTTACTCAATTAATGCAATTGAGGTTTGCCATTTATATCAATTTCATCCAAACACAGATAAAAAATTACAAAATTTTAAAAAACTTGCAAGCTCATAATTCGTGTCACTGTTGATAGTCAAGGGGGTTGGTTTGGTTGATTTGTTTACTTGGTTTAAGGTGTCGGGGCTTAGTCCCAGATTCGATACGCTCAAGAAGACTAAGAATATGAATATCAATTTCTATTACAACATTACATTACACATTTATTCCTAGCAGTATATCTCTAGTCTATCATTGATCGGTATCGGACTATTATTTTTATTTGGGTTCTTAACAAGAAGCGATTTAATTACGTGATGAATACTTAATGGTAGACATTGCAAATAATTTTAAATTTAAAAAAAATGTTTTTAGATTGTAAAATGTGTCCTTAATACTTTTTTCTTTATTGTTTAATTTTAGAGGCTTTCCGATTAACTGATAAAACAAAAACTTATTTTAGTTTCATACCTACTTGCAAAAATTTGCAAATACGAGGAGGTAAGAAAAACATCCAAAAAAAAATACTTTTTCTTTTTTTTTCTATGCGAATTGCTTCTGCCTCGTAATATACCAAGCTCGAAATATAAAATTATATCTATCATTTAAAAACCGTCTGAACAATCGAATAAATAATAACACTTAATAATACAATACAGCGGAAGACTTTTTATTAATTGCTTCTTTGTTTAAACTTTAAACGAGTCAATGGCTGGAAATACTAAGATCGAAAAAAATATTTTTGTATAGGACGGAGTATTTGATAAGGAAGTCCTTGGCGAGGAGAAATACATCCGCTATCTAGGGCATATGGTTTGCCATAAACACGGATAAAAGTACGGGGAAAAACTAGAAGTTAGTAATTCTAACAGAAAATACATCGTATCATATGAAAGTCATTGTTACGAATTAAGTCCTTGTAGAGATCTTTCTTTTCTTAATTTATAGCCACACTAACATGATTAAGGGCTAAGGTTTTGGTTAATTTTGTGAGGCATTGCCATAAATAAAACATAAATACTTACGAGTTTTTTAATTGAATATTTTTATTTGTACCTAATTAACAGGGCAGCAATTTCTTTCTACTCGCGACTCACTCAATAATTTAAAGTATACGTCTGAAGAGTCGAGTTTTTATCTCTGCCAACCCGAAATGTAGAAATAAATACCTACACTCTTGCATAGAATGATACATAAACACTAGATTATCATTAAGTACGGACCAAGAACGTTAACAACTGCATTCAAGAGATTTCTTTTGATCGAGGTAAACGTCAGTTTAGTGCTCAATGTTGCGCCTCTCTAACTTTAACTCAACGCTTGCACAAAAATATAATTCCTACAAGTAAAAGTTGTTTTCCACTGTATCAAAGACATACATACATCTTTAATCATTTAAGTTAGGAGGTCACACAATGTTACCATCCTATTATTTTGTGATTAAAATGTAATGTATTCAGAAAATGATTCGATAAAAAAACTTTAAGTTCGTTTCTGTTAATACCGTATCTTACTTCAATTAGAAAACGTTATCTTTGTTCCGAGGTATGTAACCGAATTGAAATTTGGTATTTCTAATAATCATTTTTTAAATAGAATGAAAAATGTTTTCTGCCAGTAACATCAAAAATTTTAGTATAGCGTTTTCAATGACTTATTGTCCTCACTGATAATTACCCTTTCTTTAATTTTTGTTGAGATAAAGTGCTTGGAACAACTTAGTAAAATGTGCTATTCAGTAAAAAAAGACAAAGGTTTATTTTATTTTTTCTATTTTTTAGGGTAGTAAGTAGGTATCTCTTCCAGTCTGCTAAGCATGCATGCAATTAAATTACATCAAATATGATACAAGTAATACGACAAAAAACTGAATTATTTCACAAATACGGTGTTTGCATAAACCTCTAGAGATCAAATTTTGGAATAAATTGGTGTAACTTTTTTCCACTATATTAAATGAACGATGTAGGTACGTTTAATAATACTAATTAGAATCTGTAGAGTTTCCGGTTTGCCTCCATTCATTATTTTTTATATAGTCCGGCTCGCGAAAGAAGTTCCCCAGACGCATCGCGACATTCATGCGACAATGCTGCCAGCCTTTACCATTGGACTCCAAAAACTCCTTGATATTTTAAAATAGTATTTTACTGTCATGCGCATTCCTTTACCCGTGATTTTTGTGCCACATTATTGTGTAATGATTTTATCAGGTTAATTTGCCCCAGATTTGGGGGAAAAGGCGCTCATAGCCCAGTTGCACTCGGTGATTAGAAACAATCATCGAGGGTAAGCAACGATGGCGCGGTCAGTACCTGGATGGGTGACCGCTGGTGGCATGTTACCATGAGCGTCTCCGTGATTCGGATATCGGTCACGTTAAGCAGTCGGTCCCGGTTGTTATCATACGATAACAGTCGTGAAGCTTAGTTGGAGGCCTTCGGGCGGCTTAAAAACATCCAACGGCAAGATTTACGCAGCCACAACGTATTCTTGCCAGTCCCCAACCCGCACTTGGCCAGCGTGGGGACGTATGGCCTTAACCCTCTCCTGAGAGGAGACCCGAGCCCAGCGGTGGGACATTATGGGTTGTTGTTTGTTTGTTTGTTTGGGGGAAAAACAATTTATCAAGTATAAAGGATACGTCATTTACTGTGTACAAAATTAGTAGGAACACTGTATCGAAAAAAGTATGGATACTGTAGGTACTCATGAATAGTATCGAAATAAAAGTATCGTACTCAATAAAAGTATCGAAGCGAAAGTATCGATACTTCAAAGTATCGAGTACTCATAATTTCATAAAAGTAACGAAACCAAAGTATCGATACTTCAAAGTATTGAACTATCGAGTACTTTCCTTACCGAGGAGTGAAATGAGGACTAATAAAAAGGTAATGGGGTCTAATGGTGACCTTAATTTTTAATCGGTACGATACCTGTTCGAAATTTCCCATGACCTTAATTTTTAATCGGTACGATACCTGTTCAAAAGTTCCCATAGAGTAAAAGCATCGAACGCAAAGTATCGGTACTTGTATGCGTGTCCCAATAAATTAGAAAATTAAAAAAAAGATGTATTGCATTACTTTCTCTAATAAAACTTACATTTTTAGGTTTATAAATCAACGTTTTAGCTTGGGAATGTATTCTTACCGTGCTTTAAAGATAATTAATGTTTGGGTATCGAAAATTACATAGTAGATTAAAATAAAAACTTTCATTAAAAACCCCTTATCATTGTTAATAACTAATACATTAGTTTTGGTTTTTATTTTCTTTGTTTGCAATAATAAACTTAAAATAAAATGTTCTTAGAAGAAGTGAGGACATCATAAAATTGTAATAACTATTTAGAGATTATGTGAAAATTTCAACTTTGAGTGGCAATACTAATAGCAAGTCGATTAGCACTCGCGAGTGCGGTTATAAGGCAGGTTTTCCTTACTTAGGGTACTTTGCGGTCAACTAGACTAAACAGTTACATATTTACCCCACTGCGAACGATGGACCCTTATGTTTTTCAAGTGTTTTTTTTTGTTTCGTTTGAACAACAAGAACAACAACCCATAATGTCCCACTGCTGGGCTCGGGTCTCCTCTCTGGAGAGGGTTAAGGCCATACGTCCCCACGCTGGCCAAGTGCGGGTTGGGGACTGGCAAGAATACGTTGTGGCTACGTAAATCTTGCCGTTGGATGTTTTTAAGCCGCCCGAAGGTCTCCAACTAAGCTTCACGACTGTTATCGTATGATAACAACCGGGACCGACTGCTTAACGTGACCTCCGAATCACGGAGACGCTCATGGTAACATGCTACCAGCGGTCACCCATCCAGGTACTGACCGCGCCATCGTTGCTTACCCTCGATGATTGTTTCTAATCACCGAGTGCAACTGGGCTATGAGCGTCTCTCTCTCTCTGTTTTGTTTATTGTTCAATAATTTATCTACATACAAAGACAGATTTTCTCGCTCAAACCAAAAGGGTATGCGTGTTTATATTTGTTTGGCATTTTACTCAAACAAAGTTTGCCAGAGATGCCAGATTGGGGAGAATCTCCCCAAATTTGCGTATCTTTTAAAGGTATGCAGGGAACATCGGTGGGACAACTACGACGACGGGATCATTTTGGGGCTAATTTAACACAACATAATATAACACTTTGTGTCGCAATTTTCGATAACGTTAATAAGATTACCTTTTTACCTCTGTATATCAGTTATTATTCAATTCGTTCTTTATACTAAGAGCCTTGTTGCAGCAGTTACAGATAAGTTCCGATTTAGCTTTTCTGACATAGGTTTTGACAAAATTCATATAGAAGATATGTCAAATTATCCGGTAAAACACAGCCTTTTAATACCTAGTTTTCATAGTATTAATAAAAAAAGAGTGTTTTGTCATGAAGAAAAATCTAATTAAAGCAGACGATTCCAATATGCCATCATATTGAATGACGGTACATAGCAGGATTTTTCGCTGCAACCGCACTGCTGTGTGTGAGTAATATGACATCAAGTAGACCATTGACAACAAAGGTGTTTAGGCGGCAAAATTTGCATTTGTTTTTTTGTGTTGCATCATTACAATTCGGTTGTTATTTACGCAAATACTTTTGATAGGCTTAAATTGATTGTTTACAAAGTATAAACACTGCCTATAGAAATAAGCATACACCCTATTCTAAAGGGAAAGAGGTCAAGTAAAATAAATTTTCTTTTTTTATTATTATTTTATTTATTTTACTGATTGGATTTATTCTCTTCTATTTAATGTTTTACATGTTTGCACTGATTAAATGAATCTTCTGGAATCACGCTTGAAAACATTTTAAAATGATTTTTGGGTGTTTTGCTTATGTTGTTTAATTACTTCAGACAATAAGGCTTTTTTCCAGATTAGTTAAGTTGTTTATATACGGTATGCACTTTAGAATTTACAATAATGCTTATAAACTTCAGTTAAATATATATTATACATTAATTAAATGTTTTCATCTTTTAACGTACAAAAATATAAAAAAGTCCAAGATACACCTAGGGGATCAGTGTGAGCAAAAAAGGCTAATGTATCACCCAAGGATTTAAGGTATTCTAGTGGATGTTACTGAATAATAGTTTACTGACACATTACTGACTTCTCCAAATACGTACCTATTGTGGCGATTACTCTCTTATGAACATTATTTATTGGTATCAAATTCTACCCTTCCCCTGATTCTACTGTTCTACTTTACAAAGCTTCTTTACCCTAAATATTATTTCTAAACAGTATTCTTTACAACTTTTGACATCATAAATATAGCAAACGGCTTATAAACAATAGCAATGAACAAAACAGCAACATTGCTAACATTTGATAACGACAAACATGGGTGGCCTCTTAAATTAATACCATTTATCGCATAGGGACTCTTTTCGTGAAACGAAGTATATCTTTGACTTCTACTTTATTCTATCAATTCTATCAATCAATAGAATAAACTACTCTATCCTAAAGGGACCCGTTAAATTAATGTGGCTTTTTTTGGCTTGTTTGCCCTGCACGTGCTAGTACTCAAATGGAAAATAGATAAATCCTTTTTTTTGTTTTGTATATGGCAAACTGTGCCGATTTCGACAACTCTGCCAATGACAAATGAATGTAAAGGATTCGTGTGTTATTATAAGAACAATAAAAATGCTCTGAAGGTTATCAAGGCAATGAATACTTTCCATAATTTAAAAAAAAAACAAAGATAGCAAAGTGGAGGAGCTAAAGCGGCTAAAATTATTTAACTTTATTTTGTTGGTCGAGTGAGATTAGCTGGGCAACCCTTTCGATCGAATGCAAAATGACATTCATGATTGCCAACATTTAGATAAAAATAAAAAATGACAAAAGTGTGCTGTCATTTTTCTGTCCACTGAATCAATCACTGTTGATTTTCTAAAACTAAACTCAATTATTGCCTATAGCAAGAAAAGATGTTTCGAGCCAATAATTTTGATAAGTTACTTGGTAAGTGCTATAAATTCCAATTAATTGTGCATCCCATCAGCACGAACGTCCAAAACAAAAATATACAATCGTTGTCATCAATTTAATTTGTAGTTTTCTCTGATTAGCATACCTTTCTTTATTTTTCCTTTCAACCAAATTATATTGTTACACTTTATTCCGAAGATTTTACTACCTAATAGCACAAACATGGAAAGTCCTAGTAGCAAAGCTTTTAATAAATCTCTTACATACACTAAAGGTGAAATAATTGTTCTAGATAAAGCGACAAGTAATCTACGCCTGGATCCCGATTGGCCGACAATCCTACAAATATGCGATTTGATTAGACAAAATGATTGTTCGTAAGTATTACACCATAACCTAGGATATGAGAGTAAAGGTCAAAATACAATACAATACACAACAATACAATAGGTACAATATTTTCGGATACAGTACAGCCTCTCAGTGATGACCCGAATTCTTAGAAGACTATCAGTATTTGATTCACTGTTAATGTGACATGAACTACTTTGTAATACTGTCTTGTGTATAAATTCATCATCATCGTGTTAGTCTTAGTAATAATAAATTTCTAACTGTAGCCTGCGGGTACGATGCGTGTATGTTGGTTATCATGGTAAAGTGTAGCCTATGTTCTTCCTTAAGAATCAAAGTATCTTTATGCCAGATTTCATTGAAATGGGCGGAGAGGTTTAGCTGTAAAAATTTCACAAACAAATGTTACTTAGTATGGAAAAAATTTCATAAACTGTGATATCTTTTCATAAAAGTTCTGTACCCTATGCATGAAAACAACTTAATATGTGTGATGCTCCTGAATGTCTGATATATAGTAAAAGGTACAATAGCGGTAATTACTAAATATTATTTGAAATAACCAATACCTACCAATACTATTCTTATATTTCTTTCTTCATTGAATGTTTCCTACTAAACATATGGTATGGTCAGCTTTGATCATTACCAACGAAAATACATTTGTGGATGAAATTTAGAAACATATTGTATAGAAGTATAATAGTCCTTGACTATTATCAGTTTACAATCGGAATAATACAAAATTATAATTTCATTACATTTATTATAAAGTTCAAAACAAAGAGAATTAACTACCGACATCAGACTTTTTGTGTTTATTATTCTTAATACGAGTTAGATTTGTGAAACCAATAATATTAATAATATCAGAAGTCACCAATAAAACTACATACTATTTATTTGTAAATTGCTATGTACATTATTCTAGTTAGATATGATTATTCCCATTAGAAATAAAATGTAACAGGAACAATGGCATTTCTTTATTAACATCATTATAGCTTCAAAATTTAGTGATATAATTTTTATAGAGTTAATACTGTAACTTAAATAAAGGTCATAAATCAATATTTTTTCAAATCCTATATTTTTGTCAAGAATGCTAATAATAATAATAATCTATGTTCCCAGTATAATGTATTTCCTGATACTCATATAGATCACTATTTATATACATTGTGTATGTATTTGTTTCAGACCAAAATATGCTGTGGCAGCAGTTAAAAAGAAACTATATTCTCAGAATCCCCATCAGGCTATGTTTGCACTCCTCACCCTGGAAAGTGTAGTAAAAAATTGTGGTAAGTTGGTCTTAAAAATTAAGAATAAGTATAAATAAGGGATATTAAAGGTGCAGTTTTCTTTCAACTACTGTCTAACACACTTAATTTTTTGAAACCTCAAAGCAAGCTTACTTTTTTTAAATGAGCTCTTTTTAAACACAGTCCTTGTAGATTGTGACAATGCACTTTTATAGTAACTGGCCTGCTTTATAAATCAATTTATTTCTTGCTTTATAAATCGATTTAATTAGTAGATATATACGGACTTTTAATTTTAGCATAATTACATTATGGGAAGAATAAGTAAAAAATTTTTACAATATAAACTCAAGAGTGAAATTTTTAAACAAACAAACTTAGTTACTTTTTTCAATTAAATTAAAATGTGTGAATCATAATTTATCTCATATAGATAAACATTAATATACATGTAGCTATGACTAACTGTAAAACTCTTTTATAGAGATAAGATATATTGACTGCCTCGGTAGTGCAGTGGCAGCAAATGCGACTGCTGTGATTGAGGCTTCGGGTTGAGCCCGGGTCGGATCAAATGTTTGTACGATTCTGCAAATATTTTTTTCGGAATCTGGCTGTTTTCTATGTATAATATGTATGAATTTACAAAAAAAAAGTATAACATGTACTATATGTAGTAATTATATCAGTTGTCTAGTACCCATAACACAAGCTCTGCTTAGCTTGGGACTAGATGGCGTTGTGTATTAAATGTCAAACATTTATTTATTTATACCTACACAATACACACAAATGTAATTGGATATTAATTGGTCTGCTTTTAATTTCAAATTAGCAGCTTTTAACTAAATTCATATATAATATAACGTACACTAGATTCGATATTGATATAGTTACTGTTATCAACTTTTAATAGTCTATTGCTGGACGTAAGAATTATGCCAAATTTCCGATCTTTACAGTGCTATTGGTCAGCCTAGTTTCTGCTCTTAATTGCTTATATTGACACTATGTTCTTAACCCATCACCACATGGACTTTTTCAAAATTTGTCAATCTTTTCTTTTATATAAGACATGTCAGTTAAATACATAATGATTCACAAACGGATTTTAATTGATAACTAATAACTCAAGGCACAATAAATAGTTAGTTGCCACTTACATTAGTTTTTATCACTAAATATTTAATTGCTAAACATTAATTTTATTTTTATTTCATATATTTTTTTTTACTATACATATTGTATTACGTTTCATTTTAAAACTGAGACAGTTACGTTCTCAATCCAAATAAGTATAAGACGAGACAAAGTATTTATTTTTTATAAGTGAGACATATAGTATTGTATTTACAAGTGGTAAACTATCATATAGCCTTTATTGACACCATCAGGTTAGATTATTAATAAATGTAATTTTTATCCCAAGGGTCTGGAATTCATGATGAAGTGGCATCAAAGGCCTTCTGCGAAATGCTCCGTGATCTGGTGAAGACTACACAGCACGACAATCTTCGCAACAAAATACTGGAACTGATACAAGCGTGGGCCTTCGCATTCAGAAACTCTCCTAAATATAGAGCGGTTCAGGTATAAAATGAATACTTTTTAAATCAATTACGTTATGTTAGGGTATACCTGACAGGTTTGTCTGTACAGTTGAACTTTACAGGTTAAGCCTGGAATATTGCTCTACTCAGCTCAAGCTTATCTGACAACTGTAACTGTGCAGGTATACGTATCAGGTAGACCTTAACGTTAATGGATACCTTAACTATATAATTCTCTGATTTCGATTAACTTAGCTAGTATTGCCATAAAATGTAAAGTGATGTGAGTTACCAATGTGTAATAACTTTGATAATGGTCATACCTAATAATTAAGTTCCAATCAGATACCCGAGTCATTATGATAAGGAATGTAGATATTCGAAATCAGGATTCAATTGATACAATAAGTACTTTACCAACGAACGATACCCTATATAAATATATTTACCAAAGTATGGTGTCAACACTGTGAACATTATCATCATGCACTAATTGGTTCTTATTCTGCGATTAATGACTGACTGCTAACGAGCTGTTTAATGTCACATATTAAAAAGACAAAACCTATGTCACTGTTCATGTGATCATGTCCCTGTTCTGCTGACCTTTCCTAACTTAGAACTTACTCTCAGGTATGGTCCTTTCGAGCTTCCGAGTTCGAGTTGCATTATCCCATTTATCCCTTAACCTCGCGGTTCTTCCCTATCCGTTTAATTATACCAAAATACAGTCTTCCTTTGTTCCGAAATCAATTACAATCTGCAGTAGAATTGGAGTCGGGTTGGAAGCGGGTGTAAAAGAAGCAAACCTTGCTAGCAAACACATTACCAAAACTCCAATAAAAGTGTGGAAAAGACAGGGAACGAATATTGATTCAAGGTGCAGAATGGACAGTTACTTTTAGATAATTACGTATTGCAGCATTCATTCTATTATTTCAAATGTTCTAATAAAGAGATGGTGAGGATATTAATAAGTTCTAGTGCACTAGTTCTAATCGTTGTGAGTAGGCTCAGTTGTAGTATTTTATTATCTTTGCAGCACCTTACACTCATACTCTCCGAAAATAGTGACTGTGAATCAGATTGATGCGCTACAGTTATTGACAATGAGAAACAAAAAAATATCATCGCTGTCAATTCTAATCCGAATAACAATAATTATCTTTCAGTCAGTCACACTACTTGTAAGAGGTAAAGGGCTGTTAGGCCAGTAAAGAGTTTCATACAGAAAATATTATTCATCTTTACTCCAGTTACAAGGACTCAGCGATAAATAATTACCTACTTCACCTTTTTCCTACTAGCAAGTAATTCGTTCACGAAATAATTTTACTCAAAATAGTTTGTCTCGTATTTTTTGTGAAGTTCCATTGAGTCAATCATATTATCTAAAATTTCATTTTAATCCTTACCTACTGATAAAATAATATAGAAAATGCAAATACTGGTCCATTTGTTTCATCGAGACTTTGAATTTTAATTTCATGACGTAATTCGATTCAAAAAAAATTCTACGCATGTTTTCAGTGTTACAGAAAAGAACGTAGCATAAGTAGATACTTTTCATCTAGGAACAACGTGTTGTTTATGTGGAATATCTAATTTGGATAAAAAATTCGATATTCAGATGAATAAAGTTGCAGACAACGGCTATTCTAATATAAAATGTCTGTCACAGGCCACAGTTCATTGAACGTTTTTACATTGTCCATTTCAAGGTTGAACTACGTAGGTTCTTCACAGTATTGATCTTACCACCACACCTATAATCTAATTAGGTATACAATATTTTCAAATCTTTATTGTAGCATAGGATGGCGAATAACATTCACACCTAGTCTGTTTTAAAAAGATTTTAACTGACCGAGTCTCCTGATACATGTAAGCGTTCCTTCAATTAATTTAATCAGCGCCAAGCAGCAGTAAATTCGAGTAATTGTTTTGTTTACACTCGAGGTCACATGTCAATGTCCTTTGTCGTGATTTTATCTATACTTATGCATTTCCCTCGTAAATATGTGAACGTATATGTTATATAGGTAATTATAAATATGTTTTATACTATATAGGCATGTAAGTAGTTCGGATATTTATGAGTAGGTACATTTTACACACAGACTTATTTACGCACGTTTATTGTGCTCATTATTAAGTAGGTATAATATACCTAATACTCACCTGTAAATCTACGTCACATCATATCATTCAGACGGTGAGTCACAATCTACAAAACAACATAAACAGTGACATTAGGATCAAAACACTTTGTGCTAACCGATACAGGCATAAAGAACTACTCGCCACATTTTCACTAAAATGGTAAAATCTAGTAAAAAATTTACCGTAATCGTGACGTGTTATATTTTATACTAAGTTATAGTTAGTCATTGTTGTGTAGTGTATTTCTCAACATTGCTTTGTGAACAGGATACTGTGAATATACTGAAGGCAGAAGGTTACAAATTCCCGACACTCAAAGAGTCTGATGCGATGTTTTCTGCTGACACAGCACCGGAATGGGCTGATGGAGAAGTGTGTCATAGGTATGATGTAATTTCTATCTACAATGTACAACCTTGCATAGATGTAAAAATATTGTTTTATTTTCCTCAATCCATATTGTCAACTGTATATTTTTCAAAAAACTTAAATATATTAATCAAATGCTTAAAGTTGTACAGTGCTTATATGTCTTATTGCCGTTTATTCTATTTGAAATGCTCATTACAATTGATTCTGTTGGTCTACATCCCAAAATTACCTGTGTGAAATATATCTATCAATCAAAATATATTTCACGAATTGTATATTACGGAAATATATAACATTAGTACTAGCATAGTAAAATATCTAACTAATTTCTTATTGTGTAGGTGTCGTGTGGCATTTTCTTTGATGGTACGCCGTCATCATTGCCGAGCGTGTGGACAAGTATTCTGTCAACAGTGTAGTTCCAAAACATCTACTTTACCTAAATTTGGTATTGAAAAGGAGGTATGTTCGACATTACATCATAAACTACAATTTGTGTAACATTGTTAAAACTATTGGTTAAAATCACCTAAGTCTCTTTGTTTCATACCAACAATGTTGTAATCTATAAAATTTGTCAAAAGCTATATTCATCAGTACACAAAGACAGTTCAATATATGATAAGCATTATCTCTCAAACTAGTTGTTTTTCAGGTCCGAGTATGTGATGCCTGCTACGACAAAGTTAGTAGGCCACCTGCATCTTCTACTAAATTGGAGATAGTTGATACATCTAATGACTATGGACCTACTCAACCACAGGTAAGAACCAACAACATATAACATCTTGTAAAACTAGTACTTAATCAATAATATATGTTTGACTAATATTAACATTGAATTATTCACCAACCTAAATTAATAATATAATAAAGATAGTAACAGGATTTTTATGCAAAACTAATTAAAAAACTGCCACTAATAAGTTCTTCCTGCATTTCGACATGTCATGGTGGCTAGGTAAAGCTAGTAAACAGTAATTTATAAATATATTAATAACAAATAAAACACTTCTTATTATAATAATACTTTATTTACAATTAAATTATGTGATCACTACTGCGCATCATAAGTATCACCTGGCATTTCACCACCTGGCACCAGCATTGCAATGTTGTTACCATTCAATAAGATTTGATCAAGCTTGGTTATTTTTCTTCCTTCCGGCGTAGATTCGTATTCCGTGACATCGTCTAATAACATATTGACAAAATCATCAAATCCTTGTAATGTTCCAACCATTTCTTTGTCATTCTTCATAATTATGTGAATTCTTGAACCTATGCATTTGTCCACAAGTTCGAGTGGCAATAAAGTGTTGGGGTTAGGAAGAGCCGTTTGTGCCATTGTTTAAATATATATATTTCGGTAATTTCTGCAATATATTTCAATCTCCGTTACAAACAGAAAGAAACATGAAAAATTGAGCAGAACAGCAGAACTATATCAAGCAGGTTACTTCTGACAGCTAGATTTTCGTTTAGAAATGTGAAACTATGTCAATGTTTTTGGTATATTTCAGAAAAGTATGGTCAAAACTTCTTTAATTAAATTTATTATAAATTAAAGGTCTATTTATTAAAAATAAGACTAAAATATTTCATTGGGTTGTTTTAACAGCTTACAAACATGCCAATTAGTAACTAACCTTGATTGATTTTATCTGACAAATATATTTTCAATGATAAAGTGTTTTATTATAATTTCATGAATAAGTTTAAAGTGTTTTGAATAATTAATTTTTAGTGACATTTGACTTTTAATTATTTCACTTAACAAAATAATTTTTGGGAGTAATTTAAATTTGTAAATGGCAACACTAAATATATACGTCAGTGAGATATTATGTTTGACTCGTTTGAAATTTAACGAATTCAAAGCGAACAGTAGTGAATTGTTTTGTTTTGTCGTAGTTCATTTTATGTAAAAAATGGCTAAACATGTGACAAACTTTCGCGGTGAAGTCTATTACACACCAAACGGCAATATGTCTATAAAAGACGAACCTGTTACTCCCATTGAAGAGGATTTTGGTGATCATAATCATCTTGACCGTTCTTTTGACGATTATACTGGAATGAGGAAGTCCATGTCCATGAATGATATAACAAAGCTCCGAGAAGACCTTGTGAAACTAGAATTCTGTGAAAAGGAAGATGTTTACAATAGATACCGTAAACAGTCCAGTGCCCCTCAAGAGCTCTCAAGAACCAAGTTTGTATCCATGGCTGAAGCTATTTATCACTATCAAAGGGATACACCTGGTCGTTTTCATTCGACGCGCCCGCAAACATTCCGATCTCAGGGAGCAGCTGGTCCGTCGGGTCTCACTGTCCCTCAGTCACCGATGCTTCGATGTAAAGCTCGTTCTCGACCTGTGCATATTTTATCACAAAAAGAGAGAGAGGAATTGGAAATTGAAGAAATCAAGAAATTCAAAATAAAGGCACATCCCATTCCGAAGTCAGTTATAGAAGGTCCTAAACATCTCCCTGAAGTGCAAAGAAAGCCGACCACTGTCCCTGAACCTTTTAATTTGACTGAAATTCCAAAGAAAACAAAACAATCCTCTGAGAATGTTCCCAATTTTAAAGCGCGCCCTGCTCCAAAACACATACTAGAGAAACCTCATATACCTGTTAAACCTCCTGTGCAGAAAACAACACCAGTTAGCCCTAAATTTCACTATAGGAGAACAAGTTCTGCAGATCATTTCAAACGTGAAACCAAAATGCAACAAAGCCAAAAGCATGAGGATAAACCTCACATCAGGACGGGTCCAGTGAAACCTGAGCCATTCTCATTTGCAAAGAGGGATGAGGAACTGAGACGACGCAGAGAAGAAAGAATCAAACAGCAGATTGAAGAAGAACGTAAACAGGCTTGTGTATTTAAAGCACAACCGGTGCCAGGGGCTGTTAAGAAACACATGCATTGTACTACTACTAAGGAAAGTTCTTCAACAACATCATCTGAAAACAAAGAAAATATCAAATTTGAGGCTCGACCACCAACAGTTCTCTATAAAGAACCATTCAAGCCTGTCAATAAGCCAGTGCAATTTGTGAAACCAGTGCCTTTTGAGTTGACAACTGAGAAGCGAGCTGCTGAAAGAGAAAAATTTGAGAAACAGTTGAAAGATAAAGAAGAAAAACTAGAGAG
Source organism: Hyphantria cunea (assembly GCA_003709505.1). Classification (NCBI taxonomy): domain Eukaryota; kingdom Metazoa; phylum Arthropoda; class Insecta; order Lepidoptera; family Erebidae; genus Hyphantria; species Hyphantria cunea. Next base: position 1,302,223 of record PKRV01000248.1, read on the forward strand.
ACTGAGGCGTCAAAGAGAGAAAGAGCTATCAGAAGCCGAGGAGAAGGCCATTGGTGAACTGAGATCTAAACTTGTACATCATGCAAAGCCTGTACCGGCTCCTGTACCATTTCAATTAGAAAAGTCTGTTGCTCCACTGACCGTTCCTGAAACTCCTAAGTTTGTCAGGAGGCAGAGGCAACACTTAAATTAAAACTTATGTGGGATAAATACTTTTTAACTGTACTTTTCAGATATTGCGTACTGAGTTATCATGTTTTGTATTTTTAATATTAGTTATGTAATTTAGAAATGTACTGCCATTGTGAATTTCTATTTTTAAGATTTTATTCAGATAGGACATTTTGATTCTCAAAAAGTAGTGTTAGTTAGATTTTAACTAACGCAGTAACATAATTTTATAGATTGTATGATTTGTAAAATAAATAATATCTTAGACAGATCTGTTTTATTTCTGTAATTATATTATTACTAGTTGAGCCCCGCGGTACTACCCGCGGCAGGACATAAACCGCGCGGCGAAGTAAGTCTAAAAAAAGTTACTCCTTATATCATCAGCTTCCTGTCAGTGAAAGTCCCGTCACAATCGGACCAGCCGTTCCAGAGATTTGCTGGAACAAAAAGACACAAAAATTGTATTAAATGTTATTTTAGTATATGTACCCCATATATACATACATATATGTGCATTTAGTAAAAACCAGTTATTTTAATATTACAAGCAAATTATCGACCGCCTTAATATGAAATAAAAAAATATAAAATGAAAATAATTTAGATTGTAATATCTATGTTATCACATTACCGAGGATGTGTAAATAAACGTTATCTTCACATACCTAGTGTTTCTTGATATGCAGGAAATGCTATAAAAATATGTACATTAAAACACTGACAAGTTTTTTCGATCTAGTACATTATTATTAAGAGTATGTATGACATGATGGCTGGATCACATAGTATAATATAATAATAGTTACAATAAATCTATGAAGTTTTGACCTAATTATGTAAACAGTATTAGTTTTTATATAATGGTAACATATGTAGAAGAGTGTTCTTGAACTGATTAGCAAATATTACCATGAACCACATCTTTGCAACTTGCGCATTGTCAATATTAATGTTTCCAAAGGCTAAGGAAATTACATATTCGTGATTTTTCAATCACCGTATTAAACATGGAAACGTAGAGGCACACACATTACAGAACGGAAATATAAAAAAATGTAAAAAATAACACTAATGTAAAAAAAGCATAAATACAAAAGATTGTTATGTCATCAACAACCCATAATGTCCCACTGCTAGGCTCGGGTCTCCTCTCAGGAGAAGGTTTAGGCCAAACGTCCCCACGCTGGCCAAGTGCAGGTTGGGGATAGGCAAGAATATGTTGTGGCTACGCATCTTGCCGTTGGACGTTTTTTAGCCGCCCGAAGGCCTCCAACTAAGCTGCACGACTGTTATCGTATGATAACAACCGGTTCCGTCTGCTTAACGTGATCTCTGAATCGCGGAGACGCTCATGGTAACATGCCACCAGCGGTCATCCATCCAGGTCAGCCGTCGTTGTTAACCCTCGGTGATTGTTTCTTATCACCGAGTGCAACTGGGCTATGAGCGCCTCATCGTTATGTAAGAGAAGGAAAACTTGACACGTCTGGCAAACTGTCTTTTCTAAGAGAAACCTATATCCAGCAGTAGAGTAATAAAAAGTTATGATAATTATCGCTAAACAATTTCGTTATTTTGCCCTCTCTTCCTTTAAACAACATAATATATATTTTATAAAACATATAAAAATGCATTTGTTGATCTTTTACGCTTTTGTATCTTATAAGCCAATGATGTTCTCAGAAACGTCCGCCCGGCAAGACGGCGGAGGAGTTACAAGAAGAAGAAGAGTTGCAGTTGGCACTGGCGCTCAGCCAGTCTGAAGCTGAGCAGAAGGAAAAAGAGCGCAAGTCCCGATCACACATCGCTCCAGATCCAACTTCACTTCATCCGACTGGTAAGTTATTTATTTATTTATTTATTTTATTTTAAAACTTCATGCACACATGTACAACGGCGGGCTTAATGCCCAAGGCATTCTCTACCAGCCAACCTTTGGATGGTGTAGAAATTTTGTGGGGTAGATGCATTGTGGTGGGAAAAAAAAATATATATTCGTGAAGTTACGATATATACATAAAATATAAATAAATATATATACACGGTAATATATAAACTTTATATACATACACTATGATGCACACTAATACATAAACCTTACATACGTACACTGTGAGTGGGTACTAAGTTGTTTACTAATTAAGGCTTTCCTGCCATCTGGTAAAAAGGTGGTTTTTTACATTCTTCTTAAATGAGTCACGGCTTGTAGACATCCTGATTTCGAGTGGGAGCGTGTTCCACAGCATTACAGCCTGCACAAAGAATGAGGAGTTCACAAAAGTTCACAAAAATTTAGTAGCGAATGTAAACCGCGATTTCGTCCTCGTAGAATAGTGACTTTGGGTAGCATTTTTACAACCTTTCAGCCCTAAAATTATTTTTTTGGCATTAAAAAGTACAGTATAATCTTTCTCAGGCTCTAGACTATCTGTATACGAAAATCCATTTAAATCGGTTGAATAGTTATGACTTGAAAGCGCGGCAAACCGATAGAGTTACTTTTCGCTTTTATAATATTACTAAGGATTAAAAATATACACAATACATGATTCTTTAATATATTTGGAGTTTCTTTAATTCATTTTTTATGTAAAAGTAACCAGATTTTATTTTATATCAACAGATTCATCGATATATTACATAATCGATTTCAATAGTTTTAACTATTAATAAATGCTACTATCGTTACATATCTTTTCTAATAAGACACGATATTTATTCCAGTGTCACCAACACCGTCATCAGTAAGTGCATCTCCTGAGCACACTACGCAAACAACCTCCGAACTATCACGGTACTTGGACCGTAACTATTGGGAGCAGAGACTTTCTCGAGACACCGCTGTAGCACCTACAGCTCCAGCTCCTACCACACATGTATCTGAAATTGTTGAGGTATGTAGTTAACTGTCAGCACTGTTATTTATCTCCTGGTGGTCGTAAGCACCGACTAAGGATTACACTACAGGAAGAGCCATTTTTAGCCTGTGAAGCTAAAGATGGCATGGCTCTTTAGCTTCACAGGCTCAAGATGGCTCTTCCTGTAGTGTCTTTCTACCGTGGGAGAGCCACGCTTCGGCATGAATGGGCCGGCTCGACCGGAATGATACCACGGCCTCACAGAAAACCGGTGTGAAACAGCGCTTACGCTGTATTTCATCGAGTGAGTGAGGATACCGGAGGCCCATACCCCAATCCAACGCCCCCTATCCCCCTCACCATCCCCTTTCCCCCCAGGCCGCCATAGTGTGGGTCACCATACTGCATTGTTCTTTTTCGCATTGAGGATGGTGACCACCACTCTTGGATTCTGCTCATGCTTTCCATCAGGCAGGGCAGAGTCATTTTGGCAGCTTAAATATTAAAAAAAAAAGCGCCCGAGTGCAATCATTAGTCTAGCGGATTTCAGTAAGTCCGCCCCGAACACTGCTGCGCACATGTGCACCGCACACCCTGCACTATAGGTACAACTGCATTGTAAAGAGTAGGGAAACTTGACACAAACTCTTCATCAACCAGTCTGGCCAGTGCGGTATAGTAGGCAAAAATAGTCATTATGGCAGTGTGGTGTGTGTATGATGTGGAATGTGATATGGTTTAGTGTTTATCGTGTCCTTTTCTTGTAAGTCTTTCCCAGTTTTTAATTTTACTACATTGATAATTAATAGTTGTTAAATTCTTTCATCAGGAATTCCCGAAAGCTTCTACTAATAAGCAGCAAGATGATGATGCTGAAGATAAAGAAATTGATGAGTTTGTTGAGTCATTGAAATCTCAAGTAGAAATATTTGTAAATAGAATGAAAAGCAATTCTTCGAGGTGAGTGCTTACTTAATTTAACGGTTGCAAAATCCACTTTTATATCTCCCATGCACATATATTTTAGTGTGCACATATAGTACTGTGGACACACAAACTGTGTCCACACTTCTAGTTCATTGGTTAGAGAGTGATAAATAAAATGTTAGTTCAAACAAAATTTATACAAGTAGAAAATTTAAGTCTCAATTTATTAAATGATCGATGCTAGCACTGAAATAAAGAATTAAAGTGACAAGAACCAATTTCGTGACACTAATGTTACACAGTTTATCGCGATAGCAAATCCATACTTAACATTATAAATTCGAAAGTCTGTGTGTCTGTTACGCTTTTACGGCTAAACTGCTGCACCGAATTCAATGAAATTGAGTTATCTTGAAGCAACCCTTGGTTTTACATATAGTAAGTGCTTGGGTTGGATAGGATTACTAAGACCTTGTTTCATACTTATGTACGTCAAACGACCACGTGAGTTTGTCATAAGTATAGGTACGAACTTTATTTCTAATCAGGGATCTGACAAAACAGGAAAGTTTTAACATACACTGGCTAAGCATAATCAAAATTGCATTTTCGTGTATGTATTGTGATCTTTCTTTTACGAATATATGATTTTTTAAAAAAGGCGTGGTCCGTAGACGGTGTCGCAGTAATTTAAATGCAACAACATCAAACTACTACACATTTGTTTTTGCATTTTATCACTTAAAAATTGACGCAGTTTGTATAGTGTAGTTTAGGTAGGCGAAACATTTACCATTTTTTTGGGCCTCAAATCTTAACATCTCATCTAATCTATGTTTAATCTTAGATAAAGCATTTTCAATTATAATAGTAAGCGTATAGGACTTTATAGCTTGCATTTCATTTTCAGTCTCGCATATGGTAAACAAACTGATACGTTGAGTGCCAGACTATTACAATACAACAACTTTTTTAGTTTTGTTTGAAGATATTTTTTCGGACATCTAAAACACAACGCCATCTAATCCCAAGCTAAGCAAAGCTTGAGTTATGGGTACTAGACAACTGATATATATACATATATACTTTTTTGTATATACGTACATATTATACATAGAAACGACACAAACTCCAAAACAAACATTTGTAAATCATACAAACATTTGTTCCGACCCGGGAATCGAACCCGAGACCTCAAGCATAGCAGTCGCATACGCTTCCACTGCGCCGCCGAGGCAGTCGGTAGATTTTTTTTTTTTTAGACAACTCCCGCATTAGGAATATACATTCCTGTGTCGCGGGGATCTTTACAAACATACATGAAACGGACACAAAGTACACCCAGACTTAGAACAACAATTAATGGATCACACAAAGTGTTGTCCCATGTAGGATTTGAACCCACAACACTTGGCACAGTAGGAAGCGGTGTGGCGACCACTGAAACCACTAGGCCAACCGTGTAGTCAAATAATGACTGTGAAACATCCTGGTTAAATGAATTCTTTTATTTTCACAGAGGACGTTCCATTGCTAACGACACAGCTGTTCAAACACTCTTCATGAACATAACGGCAATGCATTCACGTCTATTACGATACATCCAGCAACAAGACGACAAACGCGTTTATTTAGAAAGTTTACAGGTAATTTAAATAATATTTCTAATTATTATAAACGTATATCCTAAACAATGGTGATCATTCTGTTGTCACCACTAAACTAAATTCACTAAAATTTGTTGTTGGCTTATATACTTTAATCTCATTTGCTTACAGTCCATTTTTCGATATCTCAGCTTGCACTATATTTAGTTCAGTACCAACTAAAAGGTGATCAAAGATACATGTTTGTTTATTAAACAAAAAAAAAACTCTAAATTTAAAAATTATAAGTACTAATTATGAAAGTAATTCGCCATTTAGATGACATCTAAGTTTAATGCGACATGTCAAATTTTACGTCACACGTTTCTAGTTTTAAATGTTCAACATAAGAATAATAAAAGAAAAACTAAGGCCTAAGTTAAGTAATAAAAACTAATTTGGGTTATGACATTAAAGTATAGAATCTAACAAAAAAAAAAAAGTAAATTTTGGATTAGTGATGACGACAACAGAATTACCACCAATGTCTCATTATAATGTTCGGTAGTTCTGTATGTATATAAGATAGATCTTAATATTTCTAAATTTTCTGAAAGTCGTGATCGAATTCGAGGCCTACAAATATTTGTTACAGATTCCTTTCAAAGAGACTTGTTTGTGAATTTTCATGCTTTAGCTAATAATTAAAATGTTATATTTTGATTTTTACTAAAGGTATTGTTTTTATTAATTTAACGAAATAACTCAAAAATTGTATATCTTGCCTAAACTATAATTTTTATTTAATGATGTTTCCTAGTAGTAACATAACCGAACACTCTGAATCCAATAGGACAAAGTAACTCAAATTCGCGATAGCCGCGCAGCGCTTGACACATTACGAGCTGAACATGCAGCCCGTTTGGCCGCCCAAGCTGAGGCGGCTGAGCGTCAGAGGCAAATGCAAATGGCTGCCAAACTACAGGCAATGCGGAAGAAAAAACACGAATACCTGCAGTATCAGAGACAGCTAGCTTTGCAAAGAGTTCAGGTAAGCTGTTTTCATTGACTCGTTTTGTGGATACTGCCCTAATGCCGATGTTAAGATTATGGTAATACTGTTTTAGCTTTTGCCCGCTGCCCACCCGCGTGTATGTCGGTTATCGCGGTGAAAAGTATCCATGCCAAATTTCATTAAAATCGGTGTAACAGTTTAGCCGTGAAAGCATGACAGACAGACACAGTTACTTTCGAATTTATAATATTAATATAGATTTTTCGAGATGATGGACTCTCAAGTTTAAAATCGCCTTCAGATGTTTTCCTTTGCTTTATAACTGTTTTCAAGATCATGTTAAAACAATGAATATTTCTATTCTTAATTGTTTATCATTATTTTTTATCGTAGGAGCAAGAACGAGAAATGCAGATGAGACAAGAACAACAAAAACATCAATACCTAATGTCTGCTAACAGTTATTATATGCCGGGTGTTTCTATGCAACAATACCAGAGTGGCTACCCAAATCAACCAATTTACGCCAATCCTCAGTTTCACCCACAGATGTTAGCACAGGCAACTACAGAAAGCAGTGTCCCTATTCCTGGACAACCTCAAATGTCAACTGCAAACATGCCAATGAACATGAACACACAATTGGGAAATATACAATCCATGCCACAAATGAACAACACATATGGAATTACTACTACTGCAGCTAATGCCATGAACCCTAGTGCCGTCAGTTCTCCATCCTTGAATCAGTCAAACTTACGGCCAGCACTTGGACAGCAAATGCCATTACCACAGCAGATGCTCATGCAACAGATGCATCAAATGCGTATGCCGGTGCAACCAGGTATGCATCAAATGCTGCCCCAAGGACTTGCCAATGGACTACCTGGACAACCTATTCCTCAAACAAATGGACAAAATGCCACCCTTCCGAAACAAAACATGCCAAACCAACCGCAACAGCCACAGAACTCTATGATGCCTCAAATGTCTGTAACTCAAAACATGGGCCAATCAATGATGAATCCCAACAATCCCATGATGGGACTACAAATGCAGAATATGAGAATGCCTATTGTTCAAGGCAATCAACCAAACCCCAATAACCCACAAATCCCTGTGTCCCAATTCCAAAATTTGAATATTCAAAACCAACCAAATAATCAACAACAAGTATCTCAAGGTCAAACTATGCAACCTCATACACAAATGAACATGGGTGGGCAAGCTATGTCATTACCACCACAACAACTCATGCAAGGTCAAACATTACCTGGTCAACCTCAAAGCATGCCGATGAACAATAACATGCTACCTGCAAACCAGAATATTTCAGCTCAGGGGCAACAAATGCCACAAGCACAAGGTCAACAGATGTCGCAACAAATGCAACATTTACAAATGCAACACAACCAGCAACAGCAACCTGGTCAGCAAATGATGATGCCGGGGCATCAAATTCCTAATCAAGTACAAAATATTCAACAACAGCAACAAGGTCAGATGATGAATCAGGGCCAAGCACGGCAAGGTCAATTACCACAACAGGGACAGCAAATGCCGCAGCAAATGGCGCAAGGGCAGCAATTGACTCAAGGACAGCAAATACCCCAAGGTCAACAAATGACTCAAGGACAGCAAATATCCCAAGGTCAACAAATGTCTCAGTTACCACAAGGCCAACAGTTGCCCCAAGGTCAACAAATGCCTCAAGGTCCTCAAGTATCTCAAGGCCATCAAATGCCTCCAGGCCAGCTGCCTGGACAGCAAACACATCAAATACAAATGGTTCATCAGGTTCAAATGGGACCAATGGCCCCCCAATTACCGTCAGGACAAGCTTTGCAAGGTCAGATACCACAGAATATAGTAGGGCAACAAATGCAACAGCAGCCACAAAACATGCCAGGGCAAATGAAAGTGCAACAGCCAGCCCTTAATAATATGGCTCATGGACAACCTCCGACTACCAACCAGCAAGCACAAACTCCAATCAAATCTGAACATAATAACAACACAGCAGAGTTAATAAGTTTCGACTGAGTAATTGTTATAAAACAAATGACTGGAAACCACAAAAGTTGATCTAATATATATTATATTGCAATGAAAATGGAATGCAATAATATTAAGCACTTAAATATTGTGCTATGTTGTGAGTTTGAAAACCAAAATATTGTCATGTATAGATAAATTTGAGATTTTTATAGTTATTTAAATAAAACATTGAATGCCTTTACTTATAATTGTTGTAAATGTCGTGATGTATAAAATTGATTGTTTATATTTGTCACTTATAATTTCCACGATAAAGACTTCTTCAATCCTTATATATTTCTATATATATCCTAATTATGAGTGTAACTTTTGTAAGTAAGGCAATCAAGCATTTTAATCACAATTGGTAACCTATCGTTAATATAGTAGCTAGGGCGTCTCGCAGCTGCGTACGTTAGTTTCAAAAAGAGTTAAGAAGTTTTACTAGCTGTGTAGTGAACAGATGGGCCGAGTATATTCGCTTGTTCACTTTCGGCTTGAATTCGGAGAAGAATATTTATGACACTATTATACGAATTAAAATATTATAATGTATCCCCATCAACTCATTTATTAAATAGCTCTTTTAGTTAGGATGGCCTTGTAATCTATGTAAATGCAAACATGTATAAACTATTCGTCGTTCGTAATTTGTTTAGATAGTAATAAATGAGAAATTCTAATATTTTTATTTTTTATTACTTTCATTGATAATTGTTTTGTTATGATATTTTAAGTCACAGAATGTATAATACGACATACCTATAAAAGAAGTAAAAATATACCAAGTTTTTCATTGAAACTATTGTAGTATTAGATGTAGACCTTTATAGATATACACATTGTAACCACGACTCCTCCATGTCTCGTCAATTCCAGCACAGAACAGATTGTTGTGGAGACGCTTCTGCTTTGCCTATGCAATGGAATTTGCGCCGAGTAGTGAGTGGGTATGGTTTGAGCTGAGAGGTCAATTAAACTATGACTTGGGCTTTTATTCAGGCGTTTGTATCAAAAAATATCATCCCACTGAAAACAACTAAATAATGAACCATTTTTAGGGTTCCGTACCTCAAAAAGTAAAATGAAACCCTTATAGGGTCACCTTGTTGTTCGTCTGTCTGTATGTCAAGTCCCTTTTTCTCAGGAACGCCTGGTGGTATCATGTAGAAATTCATATCAAATACTCGGGTAACCACAACGCAATTAAAATATACAGTCGTTTATGCTGCAAATTTTAGACACTCTCAAGGGAATCAAAACCTACAGGTTACTTTGCGTGAACTCAGAATCTTGACATTTGGTACAAAGCAACGTTTTATAGCACAGAAAAAGGAAAAATTGCGAAAAGCATAAATTTTTTAGTTACATCATATAATATACCTACAGGTTTGTACGGAACCCTTGATGCGCGAATAGCATTTGACCGTTTTTTTAATATTATTCTTATACTGCTATTTGCATCAAAAATTAAATTAAATACAAAAACTGGATTTATTAAGTTGAAGTTATGTTTATAGTCTAGGGATCTTAGTTTGTATTTATCATGGGAAAGATGACTAAACGAACAGACAATCATTCAATGAAGATAGCAGAGTGGGTTTGGGCTCCAGTAACCTTGCAAAGTTCTTAAACATCAATTTTCTCAAAGGTCGTAATATGACAATAGTCGAGGTGGCTCATTGTAGCGAGACATTACTCTCCCACACAGTTCTAGTGAAAATCACTAACAATATAGCATCATCTGTTTTTTATGTATAAATATTTTTTAGCCTGAAAGAATCGTAGTTCAGACCAAATCGGTCAGCTCGAGTCAAATCATACCACGGCCTTACAGAAAGCTGGTACTATACAATTCTTTCGTTCACCAACTTAGTGAGGTTACCAAAACCTTAACCATCTCTTTTATGTTAAAGTTACTCTACTCTACCTGATGGAAAGGATAAGCAGAATCAAAAAATGGTGGTTTGCGAATGCAGACATTGCAACAATGCAGCATAGTGACCCACATCGTGGCAGCCTAGTGAGGCTTTTGATTCGTAGCGCCTCCGGTCTCGCACTCACGAACGAAACACAACAGCACGAATGCTGTCATTTTAGTTTGAACTACTGTCCGGTCGACCCGGCCCGTTCGCGCTGAAATCAGCGTGGCTCTACTACCTTTCAAAGCACTCAAAGAAATTAAGTATTTGCAACCGTTGAGTTGTCCTTTGGCAAATGTAGTAACCTACTTAAGACCATATACGTGTCTGCCTTGCTTTATACTAAATGTATTTGATATTAGAAATACGAACGCTGAGCGGGCCACTTATACGGTGCACCTTGAGCACGGCCCAGTCTAATATAGTTCTTCTTCTTCTTTTGATGATATGGCAATCAGCCGGATCAGCTATTTCTGCCAATGTCAAGTATTTCGAGTCTTCAATTCTAAGTCTTCGAGTCTTCAAGTCTTCGTCGTGATGGAATTAATGATAAAAAATATAAAAAATGTGGATGACATGAAATGGGGACCGTCTTTCGAAAAAACAAAAAACGATCTCCCGTCTAATATAGTTCTTCCCTTACATACAATTAAATGTCAGTTAATTTCTCAACGAAAGTTACGGTATTATGATTAAGAAAATTTATAAAGATAAACCACACAAGCAGACTCTAGCAGTAAAATTCTTTGTTAAAGGTTCTAACTATGTAAGTTTTTAAATATCATTTTCATTCTTTATTATCAATAAGCTAAAATTGATAAATACCTTACGCAAGCACTAGTAGTAATACGCCAAAATTGACTTATAACATTTTAGGAAAGAGCTGATACTCTTACACCGCTGGACCGATATTAACCAAATACAGCTAAGAATCACCGCAAAGACACCCATCTTTTTGCATCGGGTTTAAAAATAAGAACGTATTCTATTTCTGAACGCATGTATAAAATTCGAATTTAATAAAAGGCGGGAACAACCGGCAAAAGGTAAACAATGATAGACAAGTGCACTTCAGCTGATATCAACTTTAACAAGTTATATTAAATAGTGATGTTTTTAAAAACAAATTCTTCTGATTTTGAGTTCCTAAAGAATCAACAATAATTATTCATTATGGAGGATGATGCTCAGGACGGGCCATTTACTGTATGGCAAATGTTTAATGCACCTACGATGGTTTTGTTCAATAATTTGGAACACGCAGCTGATGGTTTAAATAGACTTTTAACTTCGATATTAAAGTTGTCAGGGTAAGCCAACTATATATTCAAACATATAATAATATTACTATTGAAAATGAACAAGTTATGTGTAATAACATAACCACTACCCATATAACTTTCTATCTTTTTGTGAAAGTATAATAAAAATATTTATTTTAGTGATTTTTCTGAGGTCTTGGTACCGCGACCTGGTTCTTCAAAGTATCCAGACGCATATTACAGCGCATTTAATACTTGGTTGGTCGGCAGATTATTTTATGTGTGGTCTGTGAAAGAGTTGAACAGGTATTATAATTAATTTATAATCTTATCTTTTTAAAATAATATATATATAATAATATATATATATGTATTTACATTACAGGATACATGTCTCCAGTAAAGATGCTCAATTGAAAATATTAAACATACTTTGTACTAACGCTGCATCTTTTTATAACAAACTGCACTCTGAATATTTCACAATCCTCACCAAACTTATTGAATATTACAAAGAAAATCCAAGAGAAGCCTCAAATGAAATGAAACTAGAAAACTTTACTCCTGAAGAAGTCAATATTTCTAATGTTCAGTTAAACTTAGAACCTATATATGTAGTTGTTAAAGACCTCGGAACTTGTACAACATTAATTGATTTAACTTTACAACTACTTTCAGACAGCTTAGCTACAAATTCTATTCATATCAACAAAAACAAAATAGAGTATGAAAAATTGTTCAAAGAAATACTGTACATGCTGGACAATTTTAATGTAGATATTAAGCTGATCACAGTGAAATTTTTCATCAATTTAATTAATAATTATGATGAAGTTGGAATTTGTAAATTTAATAGATGTTTCCCTAACATCTTTCTTGATTTTGAAAATTCTCTAGAGGCAATAGTTAAATCAACAAGTTTGTACTATGCAAAAGGTGAAATAGATGCAATATATTTAGACAGTTTTAATAAACTTCTAGTTATATTTATGAAAAGGGAAGAAAATCAAATTGAGAGTGGCAATGAAGATGTTCTATTAAGTATATGTTCAGTTATTCTCAGGACCCAGGGTAACAAGATATTCAATAATGATTTAAAGCTGAAATGCTTATCTTTAAGTAGAAAATTAAATTTTACTAAGGATATAATAGACCTGACAAATTTTGATGCAGCTGAAATAGAAACCGTCAATGATTACTACTGCAAGCAAATATTACAGCACATTGAAATGAATAAAAATGATGGGAGAACTATTAATTTGAAAAAAAATTGGTTTTACAATCAAACACTAAATATTATAATGGCTTTGAAGACTTGTGAGGATCAAAAAATTGATTGTTTTTTGATAAGCTATCATTTAAAGAGGTGTTTTTCGGGCTTAGCAATACTACAACATGTTTGTATACATAATAACAGCCTACAAGGAAAATCTAATATAGATTTACTATCAAAAACTGATGTACTTACAATTTGGGGTTCATTGTTAAAAATTTTAGAATACCATAAAAGTATTGTTGTAAGTGATAGTAGTTGTTCTAATACCTTTATGGATGTACTTTTAAGCACAGTAATTCTTTATAGGGGTATATCAAAAGAAGATTCTAGCAAAGTACTACAATTATTATGTCTACAGAGCACACCACAGTTTTCTGAACTAAATTTAGGATATACTGACAGTATCAAAGTAATCATCGTAAGGTATATGTTGATGGTACAACTTACAGTGAGAGCTAAACTCAGTGATGTGTGGGTCAGAATAATAAGTAATTTGGTTAACAGTCTCATTAAAAATAGGAGTTTAAATATGTATAAAGAAGTAAGTATATTTATCTTCTAACATTTTTTAATGTTTTTTTTTTGAGTTGATTATGTCAGTCTGGGTGCAGTCATAAGAAATCCTTACTTATGTATTTTTAAGTACTTAACATAGTGACATTTTAACATCATATTCAACTATCACATCGGGTGTCACAGGTTCAATACCTGTATAGTGCATGCAAGATTGTCTGTAATGATTAGTTTGGGTGTTTATATCTATGTATTTACAAAGCTAAATGCATTTATGCTTGTACCATCTAAAACCCATAGAAGAAGGCTGGTTTATTTTGGGTCAAAATAGTAACTCATGCAATAGCAATAGGTATGACTCAGAGCAAAAATATGAAAAAAAAAACCTTTTTGTTACAACATAGTATGTTGATTGCTGTTTATTATTGAGCATTTGCCTTATACTGTCATCTCTTTTTTTTCAGGTAATACCCCTATGTCCACTTTTAGTATTGAACAGAATATTATCAGCAAGCAAACTTATTGGTGACATGCTGATGCCAGCCTTCCTTACAAAAGACCCTGATATCCAGAAAGAAGTTGCTGGAGTAATATCAGTGATGGCTTGCATAACGTTGGACTCTTTTAATGTTATTATTACTGTACCACAAAATTGTTATGGACAATATTTGTTTACGAACAATAAGATAAATATGCTACTGATTTGTTCTAAATGTCATACTTTAAATAAATGCAGATATTCTGATGACTTTGTCCAGAAAATTAATAAGAACAAAATTGAAATACGTTCAGAATCTAATACGTACACACCGAGTCAGCACTCTACTATAACTAGTCTTAAAAACTTATTTGTAAAGTTTTTGAACTGGAAGCAGTATGTGAATGTAGAAAATAGCTACTGGGATCTTTTGAGTAGACTTTGTAATCACTTCTATGTGCTTGAGTATGGATTTAATCAAGAAATTTTAAATGAAGAAAATGCAAAACATGTTTTAAGAGCTTTTCGGTCTATGATTGATGAAATTTCGGTAAGTAGTACATTTGCTTATATTAGAATAATGAAGAATTCTAAACACTTGAAACTGGTACCTACTGTTAATGAACCTACATATTTTGTCAGGAAGTAACTAAAAGGCTCTTTGAATCCATACAATATATATGAATCTGCCAAAGTTACTATACTGATGGAAAGCATGAGCAAAATCCAAGAGTAGTGGTTACCGGGATAGTGACTAACATTACGGCAGCTTATTGACATGCTTCTTCATCATTAATACTGATAAAAAGCCTCAGTCAAAGCGATTGTAATTACCTAACGTTTCTTCGGGATTGCACAGGCAGGTAGAAGAAGGTAGACATAGGCGAATAATATTTAAACAATTTAAGACCGCTCTGGTTCGTTCCTGGTGCAGAGGATGGCCGTTGCTATCCAGCGGGGCAACGCTGCTAGTGTCATGGGCACTTTTTCGCCGGGAGCGATCCGGGGTGGGTTATTATAATGACATGAATTATTTGATTGTGCTAGGTTGTTTTAATAAATAATTAAATTTAACAACAAGTAGTGGGTGAACTTAAATTGGCTTCACTTTAGATTGGTCAATCCCTCTGGGCAGCGTGGTATAGTAGTCCAAAGCCTCCTTTCTAAACAGAAGCCCAAGTACAGCAGTTGTACACTTAATGAATGTTGGTTAAAATCGCTATTCCAGCCAAGTAATTCATCCAACTAAATCATTATGCCTCCTTACAAGCGATGACAATTAATTTTACTTCTAAAGCCCATTACTAAATTGTGATATAAGATAAGAAATAATATGGGTAGGTAGGTAAGGAAATAGTTTTAGTTTCATTGTCTTTTTGCAGACCAACGAAGATTCAGAAAAGAACTCCCACATGGAATCAGCATTCAATTTATGTGTCAATTTACTTGTAAAATCCACACAAATAAGTCTAGAAACGAATAATCACACGCAGCAGACAGACACGCTGAATCTTATAAGGGAATTTGGCGTATGTTCCAATGCCAAGGTTTTATTACCATCTACAAAGCTTTTTGTTTATTTCATTATGCACCCGCAATGTTCTCTTGGCCCAAAAGCTGTTGTAAGTCTTAGAGATGTATGTGAAAGCCACGGATATTCCCCGAATCAAGTTTATCACAGATACAAAAAAGATTATTGCAAATTATTTGTGGAATGCAGCTTATACAGTGGAAAGGAATTCGCCATTTCGTTGTTAAAGGTTGTAAGGGCATTTGGGTTTGTAGGGTATCGAGATTTCATTTCGAAAGACGTTCACCATTTTTTACCTTATTTAATGCCCTATGCCGTTACGATAAAAGAAGTCCCTTCTATGATTGAGGAAATTGCGTCTTTGGTACAATGTTCTGTGTCGGACTTTCTTATAGAAAGGTTCCCACACATTTACGTTCACGTATATCTAAATGAAAGTAAGGAAGTCGGTAAGAAATGCTATGCTATCATCGAGAGGTTAACAAAAACATCGGTATTGAATTTAATAAAGAGGCATTTCAGAGTTATACTGACGGAATTTCTACTACAGTATAGTTGCGATTCAGAAAAGGCGTTGAATGCTTGTAGATATCTTTCTTGTCACGACCCTGATGTATCAACACCGACTGGAAATATGAGTATGAGTACATCGCAAATTGCCGACTTCTTGAACCCGAAATTTTTAGGAGTACTCGCATATTTTGATCACAAACTTGTAAATGCTAAAGTAGCATTGTCAGTGAAGCGAAAAGCATTGAAAAGTTTTCCCGATATAATGCAGCTGATGGGAGTTAAGTACTTAACACCGTTGAGATTTAAAGTTCTTGCCACGCTAAGATCTGCTCTTCCTTTGGCTAAAGAATTTCCGAAGATATTGGCAGAAGCGTGGGGTGCATTCATTCATAATATTGATACCATGTCTTTAGGACCACTCTTATCTAACTTAGCCGTATCGCTTCTCCAACAATTGGATTATGCTCCTCAAGAAATCAATAAAATATTCCAGTACCTAGTGTTGAGTAACGAGAATTTGTTAAGCTCTCACATATCTGACCTTTTCTTCTTAGACGATATAAAAATATCAGAAAAAATAAGGTTAGTTATAAAAAGACATGTGAAGAGAACACAGCCTGAAGGTTTTCTTGACAAAATAAAATGGTACTTGCTACATTTAAACCATGATATACCCACAATTAAAGCATACGCGTTCTCGCATTTGGATAAGCTGTTGAAGAGTAATAGAAGTGAGATACACAAAGCAATATTTGGAGGGAAAAACATTGACCCTATTATAGTAGAACTCATTGATTCTTTGCTTTTTGGTAAGAATATATTTCAGTAATCAAAATACTTAAAGTACAAACAATTTCTTGACTTAAAAAAACTGTTTTTAGGTTGCAAAGATTCAGACAGTGAAGTGAGCCTGACAAGTGGTGCGTGTTTAGGACAACTAGGTGCTATCGAAGCAGGTCATCTACCTCGTCAATACGTGGAATCCGATAGATCGCCATTCGCATTCTCTATAAGTGACAGTTGTTTTGCTGCTACTGCGCTTGTCGAACTTTCCAGAGCTTTTCAATATGAAAAGGATACGATGGTATGAATATTTTTAATGCATTACGTATATTTAAATTTGAAGTAACTTATAAGGGAATTAATTTCTTTTAGAATATGGATTGCTATGCTCTAACGATTCAAGAGATATTGAAGGTATACGACATTTCTCCTACCGGCAGTAAGAAAGACGTGTGGGACAGTTTTCCACAACATATGCATCAAATAATGCAACCTTTATTGAGTTCGAGGTATGTATGTCAAATATTATCGTTCTACAAGTTGTATCACTAATCATGTTATGACGTAATACAAATAATACCTTGCAGATATACGTTGGCGTATCCATCCCAGCCTAAAAAAGCGCATCCCCTATTTGGGTCTACTTACGCAACAACGTTTTTGGAATGGGCTCATAAGTAAGTCGTTTTCGTGCATTTTATTTCAATAGCCCACTAATATACTCATGTGATATATTCTCAAATATGCAACCGTTTGATTCCAAACTAGGCAGAACCTGTGCTATAGTAACCAAATTGCTGATAACATACTTAAATATTTGTAAATATACAGAATAATACATATCTCAAGGAAGTAGAACCACGCTGATTTCAGCACGAATGGGTCAGCTTGACCGGGTCGGTACTACCATCGCACAGAAAATCAACGTAAAATGAGTGTTCGTGCTGTCGTGTTTCGTTGGCGCAGAGTGTGGGTCACCATACTACATTGTTGCATTGTCAGCATTCGCAATGCGCATGGCGATCATGCTTTCCATGCTTTCTATGAGGCAGAATAGTCATTTTGGCAGGGCCATACCTACATAAACAAAAATATAGATAAATTACACCCAGACACAAAACAAATCATAATAGTCATCACACAATTATTTGTACAATGTGAGGATCGGACCCATGACCTTTGTCTTAGTAGTCAGGCTTATTAACCAGTACTTAAGACAGATATTTTATAAAAATATAAATGTTAACGTTCTTTCAGTTGGGCGGGTCAACTCATTCCTCTAATAGAATCTGAAAGCATTTGCGACCTCTTGCGTACAGTACATCCGAGCATGCGTCGTGACGTCAGAACATTGTTTTTATTCCTACCTTATGTGTTGCTTCATGCTGTTATGTCTAAGAACAACGCTCAATATATACAGGAAGAAATTCTAGCTGTTATCAGTAAGTGGCTGTAATGTAATTAGGACTTTAATGATAGGGGAGTAGAGATTTAAATTGAGTAACATTTTATAGGTTTGGAGAATTTCGACAATGAAAACACCGTGTCAGCGGAAAGATCCAGGTATAAAATATTACGTCACATCAGAATGACACCGAGTATCAATTCTGTGCAAGCTGAAGAAGGCAATCAGAGCAAATGCAGTAAAACCATATACACTTTGCTAGATTTTTTGAACAGATGGCTATTGGAGTGGTGCCATTCAAAGCAAAGACCATTGGAGAATGACAATTACAAGTATGTATCGGGTTAAAATGGAGGTAGTTTAAAAATAATTTAATTACATTTTTAAAGTAGCAAATTTTATATTGAGTAGATATTCTGAGGCAAGCCTCTTCAAGACCCATATTCAGTATTAGTGTGCCAGTGCAATGAAGCATTTTATTAACGTTAACACTATTTACTAGTCCACTGCTTAGATATAGGCCTATCCTCCTCCTGTCCTGGTAAGACTGGTTGACAGTACTTCGGATTTGAAAGCAGGTTTAAAAAGGTACTGAAATCGATAGAAATATATAAAATTGAGGTTTTTCTGTAATTTAAAATTAACAGCTTTTCACTAAATGCATGTGAAAGTATATAAGGTACTTAAATTAAAAAAAAAACCTGTTAATCCATCCAGCCATTGACTGGACTTTCACTGGCAGATAGCTTGTGACATAAAGAATAACTTAGGATATTTTTTAGACTTGCTTCGTTTAGCAGCTAACCATGAATAGTATGAAAAATAAGTAGGTATGGACGAGAAAATCTTAATCGCCTATTATACTTTCTAGGGCAATATCATCATTCCTGGATAAATTTGACAAGCTGACTATAGCCCGCGGTAACTTCGTCTGCGGTGAATTAGAAAGGGCGTTACAATATTTAGAGTTGTATATGGATGAACAAAAAGATAAAATGCAAGAACAATTACCATTTCTAGCTGAAATTTACGCCTTACTGGATGAGCCTGATTCAGTTGCTGGTAAGATAATATTTTACTTGCTCTACATTTTGATTGCATTGTATCAAAATTAGTTTATTGTACTCGTGGGATTGCGTATTTGTTTTATCGGTTACCTAACACGCTGAGTGTTGTATGCTCAATCGCCACATAGGACAACACTTGTATGATCTGCAATTTTTTTCTGAGTCTATTTCATGACTGTCTGTGAACTCCCCTACCCTAGTTTGTCTTTATTTAATTATTAAAAAAAGGTTATTGCAGGTATATTATCAATGAAGAGGTCTGAACCTTCATTGAAAGAATTGATATTGGCTCAAGTAGTGACGGGTCGTTTGCAAGACGCAGCACTTTGTTACGAACGTTTAGCGCAGGAAGGACAATTGGATAGACGTAGTTTACAGGTATACTTTCTATTTTTTATTGCTTTACTAGACACCGTATTGATGTATTTACCCAAAGGAATAAAAGCTTTGTTGCTTCCGTGAACGAGAATCTTTTTAAATTTTCCTGTCCACAAATATATGTATACATTACGGTAAGACAAATAGAAGCCGAAAATCAATGGAAAATGTTGCAAAAATCAGCAAAATTTACTACTTTTGCAGATAAAGTTTCGCGGGTTAGTTACCAGCAAAATATCATCCGTGTGGTAGCGAATAAAGAAGATAAAATGTCATCACCATTATTCATATCGTGGATCTCGTAAAAGCGGCCTAAGAGAGCAAAGTGCACAGGCCAACAGAATTGCAAAAGGGAAGGATAATTTGACGAACCTTATACTAATCTGCCTGGCCAGCGTGGTAGAATAGCGTGAAACTTTATTTTTAAAATGAGGGCCATGTCCAACAGCAGAAAAAGAAAGGCTGTTGAATATGATGAGGGAAGAAAAGAATCATAAAAATGACTGCCTCGGTGGCGCAGTGGTAGCGTATGCGTCTGTTGTGCTTGAAGTCTCGGGTTCGATTCCCACGTTAGAACAAATGTTGGTATGATTTGAAAATATTTTTTCCGAAGTTTGGGTGTTTACTATGTATAATATGCCGTATTTATTTACAAAAAGTTAAAATTATAAGTGTTTCTATCAGTTGACAAGTACCTTTGCTTGGGACTAGATGATGTTGTGTGTTAAATGTCCGAAATAGTTTTAATTTTATTTATTCAAATATTTTCAGGGTATGATAGACTGCTATCTTGGGCTAGATCAACCGTTCACTGCGTACCGTTTGTTGAGTGAACACGAATCAGAGGACGATATGATGGAGTTGTCAGCCGAACCGTTATGGCGCCTTGGTAGATTTGAACAACTTGAAGAGCTGGTCAAGAAACCTCTTGTAAGTTGTATTTACAATTCCACTTAGTGATCGAAGCAATTCCTTCCTTAATTTTTCGATTTAAAAATTGTATGAGTATCATTAATGTATTATTATTATTGGCTTTAAAGGTTATTTCTCGCCTGATTAACTAAATGTGATTTCGTAAAATACAGTTTGAATTGTCATCTAATTCTAATATAATATTTTTTTTCATATATACAAGAAAATGGTTTAAAAAACTATACAACGACTACGTAAAAACTTGAATCTATTGAAAGCTCATTCATTGAAATAGGGTTAGTAGTTTAAACACTACGGTGGAACATGCAAACACACATAGACTGCCAAAAATATTACCCTTCTTTTTGGCTTCGTCGTAGTCGGATAAAATATATACTCGTAATACTGATTTGACCTGACAGTCATCCACTTTCTTCTTAATAATATAATTATTACGGTATGTTTCAGCCACCTTCCAAAGAAAACTGGGGTCTCTTAATGGGTAGAATCCTTTTAGCTTACCGCAAAGAAGATCACAGTAATTTTCTTATTTCTTGTAAAGATACAACTAGTAGGCTGTTAGCTCAAATGGACGGTGAAAGTAAAGGGGAGAGTGCTTTGAGGAGTGGTTACCAAAGTGTACTAGGGCTACATATTGTAACTGAAACAGGACACGCTGAAGAATTATTGCAAAGGTAATGGGACATGTTTTGTTTACATTGAATGTAAAATATTTTTATCTACACCCATGCTATAAATCCTCTAAAAAAGTTTCTAAAACAGCTTATTGCCAACATCAAAACATCCTGTGTCATAGTAACCATAATATCATTCAAACGAATGTTATGATGTTGTATTAAATTTCATAACGCAACTCCTTTTTCAAAAAAAGAAAAATGTCAGGTACGCGCCTTTCACATGTTTAAAAAAAGAACAGTTATTCGAATTCCCTCCATTTTTGTTCGATATTAGTATTACAAAATTGTGCGCAACTGTACATAATTAGATATTAAAACACTCGTGTGATACTAATATCACATCAGTGTTTTAATACCCCTTATTATACAACAGTTGCATAAATAACTATTACAACACTGACACTTGTTTGTTATTATCATAAAATATAAATATAAGGAGCTTATAGTCAGCTATTGATGAGACTGATGTTATTCTGAATATAGATTAAAGGAACTAAGAGATGGAGACCAGGAAAGTACAGAAATGTTGAAACAGTTACTAGACGAATGGCGAAGACGGTTGTCCGTTGTACAGTCTGATGTTAGAACTATCGAACCCTTGCTTAGACTACGCAGGATTCTTTTGCAGCAATCACAGGTACACAATCGTAATATCAGGACTGTTTAAGTCATAATTTGTATTTTTCATACGTATTCTTAGCTCAGATATTTAAACGTGGGAGAGCCACGCTTCGGCATGAATGGGCCGGCTCGACCGGAGTGATACCACGGCCTCACAGAAAACCGGTGTGAAACAGTACTTACGCTGTGTTTCATCGAGTGAGTGAGGATACCGGAGGCCCATACCCCAATCCAACGCCCCCTATCCCCCTTACCATCCCCCTTCCCCCCAGGCCGCCATAGTGTGGGTCACCATGCTGCATTGTTCTTTTTCGCATTGAGGATGGTGACCACCACTCTTGGATTCTGCTCATGCTTTCCATCAGGCAGGGCAGAGTCATTTGGCAGCTTAAATATATATAAAAAAAAAGATACATCTAAACAACTTCGAATTTTATAGATACTTTTACTATTTTTAAATCAAAATAAAGACAAAAATGTAGAGAACGACTGTGCCATCTGTTTTGTGATTCTGAGTTATGTTAATGATTTAATTGGTTATATTTTAATAAATAATCTCATTTCTTATAGCAAATATTGGAGCCGACGCATCCAATGACGGCCAACAAATTAAAAGCCTGTATTGGTGATCTTTGGTTACAAAGTGCAAAATATGCAAGGAAAGCTGGAATTTTACAACAGGTAAAATTGTTTAACTTCATACAATATTTACTTAACTGCTACCTAAAATTTAAATACATATATATTTGTACAATCTACGGCCCCGGGACGAATAGGTGTGTTAGCTGTTTCTTAGTCCGTATCCACGCAGACGGCAAATTAAGGGAGCCTCTTTACTGAGTATAAATATCAGAAGTAAAAACACTGCAAATTTCAGGCTGTAGAAACCTAATATTTTGAATTAGTTTTTTGTAATACGTAGTGAAAATACCAAAAAAACACTTGGGAATTATATTTATTGAAAGTGTGGCTACTTCCACGTACAGCACGATAGCAGCAGCAGATACACTTAACTACGGAGTAATATTCTACACAAAGAAACTACAAATCCTGCATCGCGCAATAGAAGTTCCGGCATGGTCACCTCGCCTGGTCGGAGGGTTTTCCCTTTATGTTGGAGGGACATCACACCCGGTCCTTCACAAAAGTTATACGTAAATTTTATTACAGATGATTATGGATTTGCTTCCGTTCCTATTTGTGTTTTACTTTTCTTTTTAATTTCCAGTCGTACATGTATATCTTGAACGCAGAAGAGTATCAACCAGAAGAGTTATTCATAGAGAAATCTAAAATGTACTGGGCGCGTGGTCAGTATGAACAAGCATTTACAACGTTACGCCGAGGGCTAGACGATACGTATCCCATGTTGGAACAACTCAATAATGACCAAAGGTGAGTTTTTTAATTTATAGGTTGCCAACGAGCCGACGTATCAACTGGAACACCAGGGGCGTCACAAGTGCATTGCCGACCTTTGGGGGTTGGGGAGGGGAATGGGTAGGGCATGCCGAAGCGTGGCTCTCCCACGGTAGTTTAATAATCTTCGTACAAATCCTTTAAATTATTTTCTTATGAATCCAGTACAGGATTTTTGCGAATTGCAACATTGTAAACTAATTGACGTTTTAAAACACTAATTAACACGATCAGCCATACAGCCTTTACCCAATAATAGAATTCTATCCACATAATATTTAAAGTATGATGTTAAATTTTTTATAGCGTTCGATTACATTTAGTGCCCATTCAGAGTTAAAAGGGAAAAAATAAAATAAAACAAAAAATTGCTTTTGATAAAATATTATTTTTTATTAAATATTTTTTTCAGAAAAATTTGTGCTAAAGCCAAGTTACTCATTGCTAAATATAACGATGAAACAACGAATGTTGATGTGGATGTTAACATTGGATATTACAAAGACGCAGTAGACGTTTTTAAGCAGTGGGAGAAGAGCTTGGTAAGTTTTTCTTAGTTTTGGAATGGAATCTTAGGACTTAGTTAAATCAATACGTCACTATTTTCTTAACGCGAATGGACTGTGTAATATACACAACATTCTTACATATGTTTCCGATTTAAAGACAGCTTTCACATAAGGAATATATCCTGTGTCGCTGGGGAAGCATAC
The DNA here is from genome assembly GCA_003709505.1 of Hyphantria cunea. Taxonomy (NCBI): domain Eukaryota; kingdom Metazoa; phylum Arthropoda; class Insecta; order Lepidoptera; family Erebidae; genus Hyphantria; species Hyphantria cunea. Next base: position 1,326,311 of record PKRV01000248.1, read on the forward strand.
ACTAACTGGTCACAAAATATACCCAGACTCAGAACAACAAATTGTGGATCACACAAAGTGTTGGCCTATATGAGTGGTTTGAACCCACAACACTCAGTGCAGTAATAAATGGCGTGGCGACTGCCTAAACAACTATGCGATCCGTGCAATCGATGAATGTATGGGCTCGATTCCCGAGTCGGACCAAATATTTGAATGATCTGCAAGTATTTGTTTCGGAGTTCGTGTTTTTTTAATGTATAGGTATACCTATCAGTTTTTTAATACTCACGTACAAGTTCTGCTTGGTTTGGGACTAGATGGCTTTGTGTCAGATGTCCGAAATATTATTATTATGTAAGGACCTTTTTCTATCCAGGTATGCTTAGGCGCGTACTATGAGAAGGTGAGCAGCAGCGATGGGACTAGTTCTGGCACAATGTGGTCTCGACGGCTATACGCTCTAAACAGTTACGGCAAAGCCTTACAGTACGGTCACAAATATTTATATCAGAGTATGCCTAGGATGCTTTCAATATGGTAAGCTTTTCGTTTAATAATAATTAAACGTGTCAATAGTAATTAAAACAACAGAGTCTATTTAAGATTACGGCGAAGCTAAAAAGAAGATAATAACTCTTCCTTTCGGCTTTGCCATGCCATATGCTATGCCAATTGTTACGTGACCAATGTATCAAAAACGTGAGTTGTTACTACTGTGTGTGTACAATAATAAATAAAAAATAGTTAGCTTATATAATTAGTTTCGTATTCCAGGTTGGATGTAGAAGTAACTTCCTCGGATACGAGTGCTCATTCAGTGCTAGCACAGATGACAGACATCATAAAGACATATTCAGAAAGATTACCTTTGTATCTATACTTGACCGCATTTTCACAAATAGTATCACGAATATGTCACCCCGTTAAAGAGGTCAGTATTTACCGATACGAAATATGTTAGTACAGTACTGGGCAAGATATAATGCACATCGACCTCTAGAAAGGGATAATCGGCTAATTTCGGCTTTGTAGAGCGTTGTCCCTTTCGCAATAAATACTAACAGTCCTTAACTCTGACAATACGTTACACATGTAATGTGCAAAAAGGACAATGCTCTACAAAACGGAAATTAGCCGAATGTCTCTTTCTAGAGGTCGATGTGCATTATTTCTTGCACAGTACTGTAGATGTTACATTTGAATAACATATTTTAGGACATTGTAATAAGTTTCTTTTAACATTATCGAGTTACGGTATATAAATGTTATTTATTTGGTGCAGATGGATAAAAATAAAATAAATAGATAAAAGGAAAATACACAATATATGTACAGACATGTACTTGATGCTTAAAGTAATTTCTGCCATCCCACCTAAGGCACATACTATATAAAAAACTACTATATAAAAAACAATGAAATGAAATCATTTATTCTGCAATTATGTTACATGATGTTTTTGCAAGGTAAACTTTTTTGAGCAAATATGTTCGGCCTTTCCTGACTCGACTAGCACTGAGAATAAAGGATGAAAAAAACTCGGGGATCATCGTGTCTATTAAAGTACAGACAATCTTCTTTAAATGCAAATGATATCCGTCTATCAGTAAATAAAAAGGACACATTAATTAAATACTAGAAAAGAATTAATATTAAAGAAAAAACAAAAAAAAATTCGTCGTAAATATATAAAAATAATCTTGGTCTTGCGTAAAATGAAGCTTTTTTTATACAGTTTGAAAATTATAATCATACTATCCATGTTTACAGGTATATCTCCAATTAAAAGCTATAATAGTAAAACTAATTCTGGCGTATCCACAACACACTCTGTGGATGATGATAAGTGTGATAAAGTCGAGTTATGCTCAGCGCATCATGCGATGTGGTGATGTGTTCTCGGACTCTCGGATAAAGGAACCACACTTGCATAAATTGGTCAACGATTTCACATTACTTGCGGAGAAATTGATAGAACTTTGTAATAAACCAATAACTGGCAACTCTTCGGTAAGTACCCTTTGTACTGAATTAACATTACACAGCTTTATTATCATAAATCAACTCAATAATTTGTCAGGTACTTCCAGTCGGTTGCAGCAGCAATTTATGCGTAGTGTCTATGATATAGTCAATCACAGCCCCAAACTAATTCCTAAAATATACTATTACTATTATTGTAGTAATTCGGTTCTTTTTACGGAAAATATACGGATGCCGCAAAAAAAAAATGTGCGTACCAAAAAATATTATATTTAGATATCGCCCGTACGATAATTTCGTTTTTCTTCACGGCTATAGATGTTACTGTTAATTATTTTGGATAAACCACAATAGTACTTATATATTTTTAGACAACTACGGTGTCAACCTTGGTCAGAATATTACCACGCCTACTATCTGGAGAAAACTTCAGCCACATAATGATACCATTCCAAGAGTTCTGTAAGATTGTGTTACCGTCCAAAGCGGCGCGGCAAGAACGCATTCATTTCAACATACCCACAGAACCGCCTGTGTATATTGCTGGTATTGAAGAACAAATTAACATACTACCATCTTTACAGAAACCGAGAAAGGTTACTCTGAAAGGTAACCCTTTTAAAATTATATTAAGTTCTTTTCCTTTTAACTGCTTTGGTAAGGGTTTGGTTTTATTGTATAACATATATACAGATATATGCTATACTTAAAATACTATACTATATACTATATACTAAATACTTAAAATACCTATACTTAAAATCTGCGTAATGTATGTTGTATAAAATAGACGCCGGACTGAACAATTTATCATGATTTTAACAATTTTCATGAGTAATAATCTGTAGACAATACCTTTAATGGGCAGGTAATATTTATTGTTAACGTCTTTGACTTACAGAGATCGACTATCAACCATTTTGGCATTTTGGTACTTTGGCTGCACGGTTGCTAGGCCAACCGTGCAGCCAAAGTACCAAAATGCCAAAATGGTTTAAGTGGTCGCCACACTGCTTCCTACTGCGCCAAGTGTTGTGGGTTCAAATCCTGCATGGGACAACACTTTGTGTGATCCATAAATTGTTGTTCTAAGTCTGGGTGTACTTTGTGTCCGTTTCATGTATGTTTGTAAAGTCCCCCGCGACACAGGAATGTATATTCCTAATGCGGGAGTTGTCTAAAAAATAAGAAAAAAAAAGAAAAAAAAGGAAAAAATAATTTATAGAAAGAAAGAAAAAGAAAGTCGAAAAATCAAAAAAAGTCATCCAATCAGATTCCTTTTCTTTGATATATGAGAAATTTCAGTGAATCAATTTCATTTTAGGTTCCGACGGAAAATCTTACATAATAATGCTGAAACCTCGAGACGATCTTCGTAAAGACTATCGATTAATGGAGTTTAATGGAGTAGTGAATCGATTCTTACAAGATGCCCCCGAGACCCGTCGCCGTAGACTTTATATAAGGACTTACAGTGTGTTACCGTTGAATGAAGAGTGTGGCCTTATAGAGTGGGTTCCCAATTTGGTGGGGTTGAGGCCAATATTGGTGCATATTTATAAACAAAAAGGTACTTTTTATAAATTAAAATTTGGTATTTTTTCTTTAATCATCATTGCTACTGCTTCTTTGACACAATTTTTTAAGCTTGCCTTTAAATCAAATTTCTTTTTCATAATATTTTTTTTGTTAGGTTAATATAAATACAAGTTTAGATCTAAACGACAGTTCCATAACTCAATGAAAAAAAAAATTGACACTTTTTTAATATAACTTTAGGTACTGTTTTCGTTTCGAAAGTTATCAATAAAAATCGCCCTTTACTTTTAAGTTTGTTAAAGTTTTTGTTCATACATTCTTCATTACTAATCATTATTTTTTATTTTTTTATTTTTTATATTATTTTGAAGGTATACATACAAGCAATCGTGAATTAAAAGAAATGATGTGTTCAAACAAGGACCCGGTTGAGAAGAAGAGGCGAATTTACGAAGAACAATTACTGCCACGCCATCCACCTGTTTTTCAAGAATGGTTCCGAAGAGTATTTTCTGATCCTTATGGATGGTAAAATGCACATATCGATTTACTACAAAATTATGAATACTACAAATGAAATGCAAATGCTTAACTTTATAGTGGTATTTTTCCATCAAAAACAAAATTAATTACATATCTCAAATGCTTAATTTAATTAGTATTACTTAAAATTTTCTACTTCTTACTCATTTTTCTTAGCATCTTGCCCTTTTAAAGGCATTTTTAAAGAGCATCAATATTTAATTATTTTCTTAGGTATAGAGTAACAATATTTTATTATTTTCTTAGGTATCAAGCGAGGTCTGCGTACATCAGAACTACTGCTGTTATGTCAATGGTTGGATATATATTGGGTGAGTAACATTAGCAAAATTAAACGTCTAAGATATCCTTAAAAAAGGTAAAGGTAAAATTGATATTCCGTTAAAAGAATAATACATTAAAGACAAAAGATACATAAAGTAGTAAAAAATATTTTTTTGAAATCCGATTATGGTTTCTGTAGTGTTACATAAGAAAAAACCTGACTAACATATTGTAATGATTAGCCATTTGTTTTCAAAGTTTAAAAACTATTACAATTTCAACTGCCTTAATACCCCAATTAAAATAAATTCGTTATTTCGGTCTCAATAAATAATATCTTTCCAGGTTTAGGCGATAGACATGGAGAAAACATATCCTTCGATTCGACCAATGGTGACACAGTACACGTGGACTTCAATTGTTTATTCAACAAAGGCGAGGCGTTCGAGTGGCCTGAGCGTGTGCCTTTCCGTCTCACGCACAACATGGAGGCTGCCATGGGACCGCTCAGGCACGAGGGCATGTACAGGTACATATCTTATCACCTATTACCGAAACGGGTCAATAAGGTTAAAGGAAGGACCACCATCGGAAGGAATTAATTTGCAAATGACTCTAGAGTTGCAAGTGTTCATGAACGACGGTACTTACTTACCATTAACTGGTTTGTCTGCACGTTTGCCCATGTATACTATAAAATAAATTCGTCATTTGTTGTTTTTTACAATTTTATTAGAAGTCGCCGTAATGTGTTCCATTGCAGAGAGTTATGAAGGATGTTTTAAAGGAGGCCCGGCTACTAGCCTAACAAAACCCACTAGGAAATGTACTTAATTAAAATACTTTCTGATGGAATATGGGACGGAGATAGATTAAGAATAAGTAACGTATAGAACGAGGGAGATTGGGTGAGAATACTGCGAGCGTCAGATCAGTTGATGGACTGAGGCTGCAGTTGGTTAAAGCAGGTTAGGTCATGTACTGGGAAGGGTTCTGATGGCGTAAGAAAGCGGTTTCCGGATCCCTCCCGTTTCAGGCGCAGAGTGGCACACCGTGTGGTTTTAGTCGGTTCGAGTCTGACACAACGCCACGCCGCAACCCAACCAAAAAATAATGGTGGTCATGTAGCCGTATATCCGTCTTGCATTCGGGGAAACCACTTTCAACGATAGAGGCATCAATGGACTACATCATAACTCATAGTTGCAACATTTCGTCTAACATTGTTGCAGAAAAAGTTGCGAGGCAGTAATGCGGGCATTGCGAGCCCAGACCGCGGCATTGATGTCGGTGATCGGTCCCTTCGTGTACGACCCGCTCGTGTCGTGGGGCCGCGTCCGTCCGGTGGACTGTGGCGAGCGAACTAACGAGCAGGCACTACAGCACTTACTGCACATAAAACAGCGCCTGAACGGCATGGTGAGAAGACATATCCAATTTAGTTATTATATTAACCCTCTGAGTTATAATAACATCCATATACACGAACAAGAATAACACACCGACTCACACTTCAATTAATCAAAAACACACATGCGCGTGCGCATTACACTTACACACGCATGAATTGTTACACGTAATAGTCATAATGTTTATCAACTGTAGGAATGTGAGATAATAATTGACCTCTTAATTTGAATTGAAGCTTATTACTAATTTTGAAGAGGCGCTCATAGCCCAGTTGCACTCGGTGATTAGAAACAATCATCGAGGGTAAGCAACGATGGCGCGGTCAGTACCTGGATGGGTGACCGCTGGTGGCATGTTACCATGAGCGTCTCCGTGATTCGGAGGTCACGTTAAGCAGTCGGTCCCGGTTCTTATCATACGATAACAGTCGTGAAGCTTAGTTGGAGGCCTTCGGGCGGCTTAAAAACATCCAACGGCAAGATTTACGTAGCCACAAGTATTCTTGCCAGTCCCCAACCCGCACTTGGCCAGCGTGGGGACGTATGGCCTTAACCCTCTCCTGAGAGGAGACCCGAGCCCAGCAGTGGGACATTATGGGTTGTTGTAAAAAAGTTGTAAAAAACTAATTTTGAATGCGCCTTAACCATAATAATATCTCTCTTAAAAGTACGAAACAGGAATATATCAGCTTTTAATTCAATTATTTGAAACACATTAAGTAAATGACTTAAGTATTTGTCTTAACATGTAGATGTTATTATGTTAAGAGTAGTTGTAGAGTCTGTAGTTTGTAAATATCCTGGTTATATACATCTTGGATTTCCTATTGAATAAGATAAGAAAGAAGAAGAACTTGGTTATCGCCTGTTACCTGGGTTGTGGAGGTCTGAATGGCAGCAGCTTCACTTGTTTTTCATGTTATGTGCGAAATAAATTAACACTGTGCTACATAAATGAGACGGATCAGGCCTCAGATTGTATAGATATTCAAGTCTTATGATACGTCTCTATGGGTTACAGGTACGGACGAAGAACAAACAGCTGTCACTATCGTTATCACCAGAAGGTCAGGTAGAACATCTGATAGTAGAAGCTACCAGCATACACAATCTATGTCAAATGTATATTGGGTGGGGCCCGTTTATGTAATTATACCCTTCAAAATAATTTGTTTACAAATATTTTAAAGTTCAATTTTGTTGGCGCTATATGCTTATGCTAAAGAATCAATGATAACATTAATTGTAAGTAACATGATTGGGTGGATTTAAATGCCTTTGAACTTCATTTCCTTCAAAGAATTACACTACTGCTGTCTTAATAAGGGCTGGTGGATTTGCTCCTTTTTTGTTACTAGTCCAGAATGTGTGCAAAATAAATATGGAAAATGGCAATATTAAAGATTTTTTGTTATCAGTTTTACCGATTTTAATCTCGAACTCCTTTATTCATAAACGTTATTTAACTTTAGGCAATGGTTCTGTTGTAGTTTCAACCTTAAGGCTGTAAGTTTAAACTGTATTAGTGTTTAAATGATACTTTGTAATATCGCTGTTCTTTTCAGTTTTAACAGCTTAATGATAAAATAGAAGTGAATTTATGAGTTAATTATTGAGGACGAGTATTAATTCTAAAATTAGATTGATTACAGTCATTTGTGTTTTCAACAAAAAACCACCAGTTTTTTTTTACAAAACCAGAATTTTTAGATATTTAAATACATACTGCTCTATAAATTCATTATTGGCTATAAGCTAAAATGCGATACGTGAACTATTTTACCATAGTTACTAAACCAAATGCATAGAAGTTAATGTTAAAAATATTCTAGGAATTAATTTAAACCCTAAGCTATATTTATATGTATGTTGTATTTCATTTTTACCAACTTCAATACTGCGATAACAATCTAAGCGATAACCTTAGAGTGTTATGAAGAAATTTAGTGATCAGTTTGTTATCAATCGTGAAGTTGTACTGTAATTCTGTAATGTGATTTAAAATGCAATACCGTAATATAATTTTAAGTTTGAATTTGGTAGGTAATATATTTTATAAGTACATATGTGTTTAGTAAATATAAAATATACATTCGAAAATGTTATAATCTATTATCGTATACCTATGCATGTTTTTTTCAAAGTTTGAGCTTCATACATAACACAGAGATGTGGTCATATGCATGTAAACCGAATATGAACTATAAACAGACATTTTGGAGACGCTCAAGTTTGTTCAATTGTTCTTCGGTAATACTACATAGCTAATATCAACAAAGTCAAAGATAGGAAGGAGGGAGATTAGGAAGGGGAATTGATTTGATGATTTGAGCCATTAGTAGAATTTTATCTAGGATAGGAAGTACCATATTACGGCTGGTATTGACAGTTCCTACAGCGTTAGATGCTATAGATATAACGCTCCTCTTGACATCGCAGGCAGAAAATTGATTAAAACTTAAAGCAGGACTGTTTGAAGTCGAAATTGTAGGAAGCATAAAAATATTTATTTAAGGGGAATTGATATCAATATTTTTTTAAACAGATTTTAAGCGTATTTTACCGACCCCTGATGACTTAATACCAGACTTTAACTGGATTACCGTTTTCAATAGATTTATGAATATGTCGGCGTTGAGCATTCCTACACACCTTATTGTAGTGATTCCTAATATACTTTTACTTTTATAATATTACTGTGATATGTTTGTAAAGTACAATAACACTATATATCTACCTACATTTTGGACACCAAATCATGTATTTATTTGCCTCAAAACTTTATGCACCACATTTGTACATAGGCGGACTTAATGCCTATTCTAATATTTTTTTTATAACTATATCAGTAAAACTATATTCGTAAAAACTATAGTCATAATAGATTGAACATAAATAGGAGCGGCCGTAACCGGTCATATACATTACATGAACCGAGAATAGATAATTATAAGGTAAATTGTGCACGGCCATTGAAAACATAAATTTGAATCGTTTTCATAGTACGATTATTACTATTTGTACTTGTATAGAGTCTTTATGATATATATTTTTTAAGAATTATATAATAATGCCAATTATTTTATTTTTATAAAAAAATAACTCCTCCATTAGTTATGCTCCTGTATCGCGAGGGGCTTTCTAAACATACATGAAACAGACAAAAAGTACACCCAACTTCAGAATTAAAAATCTGAAGATGGGAGCCAATTTCGCAAACTGTTGGCCCATGTGAGTTATGAATCGACAACACTCAAGGCAATAGAACGCGGCAGTTTTGAACAATTACGCCACCCATACAGTTAATAATAGAAAATACTAAATAAATATACTATGTTACAATAGACTGATAGATTTAAAACTTACAAAAAGCGTCACTATTGGTCGAAAATAAATGTGACGTCGATGGTCGCTTCATCGGAATTCATACAATGTTAGTAGTATTTGCGAGAAAAAATAACTTCTTCCATGATTTTTATAGCAATTAAAAGTGTAAATAAGTATAAAGTAACTGAAACACTGAATAGTTATCAAATACGAAATGACAATGACCTCATTGGTCGTGTCAAAAGCGCGCGAAAAGCTCAAATTTGATCAGTGTTTTAAAATTCACTTTGATAATTAGTTTGACTATTTTCAATGGTATTTATATTTTTTTTTGTACTAGAGACGTAAATGATCAGAGTATGATATAAAAAACATGCATATTCCGTATTATGCTGGAAATAAAAATAGTTTAAAGAAACTCATTTCTACCTGCCTAGTGAGATGGCAAAAATAATTGTTAACTCATTTGTGTATGATTTTCATTGAAAAAAAATTGACATTATGCTCCTTAGAATTACTGACAATAACGTTTAGTGGGAAAGTAAAGAGCTAAAAAAGTAAGTTCCAAGTATGTAGCTGGTCTGTTTTGCATTAACTTCGTTCACATGGCTGCCGGTAACGTTAGCGCAGCGGTAGCGTATGCGACTGCTGTTCTTGAAGTCTCGGGTTCGATCCCGGGTCGGATCAAATGTTTGTATGATCTACAAACGTTTGTTTCAGAGTTTGGGTGTTTTCTATGTATGATATGTATGTATTTACAAAAAAAAGTATATATGTATTTATATCAGTTGTTTAGTACCCATAATACAAGCTCAGCTTAGTTTGGTACTAGATGGCGTTGTGTGTTAGATGTCCGAATTATTTATAAAATTATTATTTATAAATTTACATACTTCAGAGTATTCACAAATGCGTCAATATGTTCTTTTCTATCAGCCTCATCTTTGTAATGCCTATCGTGGTCTGCGATAAATTTTTCGAACAATTGTGGTGCGTCATCTAAATTATAGAACATGCTTTCTTCAGCACTGAGTGTAGTGGCCGCCGTCGCGACGAGGAAAATCAAGGTGATGCGATTCATTATATAAAATCTTTAATGGACTTGTCGTTCGAACACAGACACTGCGACTGAAAAAACTTCATTATAACGCTTCTTATATACTCCTAGATTTAGATTTTAGGGATAAAATAAAATGCTACATCGAATTAGTAAATCGTGTATGTGTAACTGTGGGCTTTATTTTTATATTATATTATCACCCCTATGCCTGCGCTTATGTAGGACAGAGATCATACTGCGAGCTCTGGCGCCTGAGTCGTCTGCGAGACCAGGCACATTGAAGGGCTTGCCTGTCCCGGTCCGGCTCTGCCATGTCCTTGGCAAGCATTATTTGCTCACAGAAGAAGACACACACACGCGGTCTCACTCCGTACCATAGTCTCAATCCTGTCACCGAGCTCGAAGATTCCTATTCCGATCCAATCTCTAACTTAAAACGTGGTATAGACACAGGGCCCATTTTAAAAATATTTGCGTAACGATGTATAATTCAAATGGAAAATATTTAAAAATAGTAAAACCTCAAGTGGGTTGTAATTTTTTTTAAACATAAAATATTACTGTTGTGATCAAATAATTTGGGCCCTCAGTTAAAATGCTTGCAAAAAATGACAGCCTAGATCTCAGATAGTACTGCCTCTAGGTTAATGCTTCTTATTTAAGAATTACTTGAAACTTAAAAAAATCCCGAAACTGTAATATACGACAGTACGGATTTCCGGCGACTCTACAGGGCTCTCAGTTCAGTAACATCTCCACTGAGGAATCTGCAAAAAATGCAATTATCTAAAGAAATGCGTAACTAAGACTATAATATTTTACTTAAATACCTCTGTGAATTAGTTAAAAAGAAATAGTAAGACAGAAGTCAATTGTTAAGAAGTAAATAAAAGTTGAATTTCACTAAAACGTTTGAACCGAGGGCCCAATGTTTTTCGCCTTGGTTGACTAAGGTTAACCTCGTTGATTAACGCAAACTATACTAAGTTTTTTTACTATTTTTTAACTAAAACCTAACATTGCATCCGTTGTCCTTCAAGTTCCTCCTACTTCCACAGCGATGATCGTTAAAGAAGTCTCAGGCAGCCCCAGAAACCTCGGCCTCGACAGGGATACACCACACGCAGGAAGCGACTGCTCCAGCCTGGATACCCCTACGGCCTCATCAGCGTCTAGACACGTCTCTCACAGCTACGCAGCAGCCAGCCACTACGCATGCGATCCAGTCTGGATTGAGATGTTTTTGCACAAGAACGCCGTCAAACTGGACCTAGGAGTGAGGCAAGAAGATGTTTCAAAACGAATGTTTTGTGTGTTATCAGTGATGCTGATGGTACAGAGACGTGGTCGCTCACAATAGGGCGGTAATTCAAAATACATATTATTTTTAACGTTATTTATGCTACTCGCATCACAGCTTTTTTTATATTATCAATGGCAATATGCAATTTAGAAAAAAATCGGGGTGGGAGAAGGGATTTGAACCCCATAACCCCCCTTGGCTACGCCCGTGAAAGTACCTTTATACCGTGGGAGAGCCACGCTTCGGCATGAATGGGCCGGCTCGACCGGAGTGATACCACGGCCTCACAGAAAACCGGTGTGAAACAGCGCTTACGCTGTGTTTCATCGAGCGAGTGAGGATACCGGAGGCCCATACCCCAATCCAACGCCCCCTATCCCCCTTACCATCCCCTTTCCCCCCAGGCCGCCAGAGTGTGGGTCACCATGCTGCATTGTTCTTTTTCGCATTGAGGATGGTGACCACCACTCTTGGATTCTGCTCATGCTTTCCATCAGGCAGGGCAGAGTCATTTTGGCAGCTTAAATATATACATAAAAAAAAAAAAACCTATTGATTCCCACAACATTTCTTAAGATTTTAGGTACTATGAATTTCTAACATAAGAAACCTAATTCTTAGCTACATGACGCAGGTATGTGAATATTGTATATCATAGATAAATTTTACCTAAATGCACAGGACAAATTATCGTGCTCAAACATTTATTTATTTATTCTAGTGGGAATCGAATCAACGTCCTTTTCCTCTTCAGTAACAGTCCCGTCTATGTAGAAAGTTGCTGGATAATGGATTACTTTGCTAACAGCGACTTTTGTTTCTGTAACAAAGTAGGTATACTAAGGCAGAACACACACCTGCAACGCAAGAGATAAGAGATCCTTGGAATATCCTGAAACCGCACCCCCATTATTGTAAGGCCCAAGGTTACTTTGAGGAGAATTGGTGGGATCTGGTGAAAACTAGGTAATTAAAAATTGCTTTACTATTAACTTTGTAACATTTTTTGTTACTCGGGGAATGCTTTTTGCACCATACCCTCCGTGAAATTCAAAAGACCAATTCGTCGGTCCAGGCAGCCACACACGGCGTGTGTGGGACTCCCGACGAATTGGTCTATCCACTAAACCCCGCCCCCCTGCCGTACCTCACGACTGAGGTACATCCCGAGGTAATCAGAGTCACCGCCGGGGCAGGTAAGGCACGGCTTTAATTTTCCATACAATCGGGGGAGGATTGCTGTTTGATAAAACGCGATAATCTATTACAATATCAACCAGATTTGAATAATTACATTCTGTAGCTCAAAACCAAATATCGTATAAAAAATAATGTATTTTTTTTAACTGTTTCATTGAATATAATGCACTAAAAGCCATTCGGTAGTTCCCAGATTCCAGTCATCACCCTCCTCTTCCTCATCAATCTAAGGCATTGACCAGACACAAAAATAAAATTGTTGGGCGTAGCGTAAATTGAGTTGACTGGATGGAAACATGGGCCCAACGATTATATTTTTTTTGTCTGATAAACCCGTTTAGGGATCGCATCAGAAACGAGGTTATCCGACAAAGAATCAGGGTCATCGACGTAGCCCACAGGATTAGCAAGCTGAAGTGGCAGTGGGCTGGCCACATTTGCCGAAGAACCGATAACCGTTGGGGTAAACGAGTTCTTGAGTGGAGAACTCGTCTCGGCAAACGTAGTATAGGAGTCCACAGGCCAGGTGGAGAGATGATTTGCGCAAGACGGCTGGCAGGAGCTGGATGCGAGAAGCCATAGATCGAACTAAGTGTCGTGAAATTGGAGAGGCCTATGTCCAGCAGTGGACTGCGATAGGCTGATGATGATGATGAAACCCGTTTAAAAAATACGGTTAGTGTTGTTAAATTGTTTTTATTAGGTGCAGTGACCATAACGGCTAGTGGTAAAATGAGATAAGGAGAATAAAAATTTTTCATAATAACTTTTTTTTGCGAGATTTGCACTTTTATTCATTTGAAAAATCTTGTTTTTTAATTTTTACTTTCTTGACGTCGGTGGCCAGTGTTCAGTGATGTCAGATTGTTAGACTCTTAATCTGAAAACAGGAAAAATAAAATGATTGTCATTATTTCATTTATTTGTTAATTAATTTAATGATACTAAAAGTTGACGTAATTATATTTGCGACGACTTTTAATTGGTTGTCAAAGTAACAAATTTCCCTAACACAAATTGAACTTTTCTTTTTCAAAGCTTTTAGTTAACTTTGAACTTTGAAAACTAAAAGGTAGCTTTTAGTTTTCAAAGTTCAAAGTTGTGTTGCATTTATGTACGTATATACATAAGGTGAAAAATAAAATTTTGATTATAACAATACGAAAGCCTGCTAGGACACTTTTATTAAAATTAGGCTTCATCATATACATTAAATTAGATCAAAGTTTACTTCTATTAAATGCACTGACTAATAACAATGATTGAGCACAAATTATATCTTATTAATTCATTTATTAGATTTTCACCCTATCCATACTGATATCATAAATTTAAAGTAACCCTGTCTGTCTGTCACGCTTTTACGGCTGAACCGATTTGGATAAAATTTACAGTGGAAATCCATTGCTTCTTGAGCTAGGGTAGGCTACTATTAAAGGCGATAACCGATAAATACGCGGGTGGAGCAGCAAACAAAAGCTAGTATATTAATAGTGTAATACATCATTTCAACAAAAAGAAACCGACTTCAAGAACTGGATCAAAATAAAATGGATCCACACGGGCAGCACCTAATTTCAAATAAAAGTAATCATCGAAATAGATTGGCGTGATATTGAGTTATTCGTCAATTTGTCGCGCATATACTTAATGGGAATTGAAGACTTATATAATTTTCTCATGGATGACATTGTCAGAACTGGACCAAATTAAAATGGGGCCACACGGGAATCACCAGCTTTCAAATAAAAAAAAGAATCGTCAAAATCAGTTCACCCGACTTTTGACTAAAAGTAATAGTCGAATTGATAACTTCCTCCTTTTTTTGATGTCGGTTAAAATATACCATAGTAAGTAAGTAAATGATGATAACATCATAAGTAGAGGAAACCTTGCAATAATGCAAGGTTTCCTCTACTTATCAATCGTTTTTAACAATTCACTCCAGCTGTGAACTGTTCATCGGCCTCTTCTTAGAAAAGAGGTTTTGGCCTACTATGCCACGCTAGCCAGACGGACTGCCTCGATGGCACAGTGGTACGTAAGCGACAGCTGTGCTTGAGATCTTCGGTTCGATTCCCTGGCAGGACCAAATGTTTGTATGATCTGCAAATATTTATTTCGAAATTTGGGTGTAAAAGAAAACGTATTTATAAATGTGCCTTATGTATTGCGTGTATTGTAAAATACATAAGCTATAAATTATAAGGAGATAAGATTGTTGCTCAGACAGTCACAAATATAAATATAAAATAGGAAGGTGACTGACTGACTAAGATACCCAGAGATCAACGCACAGCTGAGTCGCTGAACCTAGAACCCTGAAATTTTGCATGTAGGTTCTTTATATAATGTAAGTGAGCGCTAAGAAATGAATTTCGCAAATGCCACACCTATGGGGGTAAAATAAGTAAGCGAAGAGCAAAAGCTAGTCTATTATAAAACAATAAGAATATTTAAATATATTTTGATTGGATAAACATTTATGATGTTAATAGGTATTGATAACTAATGTCATCTGAGTGTACCTATGTTATCTTTGTTATGTATCTAATATGTAAAATTCTTGTGTCACAGTTTTCGTGTTTATACTTCTCCGAACCGTCTTGACCCATTTTGACGAAATTTTATATGTATATTCAGTAAGTATGAGAATAGGTTTATAATCAATTTTTACACCCCTAAGTGTTAAATATTTTTTATTATTTGGACAATTTTTTTTTTGCTTACTGTTTTATGGTTTGTAATTAAAAAATACATTTAGTACTAAATTTTCCCTCCTATCTTTAAAAGCATTTTATATTCATGTGGCAAAACAACGTTTTTCGGGTCAGCTAGTGTATTTAGAAATATTTAAGTCTGTTTATCGGCAATCTTTTAGGTACCACACCACAGGCTCTGCCTAGTTTGGTATTGGAGGACCGTCTATTAGACGTGGAAAGTTATTATTTTATTTACATATTTTAAATATATACTAGCTTTTGTACGCGGCTCCGCCCGCGTGTATGGCTATACCCTTCGTCAAGAATTAAAGTATATCTAAACCAAATTTGCAGGTGCAGCGGTTTAGCCGTGAAAGCGTAACAGATAGATAGTTACTTTCGAATTTATAATATTAGCACGGACTCGGCTTGATAATAATAGTGTGCTTACATAAAAAAGTGGCTTAATAACATTACTTAACCATTGCTATTGACTACTTAAAATATATTTGCTTCTTCTTCTTTTGATGAAATGGTAACCAGCTTATCAGCTATTTCTGCCAATATCAAGTGTTTAAAGCCTTCAAGTCTTAAGTCTTCGAGTTTTCAAGTCTTAGTCGTGATGAAAATAATTATAAAACTATAAAAAAATGTGGATGAGATGAAATGGGGACCGTCTTTCGAAAAAAGAAAAACGATCTCCTACAAAAATCTCCTAAAATATATTTAATTTTGCGAATTCATTCATTGTGTCATCACAAAGTGCCTGTCTTTCAAGTAATTTACTCACCCGAGTGCCAAGGAGTTTGTAAAAATTGAAGGCAATTAATGTACAAAGTAGATTGTATACATACCTGTTATTCTCGACGGATTCCACTGGGCCTTGCTCGCCTTTCTGCTTCAGTTTGATCAGCGAACAGAGTGATTCCAAGTGTGTAACCCGTTTGTTTTGCATTGACTTCGTTTACATACTTCAAAGTCTTCACAAATGCGTCATAGTGCTCTTTTCTATCAGCCTCATCTTTGTAATGCCTATCGTGGTCTACGATAAATTTTTCGAACAATTGTGGTGCGTCATCTAAATTATAGAATCTGGTTTCTTCAGCACTGAGTGTGGTCGCCGCCGTCGCGACGAGCAAAACCATAGTGATTAAACTCATTTTTTACAATACTCTAATGGACTTGTTGTTCGAAAACTAAAACTGTGACTGAAACAACTTTATTGCAACGCTTCTTATATACTCGTAGATTCAGACTTTAGGTATCATAATTATTAAATCAATATGCTTCAACAAATTAATATATCGTTTATAATATACCCATGCGTCTATGTGTGATTTCAATTAAATACAGTTTAGTAAGTATATTATGTTAAGTAAGTATTTTATACGGTAAAGTGATTTCCATAAATAAATATATATTAAGAAACCATGAAATCTACAAATCCAGATGCCCATGAAATAATTTACAAGTAAGAGCAGAGATAACCGCTATGTGCTCTGAAGTTATCGCACTTGTTTATTCATTTCTCGAGAGAGGTCTTGTATGTAATAGCAGATTGGTACCTATCTGCTATTACATACTACTTGAGACTTTAAACGCCTAGCATTTTTTTAGGCGTAGGTGCCTTATATGACAATGATTACAGTCATTTACCTTAGTAAAACAAGGTACTAAATACTATATTAATCTTAAAAGACATCTAAATGCGAAAACTTTTCTTGATTTGAAACATTAAAATGAATTTTCAAAAAGAAAACTATTATCTAATTTTAATAAATTAAAACCAAAACCTAAAACAAACGATAGTGCACATCACAAGAAATGAATAGATCGAACTTACCCCTTCTAAGTCGTAGGTAATTAATTAATAGTTCCGTAAACTAGGGTGCAGACGATCGGCCGACCAGTTAAGTTTTCTGATTACTTTATAATAGCCTTTGTAATTATAAAAACATAAGCAGCAACAGATCGACATGTCCATTAGATATTAATGTATAATTTTATAAGAATAGTACCACCGCTATGTGCTCTTTCTTCTTTGTCTTCCATAACTGGAACCTGCTGCTGCCGTTATGAATTCTTTAATTAATATTAAGGAAAATTATGCACAAAAACAAACATTTACTGACGAAAACTAATAACTTGTACGGTGAAAGAGTAGAAGAATATTAAATCGCTACTCTTCTACAGAGATACAATTTTGTATTTAAAGAAAGAAAAACATGCCTTCCAATTTAAAATAAAAAAATCACTATGCTACTACTAAATAACATTATGTGTTGCATGGATTAAGTCCGTGAGTGTGAGCGACTCGCTGCTACTCAGATAGACCCTGCGAGGTTTCGTGGTGCAGCTTTCATCACTACGTCTGTAATGTATTCGAAATAATAATAATAAAAATTGTTAGAAAGGCAGAGAATTTGTCGAATCAACAAAACACAATTGTGAGCAGTCAGTTATGCATCTCTGACTCACAAAGAATATATACAAGACCAACGTTTTTAACAACCAATCTACTACTATTTCAATGCTTGGTAACCTTAATGCGAACATTTAGGTATATTTGAAACATCACTATGAATTTCTAACTCAAAAGTTCTTGCAATTCTTACTTACGAGGTACCTACGGACATGATCATGAGAATGTTATTCATATGACCACGGTTCACAATGACTTGATTATTATATTTAAGCATAGATGTAGATATATTTTATTTGGCCTGTGTTTTGATTTTCAGATTTCTTGAACTGGTTGCCTGTCTGATCTATTATAAATAACTCGCGTAGGGAAAACACTCTTTAATAGATAAAGCTGGTTACCCAAAAAACTTTACTCTGCACGAGTAGAGAAATTATTTTGCTATTCATTTATAGAGAGGCACGTATTTGTACGCACCAATCTAATTGCTGATAGCTGATCGGATGATAAATATTCGACCTCGTTCATTGTGAATTCTTCACGCGTTTCGGGTGACCCTTCCCTCTTGGATTGTCCTCGACGCTTGGTGGATCATTTTTTTTTGTCAACCTTTATAACGTCTCGATATTGATATATAAATAAAATATCTTCTGAGCATTGCTCTTTGAAATGTATCAAAAATGAAGAAAATCAGATATAGGTAATTCTGTCTCAACTGTGCATGTCAATTTTATTTGCGAAAAATTAATTATGTACCTAAAAGAACGAAGAACTTATTTTTTCAATGCACATACTTTTTTTTAACGTGTGGAAATATCCACAAGCCGTCACCCCATCGGGATTTACGGCATCATGTGGTTTTAATCGGTCCGATGGGTAAAACCACATGATGTGCCACTCTGTGCCAGCGATGGGAGGGAACTCCTGTATTTAACACATCCGGACCCCTCCCAGCCTGTCTGCTGATAATTTCTAATCAGGCGACGCATATGTCTCCCTGCTCGCGGCTAGCCTTTAATCAGATGGAGGGGAAAACCCGTCCCGTCCGCTCGCTCTTCCGGCGCTGGCAAGCGCGCCTCTGCCACCCGGTTCGCTGGCGGCGAATTGTGTCTGAGTGGAGATCTTCCTCCCGGGTCCTCTCCGCCCCCTTCTGCGAAATGACGTCTTCACAGAAGGTTGCGACTGCGGTATTTAGTCGGCCGGTAGCGAGAGATCTCCGATTACTACAGTGCGGGTACGACGCTACGACGCCCAGGCGGGGCAAACAAACAGCAGTGGCAGTAGGCGGGACTGAATTCCCTTCAAGCGACCGAGTGCAGGTACTTCCCGAAACAACTGTGGCCGGAAAGGACCTGCGTCAGTCGGAACGAAAGGGTCCCGTGCTGCTGCCCCACCCGATGACTGGCTGGAAAGCCTCCACGGCGACGAAGTTGGCGCTTGAAGTCTCCAGCCGGGACGACCAGCGAGCCATCGCGGCTTGACGAGCGGCTTCACGCCACCTACTTACCTCTTCAGCATATAGCTTCAGCTTATACAGCGCCATTGACCCTACGACCATCGTGTAGAGCCGAGATGCTGGCAGCGTCGAGCAACTTCGGAGCAAGCTAGCATATTTCTTTTTAAAAGGTAGGTAACGCACTAGTGACGCCTCTGGTGTTGCGGGTGTCCATGAGCGGCGGTAATCGCTTACTGTCAGGTGATACGTCTGCTCGTTTACCCTCTATATCATAAAAAAAACTGTCAGAAGTGCTCGTCGAAGAGTCACCTGCCGTCAAGGATCATGCCTAGATACTTCATCAAGGTTTGAACCGGTACGAGGACCGAGTTGACCACGATGGAGGCGCCAGGGGGCTGATAAAGGCCACCCGTAAGCTCAGCGCCTCAATGCGCCCAATAACCAAACCTCTTGGCAGTTTGCCCCCCAGGCTGTCAATTTAGGTATCAGCGGCGTAACAAATTCCCTTCGAAGGAATGTACATACTTAACACAACTACTTTTGTAGGGGAACGGGCCACATGTCCCTCCAACACAAAGGGAGGATCCTCCGACCAGGCGAGGTGATCATGCCTGGCGGGCCACTGCCCAACGGTTGATGTTGGGAAGTTGTATACATGTTAATCGGCGCGAGAACTGCTATTGCGTGATTTAGGATTGGTAATTTCTTAGTTTTCTTCGTTGCTCCGTAGTTCGATGTTTCTTCGGTAGATGGCGCTGTCATATATTTTATGTTGTTGCGCTGTATGTGGAAGTCGCCACATCACTCCCCTCCAAGACCGGAGGTCGATATCTGGATGATTCAGCTATCTGTGCTCTGTTGCGGAGCTTGCCAGTGCCAGGGTTGAATAGTTCCCGTGAGTTGGAACTTAGTTCCGCAAGTTCCAGTGAGTCGGAACTGAATGCCGCTAGTCCCAGTGAGTCGGGGCTGTAGTCCGCAGATCCCAGTGAGTCGGGATGATATGCGGTGCGCGGTGCTGCGGTGAGATCCCCAGTGAGTCGGGGCGGTTGCTGCGTAGTGGCTGGCTGCTGCATAGACGGGAGAGAAATGCTCTGCTGACATGGACCGTAGTTGCAGTGTGCTGTGCCTAGACGCTGTTGAGGCCGTAGGGGTAAACCAGGCTGGAGCGGTCGCTTCCTGCATGTGGTGTATCCCTGTTGAGGCCTAGGTTGCTGGCTGGCTAAGACTTGCTGTGGGAGTGAACATGATGGTGGCGCTCTGCTGTTGATCTGCTCCTACGAAGGCTGCTTCCAATCACGTCGGGGTCACCACTGTAGGGGAACGGGTCACATGTCCCTCCAACACAAATGGAGGATCCTCCGAACAGGCGAGGTGATCATGCCTGGTAGGCTGCTGCCCAACGGTTGATGTTGGGATGTTGTATATATGTTAATCGGCGCGAGAACTTCTATTGCGCGATTTAGGATTGGTAGTTTCTTAGTTTTCTTCGTTGCTCCGTAGTTCGATGTTTCTTCGGTAGATGGCTCTGTCATATATTTTATGTTGTTGCGCTGTATGTGGAAGTCGCCACACTTTCCTCCGTAATAAAAAAAAATAGTCACGAAATTCATTATAGAAATAGTCAAATAACAAATTCTCCATCATGATGTCACAAGGCGAAACCGGGCAGGTGTCAAAATAAATAAATAAGTGAATTTAATTCTAGAATGTAATCAACATTGTAGACGATCGTAACGTTGTGAAGGCGCTACTCCTACTCCTACCGAAACTCTGTCATGCACCTGCGCAAACGCCATTTTAATTGGGAATTTACATAGTGTAGTAGCCGATGATATTATCTCTGGTCAACGTTACCGATTTTTTAACAATAAATATGTTTTCTCACGTGTGCATTCCGGGAATGCTTTACCGCCTTGTTTCAGACTCAATAAGGGACTTTAAACAAGACATGCGGCGCCCTCCACGTCTGAATCGGCTGATGGTTTCTTACGTATAAAATAAATGACTACCAAACTAACTCTTGCTGGGACCTCTTTTTTATGCTTTTAATTAAATATCAATACAAATTATATAAGGTTAATTCTGAACTCCCAGTAAGAGGCAGTTTAGACATATGAATAATGTTATCAGGCATATTTCATTTATGGTATGTAAGAATACTAGACGTAAAACTCTTTCAAATAGGAGAATGATTTACTGTATATTAAGGTTTGTACATCGAGCAAAAAGGAAAAAAAAGGCAGTGAATACACATCAAACACGGTTGTATTAGCTTCATGTTTTATGGAAACATTTTACTTCGGTCCAGCGGGCGGTGGCGGTCGACCTAGTATCGTTTAGCGCTGGCGTGTAGGTAGCTCAGTTGACAGGCAATATCCGGATGATCCATTGTTCACCTCATTGCGGATTCTGAACAGCAATGCGGTCTAGCCCCTTTTTCATTCACCTTCTGCAATACTGGGAAATAAGAAAAACTGCAAACAGATAAAAACGCAGTTAAATTAAATCTCCTTACAGAATAATTAGGACCCTTTTTATCGTTTGTAAAGTACAAAAGTTACTTGTTAGATATTTAAGACAGACATAAGAAGTTAAACTGAAAATGAGGAAAACTTTATGTCCAATCGAATTGATAATTTTAAAAACTGTAATATACTGGCAACTCGCCCCGGCTTCGCATGTGTTCTTAATGGAGGAAGATTATACAATATACCCTGTGTTACATTGAGAAAATACAGCTATCTAAAGGTAAAAGAATATTTAAAATTGATTAAGAAGATTGATTTAAATCGTAACAAATAACGAAATCAAAGCTTCCCTCCTTATATTAGTTTAGAAGTAAAAAATAAAACATTTCTTTAAATGTAGCATTAATAACTGCTGCCTGATCACATATAAAAACAAAAAATATATATTCGAAGTAAGGTAAGAAGGCAATATATAATTGACCGCGTGAAAATTGTCGTGTGCTCCGCACCCGCAACTTTCAATATTTGACCCTGTGCTTTATCAAGTGTCCTTCCAAACACTATTTCGACGTGACGTGAAATTGCAACCGTTTCGTTTGTAAGGGCAACTTTGAGGGAATCATGGGAGTTCTTGGTATAAAAACAATATCATCAGTTCCGTCGCCAGTTAATATCATACATTTGATTTTCTTTTTTTAAACTGACTCTAATTTCCTAGTAATGTAATAACCTACTTATAACGTTATTGTGCGCAATGATGCGATACGATGATTTGCGAAAGACAGCTGGCAGGAGCTGGATGCGATAAGCCGAGGATCGAACCAGGTCATGTGTGTTTGCAGAGGCCTATGTTGCTGATGATGATTATCAATTTGTGCGGCGGAGTTTCAGAATTTTAGTCAAAAAAAAAAACTATTGAATAAATTACCTATTGCCTCCTCTCCATTCAACGGAGTAATAGTTTTTTGATGATGCTTTGAATTTGGGAAAAAAACTGTTATTTTATCAACTTATTACATTTATTTATCAATGTTAGTGGGTGGAGTATTTATCAGAATATACATTTCTTCCACATTTCGAACCAAAACACAAATGTAATTATACGTTATAGGGACATTTCGTGTTTCAAATTCACCATTTTCTATTTGGACCAAGTGGATATAAAATTGCCTACGATTTTCGATAGAGGGTAAAATACTATTTTTTATATATGGGCCTGCCAAAGTGACTCTACTCTGCCTAATGGAAAGCATGAGCAGAATCCAAGAGTGGTGGTCATCATTTTTATGGCAAATGTAGACAATGCAACAATGTAACACAGTGACTCGGCGTATAGCAATGCTTCTTCATAATTGGGCCCCCTTGCCTCGCACTCATCAACAAACCACTACAGCAGAAATACTGTCATTTTAGGTTGGTTAAGCCGACCCGTTCGTGCTGATATCAGCGTGGCTCTACTATTTTGCGTAGTTCAAATACCTCTCGTGGCTTTACAACCTTATTGGACCTAAGTTCACATTTCGTGTATGTAGCAAAGATACTATCTTTTGATTAATGCATCGACTTAATCTGCTGTCGTTTCCCTAGTTATAACAACCAAACGACAATATCCATAGAATTAAACAGTAGAACCATCCATTGAGAGATCTCGCATTGTCACGCTTAATGCCTTAATTGAAACTTTATGAGACAAAGAAGTAATTAAACTGCAACCTTTCATTAATTTACACAGTACAGTTCTTTTTACGTCAGGACACTCTTCAAGTACCGTTCCGTGTTCCTACTGTTAGATTTTTGTAGTCGCTTAGTTCCACGAGAGATAAACTGGGACTTTATCATATTACAGAGTATGGGCTAAATCTTCTTCTTCTGTACATAATTTGGTGTTTTGCTCTCGCGCCCTTATTTTTTTTGTGGTTACTTCCAAAATATTCATTTAAATTATATGGCGTAAAAAATTATAATGACGCGCATGAAATGCTTAATAAGGATTAATAATGTATCTGGCTTTGCAATTATTTTTTTATAGAAGTTCCGGGCAGTCTATTCGATTAGAAAGAGGCAACAGATTGGGCCGTGTACACAAAGTGAAATATAATTTTTTGACCAACAAGGAATCCCAAAGAATGCATATATTCAAGTGCTTTACGGGGTTTGTCATTTTCACCAAATAGAAATGGTGAACTCCGCGAAGCACTTGAACAATGCATCACAAATCCCAGTGCCTTTTTTGATAACAGCATCTACGTGCTCATCGAACAGCAAACCACCTTACGTCTTGAGAGTGATTGGCCTTCCAATGTTTAATTGGAACTTATTGCCATACGTTTTCTATGCTATATACCGGTTATTACTAAGCATTTTGAGGGGTTAAGATTTTTATTGACCTGACAATATTCCTCTAAACTATTTGGATCACCCTGGAGTGCTTCCATGTCACCGAGTGATGACACGACAGAGAAGATTTTCATATCATCTGTAGAAACTACTCGACTATAAAAATGGTTGCAGAACGTAACACGTAATCATATACACTAAAAATGTTATGTTGTAATGTCACCCGTAGAAAAAAACACCACAATATATCTCTCAAAATAATTCTTAATGCAATATTAAATATAGTTTTTTGTTTCTCTTACTTTCCTTCTTTTAAATTGTTAATATTTCTATTTGTTAAGAGATAAAAGTATTTTACAAGTACATTTAAAAGTTTCTAACGGTTAGATTCACTCATAATATAACGATTCTTTTCATCAAAGCAAATTTTTTTCCCGAAAATAAAGTCTAAAACATGTAAGTACTAGAAACTAAAAATAAATTAATTTTAAAATGGGATAAGGAAAGCAATACTGGATTATGTAATATACAATATATGTTAGCGACTATGACTTTGTTCAAAGAAAATACAAAAAAATAAGCATTACACAATGCATTATAAACCAACAACTGTTTAGTATTAAAAACATATCACGGGTGAACTTCAATTCGGACCTAAAAATTAACGGTGTCCATTTAATTTCTGTCATAGTTTTGTTGATTGCTGTAAGTGTTAATTCATAGTATTATGATTTAAATAATGCGTAATGCTTGTTTGAAGTATTTGTCAAGGATTACGACAGACATTACAAGGACGAACATGACAGAGAAATTCATTTTAAGGCATTCGTGAATAATTTGGAGGCTATAAATAGTGAAACAACCTGAGGGATGTGTATGATGGATGGGATAAGATACTGAAACAACCTATGGGATTACCCGATTTGCTGATTTTACACCTGAAGAGTTCAGTTGAGTGAGAAAAAAAACTCGTTAATCTGTCCGCTTAGGTATATAAATAAGTATCTATGTCTAGTCTTTAGGGAACCTTATTTATCAGTTTATCAGTTTATCTTTAGAGGATCTTATTTATCAGTATCAGCATTTAACTGCCTCGGTGGCGCAGTAGTAGCGTACGCGACTGCTGTCCATGAGGTCTCGGGTTCGAATCCTGGGTCGGACCAAATGTTTCTATGATCTACAAATATTTGTTGCGGAATTTGGATGTTTTCTATGTATAATATGTATGTATTCACAAAAAAAAGTATTTATGCTCTGCTTGTATTATGGGTACTAGACAACTGATATGAATACTCCGCTCCGCTCCACACAACGCAATCTAGTCCCACTAGATGGCGTTGTGTGTTAGATGTCTGAAAATATTTAAATATTTGTCTAAAAACATTTATTTAAAAAAATATTTAGTTTATCAACTATAAAAATACTTTTTTCAACCTCATGTACTGTTAAGATCATGTCAGTTGTCTAGTACCCATAATACAAGCTCCGCTTTTCTCAAATCTTTTTTTTTTGGCCGAGAAATTTAAAAAACTGAAAACTAAATTAAATAACTAACTTAAGTGAAAAAACCAGTGAATAAAAATACGTTGTATTTTTTTAAAATAATTACCTACATAAAAAGAAATATCATTACCAATCATGTCTTTTATTTTTTTGTTATTATAAGACATAAATAAAAATTGTTTATAAAAAGGTATTTACTTTATTGTTACTCTAATAAGGTTTGTACATTCCATCACTAAGAGACTGGGCTGCGTTATTTGTATGATGAGATAACCTCCGGCCGTAGTTAATATAAATATAGCATTATGATTCCGAGAAACTGCTTTGAATAAACGTAAACATAAACTAGGTGACTCGTAAAATAAATAATAAAGGGCCCTGTTATTTCTATTATTTTTGCAAACCTACGTAAATAATAATAAAGGACGTTTATAAATTCAGTTGAGTTGACACCACTCAAATATGTTCAGACACCACTCGGTCTCAGAGGTTATTCCAGAATCAATCTTGCCTACTGGAATGTACATATTTAGATTTTTACTAAGTGTAATAGTTGTTGTGGCAAAAGTACAATCAAATCATGATACAACTGTGAATATGGATCGAACGGAGTATCCTTTAGGCTTGTTTGACAAATTAATGAAAGACTTCGACAGAGTGTATAAAGTCGAAAGTCATAAACGAATTTCCAGCAATATATCAAGGACAACAATGGGCAATTCACCTGCTGAAATGGTAAAGAAAAATGAACTTTATTACACTACTTCTGGTAATACGGACTTACCAGATTTAACCTATGAAGAGAAACAAATATTTTTTGCCCGCAGTAAGTATTATTCTTATTATGTTATAAAAATACTAAAAGTAAAACAGAACATTCCTTGTTGTGGACTATATATTTAGATCCTTGATTATCGCTTAAAGGATTTCTATCAGAAATTCGTATGATAGAGTTATAGTGGTAGCATAGGTGTGTTCTTGAGTCCTTGTCATGAATGTGTGTAAAACCTATATATTCAATACAGACACAGTATATATTCAAGTTCAGGAGACATCATTTTAAAAGAAACATAACATTGATTTATTTACTAAATTAGAAACTTTTTCTTTATTATAACTGGATTAATTCCCAAGGCCATATCGCAAGCTTATAACTAATTATGAAAGATAAAGAAACTAAAATTTCAAAATCAAATAATTCCACACAAATTTATTCATTATTTTTATTAATACTAATTGGTTTTGTAATAATGTAAAAGTAATGAATAATTAAATATACCTTAACTTTCTATTTCAGAAATCCAATTATAAATGTCTATTTTCGTATTAACAACGTTAATAATCCGTATGGTATGCGACAAAGAGGCAAATTTAAGTAGGTTAGTTCTCGCCACCGGAACGCAATATATACATATTCAGCTATATTAGTCATATTTATTTGAAAT
This sequence comes from Hyphantria cunea, assembly GCA_003709505.1. NCBI lineage: Eukaryota > Metazoa > Arthropoda > Insecta > Lepidoptera > Erebidae > Hyphantria > Hyphantria cunea. Next base: position 1,353,254 of record PKRV01000248.1, read on the forward strand.
GGTGGTTTACCGTGTTCGCCTAATGTGAACTAGACTCGATACTAATGAAACACAATCGTGCAGCTTAAATAGTACAAGATTGATTATACAGTTTTGTGGAATGTCATGATATTCCCAGTCTTCAATCCTCAAATGACTTCAGTAGACCCAACTTTTTATGTTCGTCATATGTGCCACGGAGGAAAATTTCCATATGGGCAAGAAAAACGTTCTCGGAGATGAAAAATAATTTTAGGATTGGTGGATATTGTAATGTTTATGTCCTTTCATATCCCATCAAAATCTATTTAAATATATCCACTCATACATAATATTTATTTTCAGTTGGGCCACACGGAAGCCGCAAAAATTAAGTACCTGCATCGAAATATTAACACAATTTTTGTTAAATTTTTGGAACGAATAGTATATAATGATTAGGCACAGTTATAGAGAATCATTCTTTTGAATTCACTATTGTTTCATACAAATAAAATGTAACAGTTGCAAATCTACATTGTATTAAATTATTCAAAAGTAAAAAAGTGGCAGAATCAATTTCAAAATTGATTTCAAAGAATGATATTATATAAACAAGAAGATTTTTTTAAGATGCCATTTACATTTTTTTTATCTTTACAAACATCTGTAACATTAGGTCACCGTTACAGAGATTTAGATAATATATATAATGACAAACAGTATATTTTTTTGAAAATACGAATATATAAATTAAATAAGGGGGGGGGGGGGTTATTCCAGTGTTTTAAATATTTTAGTTATTTTAAGATATATATATTCAAAAATATTTATAATGCACAATTATCTGATTTCACACTATGCTATGGTCTCCAGATCGCGGATAAACATTTCGTGTAGATAGAAGGTAGATTTTTCTAATTGCTAATAATATATTATAATGTAATTATGCATCTTACAATATACTTAAATTGCATCCAGACAGAACAAGTGATCGGACTCATTGCCCAATTTATTCTCAGTGGGAATTGAGACTTCTTGTTTAGTAACACTTAGCACTAGATCAAAATGTCACTCAAAATGTAAGAACTAAAATAAATTTGAATACCTAATACAAATGATTTAAAAGCTTTGGAGTTTAGAGTGGATATCGATCCACTTCAAACTCTGACTGTGTCACTTTTGATTCAGAAAAAATGTAACATTTCAGTCGTTTTCGCTGTTTATCTTCGATGAGTTCACCCCGAGGGTCGGAGTTTTGTACTACATTTTTGAAAGAAACCTCTCAGTCTCCTTGTATTCTTTTCCCTAACTGTCACTTTTAAACGGAACACTTTTTAGGAAACCCTTACATTTAGATAGTGCATTTGTGGTAAAATTGAATTCAGAATGAATTCCATTACATCCTCATACGTCTTGCTGTTTTTTATTTACATTATCTCTTAACACCGTGACATTAGATGTAGTCAAAATCTATACAAAGAAGCATAGAAAATAACCAAGGGATTTTTTGTATTGTAGATTCATTGTTTTGTGTTCAACTATTAACGAGTTTTAGAGTCTTAAATTAAAAATACCAATCATATGCTGTGTAAGGTTCCATAGTATATTTAAAAGACAACTATTTTCGAAGTAGGTACCTCTATTTAAAATATTTTATTTCTATGTTATTTCATTATAAGCTGTTCGACTTATTTCTATGAAATAGAGTGTAGTTTATAAAAAAATATCACCGCTTAAACTTTTTTTAGTCGTTGTAATATATTCTCAACTCTATGTATAAATACTTTAAAGTTTGATATTTCATTTGTATACCCAACATACGCTTATGCTTTCCTTCTGGTCTCTACCTGAAAGAAAGCCAGTCATTTTGGGAGGGCCGTAAACAAAAAAATAAAAAGAAAAGATGAAAATAACGATACCCATTTAAAGCAGAGAGTAAGTTTCAGGATTTTATTAAGGAGTTTTTATATTATTACGTAAGAATTATTTCAAAATTCATCACCTAGCCTTTACTGGACATAAACCTTACCTTAAAAAGAAGGTGTTGTTTCAAGTTCTTCTCTTAGCAATGCTGTTGTCATGCGTATTTAAAAAAACAGACTTAACAACTATAGGGGTTTCTTGTTAGAAATCTGAACCCTTATTGGGAACCTCATATATTTTTTGCATTACAGAGTTTCGATTGTTAGTTGTTTTCAACAATGATATGGTTTTCAATCATTAAGAGAATTGCGGTAGAATTGCCAGTGTCAAAAATACTTAAGATTTAGTGGCAAATTTTATGGATAAGGATATGGTTCAGGGGGTTGCTTGGGTAGATAGTAACTATATATTGTTTTACTCTCGACACACCAATCTATAAAACTTATAGACTTAATACAATGCCGACCTACCACGCAAAATAGGCGAATTAAAGACGTTGAGTTGCGGTGACCCAGCCCGCGAGTTCAAGATCCAGATAGCCTTAATACAACTAGATATTATTTTAATTAGATTCTTTTATGACCTGGCCAATCTTCTCTTGAAAATAATCGTCAAATGGGAGAATGGGTGAAGGTTAAATTGGGTGAAGAAAACGTTTTATGCGGTGACGGTAAAAATAGTTGAAAGGTAGACTAGAGCAGACGAAATAAAACAAATGTCCGATGTTAAATCGGACCAAGTCTTGAGAGCTTGATGAGTTCACTTGGTTGGAGGCTGAACTGAAGTACGCGTATTTGACGTTGTACCTACTACTACAAATACCCGTCCAGTATTTGGAGAGGTCACTGGGACCGGAATATCAAGTAGCATTTAGCATAAACTAGTTAGGTAATAAGTATATAACAAGAAAAATATTTAAAGTTTTCTATCTTTGCATAAATATATCTGATTGCTATTTTTTGTACAACCTAGGTTTATTATTATACTTGAATTATACGTGATTACTTGGTAGTGTATGTGTGTGATTTTATCTGTAACTAAATGAGCCCCGCGATGTTACCAGCGGTATAACTGCACCCACAGGTAACGCCGTGGGTCGAATCAATTTTTTTTTAAATATAAACCATTCTCAATTCCTCAAGGATAGACACAAAAAATCATTAAAAGTGGTTCAGCCGTTTAGGAGTAGTCGCACTAAGACTACAATATATACACAAAGATTTTTGTGTATATATTGTTCTGTAAACAACTACGCTATGGTATATTTAGTGATACAATTCGCAGTGATATTCTCTTATATGTATTTGTGACACTCTTTTTTTGAGATGAATGTTCCCTCACGTGGCGGATATTTTTATCCTTATATTAAAGAAAAACTATTAATATATAATTATAATAAAAGCCATTTTAATTAAAGAATATACTTATTTATTAATTTTTGATCACGTATAATAAATATAATAAGCGTAATTTCAAGCTAATTTCGTAATTTATACCTTTTTTCGAAGCAGGGGCTTAAGTCCAGTAGTCGACTATTAAAGGCTTTTGATGTGTAATGTGAATATTCAAACCTTTTTTAAATTGAAATTAAACCTGGTAGGTACATAAAACACTCTCGCATCGTTTACTAAAAATAAAGTCAAGTGTTATTTTTAAAACGACAATCTTAAAGTGTAAACATATAACGACAAAGTTAATTCTAACGTATTTTCTACCGTATGTATGTACATAACCTTGGTAACTATGTACCACTGAATATTTCACACCATTAACAAGTCCTTAGAACTCAATAGTGATTCGACCATGGAATAAATCAGTGGAAAAATTTTATTCTCAATACACAATTTTATAAACCGAAGCAAAATGATAACGTTTGGGTTATAATAGTTTTAGAAGAACCAACGAAGACGAACGTGTATCATGTATCTCCAACACATAGGGAAGATCCTCCAACAAGACGAGGTGATCACCCCTGATGATCCGCGGCCATATTGCTAATTAGCGCGAGATCTTCTATATCGCGGTACAGGATGAGTTACTTCATAGTTCAATGTGGCTGCTGTAGATGGCGTTATAGTGTGTCTTTGTTTGCGCTTTATGTGAAAGTTGCCACTTAATGTGAGTGTTACTGATAATACTACGGCGTAGTATGTTCTCCCATAGGAGAGGATGCAGGAATTTCGTATAACTCACTGGCTTACCCAACATTGAGTGACTGCAGTAAAACATTAAGCATGTACTGACATCAGAAATCGTATGTACATGAAAATATGTAGTAATTAAACAGCTGTAAGTGCATGGAATAGTCGATAAGAAAGTTATTCGCAAATCAGCTTTCTGTCAGGCGTCGCACTATGAGACCGAAACGTACGTACTGGTGCGTACCGTCTGGACTGGATTTTGTAAATAATCTAAGCCTAATATTTTAAAAATCGACATATTAAATAGAATTTCAAATAGATTATTTCGCATTGTTTTCTAATAAAACTGGGCTTGCTAGTTGACGCTCAAAATAATGTCGATTATGTAGAGTATGAGGCTACCAGTTTACATGGTCATATTTACATTGTTTTTATATTATTACTATAAAATATGTGTGTATGATTGGTGGTACTAAATTAACAAACATTTATTGATTTTTATATAGAACTAGTAGTAGAAGTAGTGTGTAGGACCACCCTAAGAATTGGAGTGTTTATGGGAATATAACACCAAATATAACACTGGAAACTGTATCTAACTTATATTATAGCAACCTTAACAGTTCACTTAAGAATTTCAAACAAGCTCCCGAACAACCACATATGGCTGTTATCAAACCTCAGTGTCTTTTCAAGTTTTTTTGCCGAATGTTTTTGCTGAAGTTCAAAGCGATTTATCACTTGCCAGAATGTCATTCACTTCGAAGAGTTAGTCAGTCGGTATGCTGTAATGCTAGCAGCATTGCAGCTATGGTGTATGTGTCTGACTGCGACTTGTAATGGTAAAATAGGTCGTTTTTGAGGAGTTTTGAAATACAAATTTAATTGTCGACCAGCTGAGTCCAACAGTTCTACCCGCGTTTGTTGTTGTATCCGAGGGCAACGCCGCGGGGCGTAGCCAGTCTATAAAAGTAGCCTAAGTTACTTCTTATATCATCAGCTATCTGCCAATGAAAGCCCAGTCGAAATCGGTACAGCCGTTCCAGATTTTGCCCCGAACAGACAGTCAGACGGCCCAAAATTGTAAAAAATGATATCTTGATATATGTACTGTGGCATGTACACATACATATGCGTTTAGTAAAAGCGGTTATTTTAATATTACAAACAGACACCCCAATTTTATTTATTTGTATAGATAAATTTAGATTTTATTTTAAATGCTAAGTCATAAAGATAATTGTGATACAAAATATTTCTCATTGTAATTTTAACTGTATCTTTTATGTGTCATAAGAATGTTGTATTTATTTAGTTCTGTAAGCAGCTGGTGGTTTATTGTTCAATTCTGTTAGCTACAGAAACTGGAACCTGAAAATATGTTTTCATTCCTTGTTTTATCCATCGATCAATTACTAAGAAAGTATTACCGACTTCTAATGACCTAATCTTTTCCTTTTAAATTTCACAACTACTTTCTAACTTTAAGTTTTGTATTCCATTTAAACTATCAATCTTTAAATATTGTTTATACGACCAAAACGCAAAGAATTAACATACATAAAATGTAATGTTTTTGGTATTAGGAAAAAACTTTGAGTCCTTGAGCGTTGAAATTCTAGGCATACAACACATTTGTTTTTAAAATGTGTTACTACTAGTATGGGTATATAAAAACTGTGTAATAATAAAAGAAGCAAAGCATTCTAAAGTTGAAATTGAAATGGTAGCTAGGTAGGTAGGTAGAAGAATAATTAGGAAATAAATATTAATATTTTAGGACGTCTGACACGCAACGCCATCTAGTGCCAAACTAAGCAGATCTTGTACTATAAATAAATAAGTAAATAAATATTTCCGACATCTAACACACAACGTCCTCTAGTCCCAAACTAAGCAGAGCTTGTATTACAGGTACTAGACAACTGATATGAATACATAAATACTTTTCTTTTGTAAATACATACACATTATACACGGAAACACCCAAACCCGAAACAAATATTTGTAGATCATACAAACATTTGTTTCGACCCAGGATTCGAACCCGAGACCTCATGGACAGCAGTCGCGTACGCTACCAGTGCGCCACCGAGGCAGTCAAACTATGGGTACTGGAACACTTATATAAATGCATAAATACTTTTTTATACATAAATATATTGTTTTTTGTAAATAGATACATATAATTCATAGAAAACACCCAAACTCCGATATAAATATTTATAGATCATACCCAGGAATCGAACCCTAGACCTCAAGCACAGCAGTCGTGTACGCTACCACTGCGGTGCGGAGAACGAAAGAGACGAATAATTGCGACATTGCGACAATTTTATGAGGTCTTAAGATTTCAAAATTGGATGTTTAATGTGTAAATATCAACATATTATCACCAAAAAATTACAACTTGAGTTCCCTGTTCGTGTAAGCTGGTATGTATTTACTCTCCTTAGTTTAATGAAAATGACTATAATGACAGTAAGTAATTTTCCTTCTGCAGCGAACGTGGTAACTTAATTGTGTGCGCACAGATTGTCGAGGGTTGAGTCAATTTTCTCCCTCACATACGACTTATTGCGTTGAGAGGTATAATTCAGTTTGTAGTGCCTGATTATTCAGGCAGTTTGAATACGTTCTATCAAGCTGAAAGGTATAATAGAGAATGGATTATAATATTTTATGACGAACATAAGTTTAATTTGAGTTTGATTTCGTCGGGACGTTTGTAATGAAACGTTGTTAAAAAGTATACAGGTATGTATTTTGATCTGTTGTCTACCCATAGTACAAGCTTTTGGTATGGCACTAGATGAGATTGTGTTTAGTTGGGCGAATATTTAATTTTTATATTATTTCATAAGCCACTACAATTTTTTTACAGGAAACAAAATTGTGCGTGGCATTTATGTACATACAAACATTTACATTTTACAAACACGTGTTAAAAGTAAATACTTTTAGTCATCGCTTAACAGTTAAGGTTAGTAGTACCTACACATCAGGAATGCGATGAGCAATGCTATATACTGAACCAACACCCGCGGAGAGCTAACACAAATATCTGGTAATACCAAATGTCATGTTTTGTACAAATAACTGATAGTTCACCAAGAATAACTACGCGTACAATATTCATCAGTTTTGACGATCATTAAATTTTATGTTATTATTAGTTAGTTTTGTAACACGACGATTTTGTGTTTTGCTTTCTGATATGAATACGCGGAGTATGAAATTCATGGAATGCAGTCATCTTCGTAATCATGCAAATCGCCTATGGATGCCTTAAGTGTATAAAGCCTACATTGGTCTACTCGTCACAATGAGTGATGTAAAATGTTAAAGCGAATTAAGTCGGGATTTATAGAATCAGTAATTTTTATTATTTTATTTCTGTGGCTATATCTAATAATATGTAAGTAGATATCATCATTCTTCAATTTTACGCCACTTGGTTCGATTTTCTGCCAGCCGTTTTGCGCAGATCATCACTCCATCTGGCTTGTGGACGTCCCACACTACGTTTGCCTAGACGCGGTCTCCACTCAAGAACTCTCTTCCCCCCAACCGTAATCAGTTCTGGGGCTAATATGGCCAGCCCGCTGCCACTTCAGCTTACTAATCCTTTGGGCTATGTCAACCTCACCTCATTCCTGAAGCGATTCTTCAGCCAGCATAGCAATCTCCATAGCACGCTGAACGACTTTGAACTTGTGGACCAGTCGTGCCGTAAGTGTCCACGTTTCGGCTCCGTATGTCATGTCGGATAGGACGCACTGATTGAAGACTTTCGTCTTTAGGCACTGTGGGATCGACAATAAAAAGATCCGACGAAGTTTCTCAAACACTGCCCAACCCAGCTGAATTCTCCTGTTCACCTCGTCCTCGAAGTTGTTTCTGCCTCACTGCAAAGTCTGCCCGAGGTATACATGTTATTAAACAACTTCGAGAACGGCACTGTGTACAGTGACCGGTTCCGATAGTACATGTTCATTGACCATGACCTTGGTTTTGTCCAAGTTCATCCGTAGGCCGATGCGCACAGAAGAGTCAGCTAGTTCGTTCAGCATCTATTGTAGGTCCTGCAGATATTTGCATTTGCAAAATGCATAAAACTATGCATTATGCAAATGGCTGTTTTTTTTAACTTTATATTTTATTATTTCAGCTTTCAGAAGATAATGCGTATGCAAAAATATCTTTTATATAATTGAGGTATCAATACTGAGCATATTGAGCCTATTAGTAATCTTAACTTAGTAAAATGCTATAAAATCTGAAACAGTTAAATATCTTGAGTTACCTGGACACCTGGCATTATAGTCTTTCAATGCGATCACATTTGGCACTTAACGTTTTTTATTAGTCCGCTCATTGAACCGTGAGTGACAACAAATAAATAGTCGTTAAGGCGTTTCAGTGACAAACATTTAGATTCATTTTTTGACACGACAAGTTATAATTTTACAATCAATTTTTAATAATCTAATCCACATATTTTCGCACATAGATTTCTAATACATCTTTTGTCAGCATTCCAAAGGTATGTATTTATTCGTAAACATAATTACGGAACGCTATTGTTTAAAATATACTATGAAATTACGTTTGTGTCTACTGATAAGTGATCTTATTAGATCAGAAATCGTCTCTGGCTTAATAGTTTGGAACTATCTAGTTTGGATTCGAATCAGAATCAAGCGATATCTAACGTTCTCTGTATAAAGAATTATGACGTTTAGATATATCAATTTGTTGTTCAGTCTGATCAAGTTTGATCAACGTTTACATTTCCCTATTAGTTAGTTACTTTGGTCATTATTTGACTCAGAAATATTCAACAAATTCTTAATCAAAGTGACCTTGAGTTATAACCCGCATGCACAGTAACTAATGGGCAAAGTAAACGATAACCACACAATTTACATATTCGGTTTTTGTGCAATAACTTTGTTGGCAAACATGCTTAAATAATTTGACATGTACACTATTTAAATCAAATGGAAGTACCTGTTCGTAAAATATAGGTTTTTCCTAAGCTGATATGGTTATTTACGCTATAGTTACACTCGTTTAATTTTTAGACAGTCTAATAAACTAAGTCTAAACAAATTAAGGTAGGACACTATTTGTATTTGAATTGTATCGTACAAATGAAGACCCGAGGCTATACATACGAGTACATAGCATTCGGATAGGTGCTACTCTTAGTGAAAACTTACATATAAATGTTAAATTAACGTATAAATAATACTTGAGCTAAATATAGCTAAATAAGCGAGATGTTCAATAGGCACGATGACTTATTTTGAAAAACTGTTTTATGATATTTGGAAGTATGTCTTATTGTTAAAATTATGCTATATTTATGTAAAACATGTTATTTTATAGTCCTACAAAAAATAAAGTTATAGTAAAACAATTACGATTTTAATTTTAAGTTTAAAATTCACGCCAAAACGCTCGGTGGTGTTATGCGTCTGTTTGTATCGTTACGGCGACGTCACCATTTGTCAACCAGTGTCAATTATAGCTCTTAAAAAGTGTACAGTGATCGTCAATTATATTCATACATAAGTGACGTAACTCGCTTTGATTGGTGTTCAACTTAACATGGCGGATTGCCGTATTTTGTAGTTTTATTTTTGTTAATAGACTATTAATTTCGCTGTAAATATGAAAATCATTACGATTTTTATACTCTATAAACCCCCTATTGTGTAAACTCAATTTATGGTGGTAATTTTTTTTTTATTAATATATACGATATCGTATTCAATATACTTGCCTGCGTGTGACGTTACTCTCGAGTTTTATGTTGGTATGGTAAGAATTTTATTTTATTTATTACACATCACGTACATTGGCGGACTTAATGCCTATGGCATTTTCTGCTATCAACCTTTAAGTGATACAGAGAAAATAGGAAGTAGTTGCATTTATGTTATTAGTAAAATATCAAATATACATACATACGAAAAATTACCATATACTGCACAAATACATAGATGCATACTAAAATATATATAAAAACATATATACAAAAATAAATACCATAACTAGTAGGAGATATAATTTATGAATTGCGAGCTGTTTTAATAAATACTGCTACTTTTGTTTTAGATGACCGTGGAAGAGCCACGCTTTAGCACGAATGGGCCGGCTCGACCGGAGTGATACCACGAGCTCTCAGAAAACCGGTGTGAAACAGCGCTTGCACTGTGTTTCACGGAGTGAGTGAGGATACTGGAGGCCCATATCCCAACCCTTCCCCCAATCCTCCTCCTCATCCCCCAAAGGCTGGCAACGCACTTGGGACACCTCTGGTGTTGCAGGTGTCCATAGGCGGCGGTAATCGCTCACCATCAGGCGATGCGTCGGCTCGTTTGCCATCTATTCCATAAAAAAAAGTAAACGTTGGGGGACCTGACCTCAAGCATAAGCTCATTCCAAAGAATAAAATTCTGACAAAGACCGTTTTACTTACTTGAGGTTCTTGACTTTTGACTGCGCGGACTGTCGCAATGCTGGCTTTCTACTGCGCTGAGTGTCGTGGGTTTGATTTCCACACGACAAATATTTTGTTTTATCCACATATAGCTGTTCTGAGCCAGTTATACTTCGTGTCTGTATTATAAGTTTGTAAAGAAACCCGTAATACATGATGTATATCTATAGCGGTAGTTTGTTTAAAGTTAGGTGTACAAAATAATTTATTTTAGGAAAAAACTATAATTGTGGCATGGCACATGAGAAGTAACACTTTTTTAGTTGTTCATATTCATAAAATCACGAATATTTATTGAAGTAAAACTTCAATGTGCACGCTTGACTTGGAGAGTAAGCTGGTGAATGTGTGACGAGAGCGTTACGAAAAGTGTGATGGGGCGAGGCATACGGAAGTTACGAGGGAGATATAAAATAGTGAAGATAGAAAGAGAGACAGAGTTACGTTTCGTATAGTATTGTAGGGGCAAGAGAGAGATGTGCGAATACACATTTTCTCTCTCTTTTTTATAGCCAGTTATATTTAAAGAAGTTTTAATTCAGTCGTGAGGTCTAAAGCACACTCATTTTTTTATTTCGACTATGGAACGTCGTCTTTGAATATCAGCAAACAGCACGTGATTTTATCAGTTAAAGTAAACAAGCTTAGAAATTATATAAATAATTAGATGAGTTTGTAAAATATTGTTTAACTTATTTCATTACTAAGTTTAATCAAAAGATTCCTAGAAAATAAAGAATTTAAACGGCTTCGACAACAAAGGTTGGATCAAAGACTAAATATTTAATACTGCTGGAATACTCAGAATTTAGAAAACATGGCTATAAATATAGAAGTCTTAAGATCTTTGAGTTATAATAGTGTTATTTTGTGCAACTTTATCAATCAGTATTATATCTTACAGCCACTAAAATTTTATCTTGTGGACTGTGAAGCGAATATTAAAGTTAAGGCCTTAATAGTTTCCAGATTTAGTACGTATGTATTGACTTGATTGTACGTAATCTAAACGAATATGTGACATATCTGACGGATTAAATGTTCGTATGATATGTAAATAATTGTTTCTGAATTTTTTTATCATCTATATTATAATAATTAAATGAAATAAGTATTCTACAGACCAATCTACATTTTTTTTTAAAAAGACCATTGTCAAATTAGGAATATACATCCTGTGCCGCTGGAGACTTTACAAACATACAAAAAATCGGATTCATGAACAAAGTATGCCCAGATTTAGAACAACATTTTAGATCACACAAAGTGCTGTCACATGTAGGATTTGAATCCACAACATCTAGTACAGTAGGAAGCAGCGTGGCTACTACTTAAACTACTAGGCCAACCGTGCAATCCAAACTTTTGTAATCAAAACCTTTCATGGTACAAATACTGCTAGTCTCGAAACTAGTTGTTGTTGAACAAAGTTCATTTATTTTAATTTTTTTATATACCTTAAACTTTGAAAACACCTAACATTAAGATGGATACAATTTACTAAAACGTGAAACTATATATTGCACAAGTAGGTATTAGTTGAGTAAATTGTATCTATTCTTTGACCGACTACAAACTAAGGAAGGAAGGTTCGACTGTGCTATCTTTTATCTTTGCTACCTCATAACTCTATAATTAACTGTTAAATTTACCTAGTGCCCGCCCAGTGATCGAAATTCAAACGTTTTTTTTTATTTGTTTTATCGTTTGCCACTCTTTCCCCTTATAAACTCTACCTGTGCCAAATTGCAGACTCATGTCTGATTGTTTCTTTGATGTATGACTGTTTGCATTATTTTCTTAAAAAAGGCACAAAGATTTTGCTTCAATTATTAAAATAGGTATTAGGACTAGCCCCATCCATATGCCCACCCCTATAACTCCTGTACTCCAGGATCAACAGGAGTAACCCACGAACACACTGAATTATAACACTTGGGAATTCCCAGGAAAATTAAAATGTCTTGGAACCTGCAACGAAATTAATCAGAAGATAACTGGAGAAGTTGGAAATATGAGAAGATTACTTGCCTCTTTAGCAAAGCGTGAGACAAAATAAAGCCTGAATATGTATTAACCGGGGAGCATAACGGATAAAATTTTATGCGTCCTAAATGAGCTATATTTGATTACTATTATATATATGGCAGAATCACCTAGACGCACGGAAATTCACCGCAGTTGACACAAGATCCCCATAGTATACCAGTCCAGGTAACATTTGAAAGCTATTCAGATTCGTATTACGCTCATTGTACTACCAAAGACTACATTCCCAGATAGATTCAGGTGCTGAGCATCGACACAATGGTGAATGGGTTAATTTAAAAACAAGTGTAGTTTCCTCATACAGTTACCATGGCTCGTAAGAAATGGAAAGACACAGTGATCCAACTCAAGCCATGTCCTCGACAACCGTTCACAAATACATGAATGATTGATGATACGTCACATCGCTGCTGCAATTCGTCTATGAGGTCGTTATAGATTTTTATCGCGGATACATACGCTCAAAAAATCGCATTCTAAGCTTTTTAGTGTCGAATAGTACAGGGCAGCACGTCTATATATCTCGAGATTGACCGAAAGAATATCTGCCAACACCGGTAAAGCCTCAGTATATATATAGATAACTCGATTAAGGAACCTTTTTTATTCTCACTCAAATTTGGATGAAAGAAATCCACCCCCAAGACAAACATTTAACGAATGAGAGTAGTTTATTACATTTTAAAGGTTAATATGTACCATATAGTAGGAAACAGGAAGTGGTATAAATGAGTTCATAACGAATATGAACCGAAACAACTTTTCGCAATATAATAAAAACTAATTTAGACATTACAAAAGGTTTCATGAGTTGTTTGACCGCGAAATAAATGAATTGCAACATAATCAATCAAGAAAAATCTGCTGGCATTCGGGTCTAATAATATAGTGCACAAATTTAATCGAGTTTTATTTAAAATACATAGATGGCATAAATGGGCTGGCACGAACAGAGTGATACCACAGCCTCACAGAAAACCGGTATGAAGTGAGTGAGGATATCGAAGGCCACGCTACACAAAGCTTTTAGTGCACAGAACCCGTGGTACAAAGTTCACACGTGGCGATGTTATGACATGACCCCCACTTCAGTGCGGGCAGCCGCTGGTCCCCAGCGCCTGCCCGTCACCGTCTGCTGCAAACTCTCTTTGGCACGTATGGCACACGCGTAACTTCGCCTCCTCGTGGGTGTCCACTAAATCGGTGTAGGGGAAAACCCGTTCTGTCCATCCGCGGCCACACTCAGAGCGGCATGAGGCGCTGGTAAGCGCGCCTCCGCCACCCGGTTATCCGGCAGCGAATCGTGTCCGAGGGGAGGTCGTCCTCCCGGGCCCTCTTCGCCGCCTCCTTCTGCGAAAAGACGTCTTCGCAGAAACAATATATTGTTACGGGCAAAGAAAGGTTTACCAAAACTATGTTTGTCACCGCATGCAGCACCATAAAGTGTTTAGTTTGAATAATTTGAATATACATATGTAGTCACATTATTATTTTATTTAAGTTTAATAACCGATGCATGAGTCATTCATACTCTTTTAGGTTCATTACTTGTAAGCAGTAGGAATTTTGTTTTTATAATAATACTAGCTTTTATGCGCGATCTCGCCCGCGTATTGTTCGGTCATCGCAACAAAGAGTAGCCAATGTCTTTCTTTAAGAATCAAAGTACCTCCATGCACGTTGAATTCAGTGCAGCGGTTTGGCAGTGAAAGCAGGACAGACAGATAGAGTTTATAATATGAGTACGTTTTTTTTTTTCATATATATACTATAAAAGCGCAACTAAAATGTCTAATCACAACAGTTTTGCTGTCGTTCATTACGGATATTCGTTGTTTTAATCCTTAAATTTTCACATAACTACATCTTATATATAAAATTCTTGTGACGTGGTGTTTCTTCCAAACTCCTCCAAAACGGCTCTACCGATTTTTATGAAATATTGTGTGCCTAACGGGAAGGCCAGAGAATCGGCTAACATCTATTTTTCATACCCCTAAATGATAAGGGTGACCCACCACAAAATTAGTTTGTGCTGCTAAAGGTAATAAAGTTAAGAATAACAAAGTAGTACATGTGTCTAGTTAATCTATGTGTGCCATGAATTTAAGTTTACCTCAAAGAGTTTGGTACCTTTATAGAAATGGTTAAAACAACGAATTTATAAGTATCTTAAGTTTCTTCAAGCATTTTGTTTCTTTACACAAAGAAATTTAGGACAAAGTCGTCGTGAAGGATTTTTATTGGATATGGGGCAAACGAGCAGAGGGATCGCGTGATGGTAAGCGACACTTCATTTTATAGTTTTGTTGTGCAAGGTAGAAAGTTTTTAGAAAAGCACACAGTTGTAGACTGCTAATCATTTAAATGATGTAGATGAAACTGCTGTCGTTCTTCGGAGCAACCCCCACAATAAAAGCAATGCATCTCTACGAAGCGCCAGAGAGTCCGGCAGATTTGAAAGTTCTCGACAGTGGACGATTCGAGCTGTTCTCTGTTGAATGCGAATCAGAGGGTGCTGGGGTGCCCTCGCTCAAAGATGAAGACAGTATTCCATATGAGGCCGGACCTGCACCTTATAAAGCAGAAGACGGTGTACCAAAGTGAAATACTGCCTCGATGTGTTGAGCACGCCAAGCATTTTCGAGGCCAATTTGCCCTTATCCTCCAAATGAACACGGAACTAGATTTCACTCGATATGTCGACACCAAGTATTCTAATGTTGACTGAGGCAGATAGCGGAGTGTCTTTAAACTGAGAACATATGACCCACGGCTATTTCTTAGCGGTGAACGGGCAAATTTGACAAAAATGGACTAAATTGGATCTACCCCAATCTGAGACCTTTTCCAAATAGGTTTCAATTTCAGACACAAGTTTTTTTCGAGTTTCAATAACGTTTTCCCGAGAAATATTAGCACGGCCGGTATAGAGAGCATCGCCCATGCTGCCTGCCATTACAACGAATGGAAACAATAAACAAATACAGGAATCTCCTCACCATACGGGCCGTATCAGGGAGGACTACCTTTTGTATCATACCCTTTTTCTAGCCTTCTAATGTGAGCCTCTTAAGGTGTTGGTCGAGGATCTTAGCTATCAATCCGTGCAATAGTATCATTATCAAGTATACCAGTCTGGTTACCATAGTACTTTGCCTAGTTCGGTATTCGGCATCTTACTCACGGCTGAAACGGTACCAAACTGGTACCAAACAGTCGTGTGTGAGATGTGTAAGGACATTATTATCATTATTGTGACTCTTGTGTTGCAAGAGTGTTTTGATAGTTACTTTAGTAACTACCAGGCTCATTTCGTTTGCCCCTTTTTACCATAAAAAGCCTTTCCCTTTTCTATATCTTTATTACAAAGTGTGTGCATTACTTATATAAGAAATTGAGGAAGACTCAAAAGCTACTAATGTGTCAAGGTCAACGACATAAAATTATGCCAAATTCTAACTACGTTAGCGTGTCTCATTAATTTAATTACAGACAAGGAAAAAATAGACAGAAATGAAAAATGTCTTCCTTCTTATGGGATTCATTATTTTCTGGTGTAATATTTTATTTATTTACAGATTTTAATATTGTATTTTGTTTTTGTTTTTTAATCTTAAAAGTCATACAATATTTAATATGCGTATCATTTCATGCCGATCCTCTCCCATTGTTAAAAGTTAAAGAATAAGAGACCAAACTGTACATTGCATTCGCAATGAAAAATTCGTATTTTACTAACAATTCCATTCCACACTAAGTGTATGAAATGGAATTGTTAGTAAAATACGGTTATAAAACCTATCAAGTGTCGAGTGCTTGAAAGCAACTAGTAAGCTGCCCCAGTGTGGGCCATCATGCATACATCTGCAATGAGTCTGTGACCACTACTCTTGGACTATGTTCATACTCTATCTGGCAAAGTAGAGTCACTTTTGTAGGCTTATATATAAACAAAAACTTTATTAATATAGTTTTTGTTTATATATAAGCCTAATGCTCAAAAAACCCACACCTAATCATTATTCAAACTTATAGCGATATCTTTACACACTATGTTTCATCAGCCTATCGCAATCCACTGCTGGACATAGGCCTCTCCAATTTCACGCCACTTAGTTCGATCTATGGCTTCTCGCCTCCAGCTCCTGCCAGCCGTCTTGCACAAATCATCGCTCCACCTGGCCTGTGGACGTCCTACACTACGTTTGCCGAGACGCGGTCTCCACTCAAGAACTCGTTTACCCCAACGGTTATCAGTTCTTCACACTATGTTTATGCTACTACTATAGATGCTTGCAGGAAGATCTTTTAGGTCAACCACTAATCCGCTCATCAACTTTATGGATGGAATGAATTACTATTTATTCTGTTACTCGGTATAACTGTTTATCTTGCTTTGCATTATTAATGACAAGGATTATGAATTGTTTGGTATTTAGGGCTCCATTGTCAACCTTAAAAAGGGCATCAAAATTTCATGCGTTTATCAAGATTCTTGTATTTAAGATGCATAGAAACATTAAATTTTATTTTGAATTGTATATCTGTATTTTCTTGAATATGTATAAACGAATGAAATCAAATTAAAGCACCATTTAACTTTATTAAAATAAGCAACTTTATTAGTGATTCAAATTTAAATAAATCTTTAGTGCTCCTCTAATTAACCAAATTTGGTGAGTAACGAGTTGTCACAACAGTCGTAAAAAAGAAAACGCAGGTTGGTTTATTACCATACTATTTACCAGCTACTATTAATGTGCTCTATCTTTGTTTAGCGATGTCTAAATAAACACCGGTAGTAAACAAACAAGTCACTTCCAGTGTTTACAAAAAAATACTGCTTTTTTTTGTAAAAGTCGCTGGCATTAATTACCAAACGCTTCTGAGAAACAACAATGTTACAGTCTCAGTTACATAGTATAGTTACAGTGCGTGTACTTAAAGTTATATAAAAAAGGTGCAAACGATGTATGTATGCGCTATTGTTAAACAAAAAATGTTTTTTCATTTTAGTTTTGATTTTGATTATTTTGTTTTAAATATGTAGCTAGCTTTATACGTCTTAATTTATATTTAATTTAAGTCTTATATTTTTTGGGAGTTTTAAGAAACTTAAATATAATCCGTCTATACAACCTTCGTGGTGTTGTACATAGTAATAGTGAGTATAAGGGATAAGGTACTCAACTTATTTTTGTTTGTATCTTTCTACAAACTTTATGTTTTAAATATATTAATATCTAAAAACATTTAGTAGGTACCCACATAAAGTTATGGAACTACTACTTTTACCTCTGATACATTGAGCTTTGCTGTCGGAAAATCCAGAGCCAAACATGTTTTTATGTGACTAAGGTGAGAGCAGTGGTCTTCATCAAGGTATCGCCGTCTTTAAACCACAAGCTAAATTGTCATTACCAGCAACACAATCAGTGCTTACATACATCACAATCCTTGCACAACCAGTTCTTTAGAAGATGACTCAGGATAGAGAGGAAAGGACCTTTTATTATTTCTTAAGTTTACTTTTAAGGATAACGTGAGACTAAATATCTTCAAAACGCCGCAATAAAAAGCCTTTTCCTCATAATATTTTAGTATCCTTCTATATCCACATTATAACATTAGAGATGATGAGACGATACGTGTCATACAAGTATTATTAAAAACGGTTAATAATGACTATTCATAAATAGTTTATAACAACGCATGACCTCCCATTGTTATTTTAGAATTGTTCAGCTGCAGACGACCCATGGCAGAGATGTTTATGTTACTGACAACGATGAGACCTAACCATTTCATGTTTATATCGTTGTTTAACAAGAAACCCATTTTGTACTGATCGGTACACAAATAGGTAGTTAGCGTGGTTTTGTCAATTGATCTCATAAAGACAATTTGTTACCTTTATTGTTAATCATTATCTGTGACGGGAAAAATTAAATGATTGTGAGATTGTTGTTGTGAGTGAGTCTGCAAGCAGGCAGTTTGAATAACGCTGTTGTCGAATGCGCAGGTTGAAAAAGTTTGCGATGTGTTCGCGATTATGTTAAAAAAGGCGGGATGTTTGTTGTCTATTGTTGTTTTTACATTATCTTACACATGTAACGAATCGTCTCAGTTCTTGTTGTGGTGATTCATAAGTTAAGTTTTAATTATTCTGAGTGTTGTGTTACCGTCAAAAGGTATGTAAATTTACCTTTAAATTTAACAATAATTAGTATGTGATTGTAATAATGTTGGACTTCCGTGACGAGCTTTTTGTTTACACTATTGTACTTTTAACATTCATTGACTGTAGATTTATCATTAATTATTGTTATTATTTTACTTAAAATTTTAATTTTACATAAATTATAATCTGTTGTTAACATGTTAAAATATTTTAAAAGATGAAAAAAATCGAAAGTTACTTACCAATGTGCTATTCAAAACACTTTGGGATTGTCTATGCATAATCCTGATACGATAAAGTTAATTTACGCAAAGTGCAAACCATTTTCCAATTTCCTGTTTTGATAAGTAGCCAACCCTCAAAAGACTTTCCGCATCCTTATTGGAAAACTTCATGTTGCGGCAATTTTGGTAAATCCCATACCATTCAAGATTAATATATAGGTGCAGTTAAGATAAAGCCATAAGCGGAGGCGACAATTACGGTACTAAAAGTTTTGGGGGATATAATTCCTTAAACGCTGATCTTTTTACAAATAACACTGCAACAGCTAATATCTTATTTTTCTAAAGTTAATCCTTCTGCATTTGTTGTCAAACAAACTATATTTAAACTTCTTTATCAAATAAAAGTTGTTCAATCTTGTTGTATCTGAATGTCGTCTACCTTACATGAAAACATACTCCTGGTCTATAAGTGTAACTGTTTGAGATAAGTTAGAGTACTTATTTCCATATTCTATTTGAATATTTGATTTGTGAGAGTATTTTTTTAGATTTCCCTCAGAATATTTTATCATTAACGAAAAGAGGTCGCGACCTTAGATTACAAAGATTGTTGAGCAGCAAGTTCAAAATAATATTAAAATTTCTATTTAGAACGTAACATTTGAATTCGGAGATCGTTTTTTGTTTTTGCGAAAGACGGTCCCTATCACATGTCATCCACATTTTTTTATATTTTTTATCATTAATTCCATCACGACTAAGACTTGAAGATTGGAAGACTTTGAATTGAAGACTTGAAATACTTGACATTGTCAGAAATAGCTGATCCGGCTGATTGCCATATCATCAAAAGAAGAAGAACATTTGAATTTTTTCTTGACGCTATCGTCGTCTTGTATCTTCATCAGGAGTTTTAGGCTATCCATACATAAAGTAAAAATAATTTAATTAAACCCAATTTTTTAAAATTATGATTTTTTTATTTTTCTTTAAAAAAGAGAATTTATTTTAAATCTAAAATAATATATGGAATTCTCGTGTCGCGGTGTTTGTAGTTAAACTCCTCTGAAATGGCTTGACCTATTCGCATGAATTTTTTTGTGATATCGGGTAGGTCTTAGAATCGGACAACATCTATTTTTCATCCCCTTCATGTTAAGGGTTTAACACCTAACTTTTTTATTTTTATAGCAAAGCCACTTTTGCCAGTCAGCTAGTAGGTTATAAAGATTTCTCATAAACTGGAACAAATCTCTTTCAAAGTAATACTACTATATAAAAGCGTTTTCTCTGCTGGCTAGTTACATATATTTTAATATGTACTATTCGTTGTTAAAAATATTTAAACAGTAGTAGTTAACTATTTGTAGTGAATGTCGACTAAATAGTTGTCTGTGCAATAAGTAGAATTAAAAAAAAAATCAGGAAACCATCGACATTCTGCTCGAGTATTTCAACGTATTTGACCTTATACTGCAACTTAACAAATTGATATTAAACTCATTAAATGAGGTTTATCTTTTTATCACGTTTTGTTTTATAAATTCAATTTTGAAATTTATATAAATTGACTCATATAGTTTCAATACTGTAAACCTATAAAAGTTTTGTTTCATGACACGGTTGATGTACGGTTTTTTTGAGTTGTATTGAATCTATTAAATAAAAGAAAGATATTTTTGTAGTATGTATAGAATACTAGCTAACCCGTGCCCACTTAGTTGGACGTGCATCATTGGCAAACATATCCGACTACCACGAAAAATACTTAACATACTGTCACTCACAATTAACGTAGATTTCTATTGGTTAAATATTTTTTAAAATCAATTCAGTAGGATCAGAAATTATCTCAACAATGTCGCAAACTCACAAACTTTACCTAATTTTAATATTAGTTTTTTTACACACTACGCCATCTAGTCTCAAACTAAGCAGAGCTAGTACTATATTTTTTATTTGTAAATACATACATATTATACATAGACAACACCCAAACTCCGGCACAAATACTTACAGATGTACAAACACTTGATCCGATTCAGGAATTGAACCCGAGACCTCTAGAACAGCAGTCGCATTCGCTACCACTGTGCCACAGAGGTAGTCCAATTCTCAAATAAAATCAGTTGTGTGCTAAAATATAGAGTGAGAATTTTGTGTGAGTTAGCTACTATAGTATAGATAAAAGACGGAGCGTCACCAACCCTATTACGTGGGACGTAGGAAAGAGCCGACTGGGGGTAAACTACTAGTAAACAGGAGAGCCACCCTGCAAAAAAGTGAAATACTTGGAACAACATTTATACCTAGCTTCGTTTAGTACGATAAAATTTTCTTCATAAGAACAGCCCTTTGTTTTGTGCAGAAATTCCCTTGGATACCACCGACTGGTTGTCGTTGGACCCGAACCAACTAAAAACCGGACACCATCTCGGGTACTATAAGCCGGAGAACCAGGTGTACCCTCGGAAGGAAATCCCTGGAACCCGACGTACCTCGGGCCACCCACTGTCTGTAGGTGGCTTCCTCCTGTGTAGGAACCCTCGCTTCCCTATTCTGTAGAGAAAAGAGCGTGACCATTTTTTTTTTCTTTTTTTTAAAAAAACAACTCCCGCATTAGGAATATACACTCCTGTGTCGCGGGGATATTTACAAACATACATAAAACGGGCACAAAGTACACCCAGACTTAGAACAACATTTTATGGATCACACAAAGTGTTGTCTCAGGTAGGATTTGAACCCACAACACTTGGCGCAGTAAGAAGTGGTGTGGCGACCACTCAAATTACTAGGCCAACCGTGTAGTCAATTTTATAGGGCTCGCGCCGCCTCCCCGTCCTGCGTCTGCTAGAGTGATAGGTGGCCTCAGCTGTGGTGGCACTCAGGCGTTAGCTCCTTGCGGATCAGACACAGGTGCTCTCCGAAGCACTCTTGCCCCGTGATCACCTGTGTCAGCCGGTAAGCTTCATAAGAAGAGCCCTTGGGGCTATAAAAGGTAGAAAGTAGAGTTGTAGATGATTATGAATGAAAATATGATCACATGATACTTAACCTATTTTAATCATGAATTACTGATAGCACTGCTATCTATTCTTTGGTGTTGTAAATTTGATACAACAATCACTTAATTAGTTTTCAGCACAAATTCAACACAAATTTCGTCATTACAGCAATCGTTTCGACATTGATATTGATAATTTACTTTTGATATTGACAGTATCTTAACATTAAAATTAAGTACTATGAAACCTAAATTGTGAATATTCATTTATCACATTATACCGAAAACCTACACGTATGTTTTGGGGTTTTCCAGAATCATGATTGAGTTTAATTACTTTTGCAACAAGCAAAGTTGTTCAAAGAAAATGTACAATTTTGGTCATGTTAATTTAATACCACCTATATAAATACATATATTTCTGTGTTAATATAGTGGCAAAAACTAACATGAACGACTAGGGAAATCCCGTGTAAGTGACGCAATGAGTACACAGTGCCATAAAAAACGTGTGGCTGACAATACATGTAATCAGTGTCAGATGAAATTCAATGTCAAATTACAATTTAGCTTAATGTTACAGCATTGATAACTGCTTTGCCTGGAGTCTCATTTTACATTGAGTCTCAAACAATTCAATGAATCCTTAGGTTTTATTTTCGACAGATCTTTCTTATATAATTCAAATACTCAGCCTATTAAATTATTTCTATGGATCGTTTTTTTTAAATACTATCTTATCCTATTTAAATTATAAATACGAAAGTTTCTGTGGATGTTTGAATGTTTAGGGGTTTAGATGTTTTTTACTCTTTAACGCAGGAACTATTGAACGGATTTAAAGGAAACTTTACAATAATGTGTCTTATACGTCGAAATCACACATACCATAAAATTTATTAACATTTTGTATCATTTGGTTATGCTATAACGATAAGTAGCAAGTAAGTCGGAAAAAAAATATACCATTTGAGCACTATATTGACGCATGCAGCCTGGAGCCTGGAGTTACATGATAATACTATATTGTGAGATTGTTCATCTTAAATAGGTCTAAATAAAAGTAGTCCGAAAATATCTCCTCCTCTTGATATGTTGATCATAAATAAATGTGTCAAAAACACAATTTTTTTTACTATGCAGATTTTAGAGTATTTATTACATTCATATCCAAATTGATACATTTGACGCTTTCAGTATTTCATATAAAAATAACTTTGTCTATGACACTAAGCAATTAGGACGAATACTTTAAAAGTTATCAGGATAAGATTGAACTGAATTAAATACTCGTGGGCGGTGACCCGGGCAATAACTAGTGTTAATGTAAATAAACTTTTATTGTGAATCAATAAGTTATTATTATTATTGTCAATCACATGCATCAAACATGTTTAGTATTTTCATTAGACCAAAAATACAGGCAATTACGGAGAGTTCTTTTTTTATATATTTGGGCCTGCCGAAGTGGCTCTACTCTTCCTGCTGGAAAACGTGAGCAGAATTCAAAAGAGTATTTGTCACCATACTCATACACCAACCATAATATACATGAATAGAAACGCTTACGAGTATTATAAAACAAAGGCATGTTTTCTATGATTCCTTTTTGCTTATAATAAAAGAATTAGTCGTTGATGGTCCATGAGAAAAAAAAACAAAAAGCGTAGTCTCAAAGACTGGCATTTAAAAATTCTGAATCTATCATGTCATGCTACTGTTCAGAGTTTTAGTAAACAGTAGAAAAATATTTCAAAGGAGAATCGGCCTTGTTCAAGTCAATCAAGTATATTCTTAAACAATCATTTCATTGCATTCTATAATACGATGTTAGGTCATACCTATGATAGGCCTTTTACTGACCATTGTGTTAACAGCACTAAGGATATTTCTCGTTATCCTTCCTGCTACAAATATTACGTTAACTATAATTAATAAACGTTAATTGTTCTTTAATAGATCTAATGGTACCATTTCCTTGCAATGTTTCCGATCTTAATATTCAAACATTAATTATCTATGGATAAAAATATTTAACTTACTACAGTTTAACTTGGACTGCAATTTTAATTTATGTATCATTTTTAAATGTTGAGATTATCTTTGCCTAGTGTGGTTTAATGAACCCTTCGGTATAGTGGTCTATAATCCTGGCTGGTAGGACAGAAGTCGTGAGTTTAAATTTCACCCAGGAGTGATAATTGTGTGATGAGCACAATCACTTGTTTTTATGTCTTTGTGTAATTTATCTATAATACACAATAAGTAGTCTGGTCTGTCTTGCTGGTGGTCTCACTATTATTAAGCTTATAAGAAAACTAAATTCTCAGGCTTACTTGTTATTCTTAATAATTCATGTTTCACATAATAATACTATCGATATTATCAAAACATAAATGTGACGATTGGAACAACTGTTGTTATTATTACGAATAGAATTTTTTTAATGTTTCAAGGTCATCTTGTTTTTTGTCTTTTTAAATATTCGGCTTACACGTTTTTTACGGACATTACCGCTTATCATATACGTAAGACAAACAATATTTATTAGCAGTCATCTTGAAAAATATGCATTATATGTCCTTAAGTACCCGACCGTCCTGAAACGGCAGTCGCCACTGTAGTTGCAACTAATGTCATTATCTAAACTTTAGACAGTAATCAATATGCAGCCAATAAGTAGAGCGACAGGGAATAGCCATATGCAGGCGTACGAAATAGAAGCCCAAATGAACCTACGAATCACTTTGTTATGACACAGAATAAGTGTATGTGTGTATGAAATTGTGAATGTTTTGTTTTCATTGTTATGTGTGAGTTTGTAGTTACAGGCGATTGTTTTTGTATGTGAGTCTATCACGTGTATGTATGAAGATTCCCCCGCAAAAAATGATAGACTGTTTTGTATCGGAATAAGACACTATGGCTATCCATCTCCGGTGCGCGCGCCAGTGTTGCTCTATATCTCCTTTTTTTAAGTTTGGAAACCCCCTCGGGCCTTCGCCCCACCAGGGTTTGCGGTGAGGCGGTGTGTCGGAATCGAGAATTTTCATGATGGGTAAACATTTGCAGCTCGATGGCAGCTGTCAAGACTAATCATTCAAAACGTCAGTTCTGTCGGCAATTTTTTTATTGTTTTCCTTTTGATACTAGATTGTTGTGCATAGATTAGTATGAGAAGAAATCTGTTGTACTTTTTTTTGTTTAATCGATTATATTGTTTTAGTGCCTAATTATAAAATTAATATTTTTTTATCGAAACTTATTAGTATATCTGTGACTCAAAGTGTCTTACAATAATATTATCACTAGGAATAATAATTAGTTTAAAGAATAAATCCGTGCCATTATTACGAAAATATCGGCATTACATTAATGTTAATCGGTTCAGTAGCTTGGAAGCTATGGTTGCACATGCAAACATACATAGACAGCCATATATGTTACCCTTCATTTTGGCTTCGTAGTAGTAGAGTAAAAAAAGTAGCATTAATTTAAACAGGGAATATTACCATGACTTAAAGACAAGTTGATCTGTCAAACATTGATCTGTCAAAAAATACTTTACTTTGGCAGTCTCCCAACAAATAACAGATCTAATCTTTAATTTCTTGTCTTCATAAAAACTTTATACAGACTCCAGCCATTGGAAAAAATGACAAATCGGTTCAATTATTCTCAAGTTTCGGGTCATTACTAACTTGTAAAAATTGTCATTATGATATTGACGTTTCTTTTCAAGTACAGTATTCAATTACTAACTTAAGAGCAACAAAATATCAAGTATCGTATTAAAAACCAATAGATCATAAATAAGTAGAACTATTAATTTTATTTCCAATGTATGAAGACAAAATCTCAACTAGCACATTTTACAAAATAAAGGGCCAGTTTCAATTTCAGACTGTTTCATAGTCGCTGCACATATATTTAGTGTATCTGACATAATATATATCTTTATCTAAGACTTGCGAAACCAAAATCTATAGTTATTTGACATATAAGTTGACATTAGTTTATCCGACGGTTTATCAGCAAGCGGTTTTCGTGAAATTTAGTGTGAAGGTTAGGTTTCAGGGGCGATAAAAAATTTACCAAAAAAAATGCTGGTCATGCTGGTAGTGCAACGAATAACATGTTAATGATGGAAAATAAACATTTATCAATATAGCATACTCTACAACTCTATTAGCAAGATCAGAAAATTAAAATTATTATATTTATTTAAAACTAGCTGTACCAGCGAACTTTGTACCGCCATATTCACTTTCGTAGAATCTGAATTATCGAAAAAAGTTTTTAGTAAGCTCGTGTTATCTTCCCCCAAGGCCGCAGTGTATGCGACTAAGCAAACTAAAAAATATGACACTTCCATTTTGCTTTTATTTTCTTATACCAGCCGTGTCTTGACAATAAAAACACATAAAAAAAGAATTATTCATTTTGGTGCAGTCAGTGCATGTATTATTGTAATTCCTTTTTATTTATGAATATAATAGTTATATTAATATAATAATAATAAATATTTATATAGATTAAAGTGCTCTATATTTTTATGTATAATATACAACTATCGAAAAACTATGAACTTTTAAACGTCTATTCATGCTAAGTAGCGTTATGTAATAATGACATTATATAATTTGTCGTAACAGGAAATGAATTATAAAATGCTTACATAAAGTAATGTGACATTTTCGAAACTAATTACATATTCATTATTTATCTAGTCTTTCAGCTTTAGTAAGTATATTGACATAATTACTATATTTTTAATTTATTCGTAAAATTCTGTCCAATAAAATGTTGTAATATGTTGCAGCTCAAGCATGAGGAAGATACCGGATCCAAGAAGATTAATCAGTGGTCTGTTCCCTATACTAAGATGGTCCCGGAGTTACGACATTGGACATGCAGTAGGGGACTTAATAGCTGGTATTACTATAGCCCTCACACTGATACCACAGTCGATGGCCTACGCCTCGCTAGCTGGCTTCGAACCTCAGGTACGTTATCTATCTTGCACAGTTGACAAAATTTACGCTCATTTACCGCTGACCTCAAACGTTCTACATGAACGGTCATGTAGTACGCCTGAGGTGTTATCTATTCTCGATTTTTCTACCGTATTATCTGTGAAATAATACGATTATATTTTACTAGCTTTTGCCAGCAGATCCGCCGAAGTATTAGTCGGTTGTCGCGGTTGTCGCGGAAACGTGTAACATGTGATGACACGTGTTGTTCTTGGCTAAGAGTCATCTGTTTTTGATTTTCCTCAAACAGTTTTAAGTAGGTATGGCCATTGATGTCAGAAATTTTAGAACTTATTTCTTAAATTTTAGTAGTAATATACTTTGATCATAGTGTATCTTTATAGATAACATTATATATCAAAGCTCTATACTCTACACTAATGTGATAATTTCGAAAGTAACTTTGGCTGTCACGCTTTCACTTCTAAACCCCTGCATCGATTTCAATGAAATCTGGCATACGGATACTATAATTATTATTAAAATATATATAAGGTCAGGTAACTCTTTTTCGCAATAACCGACATACACACGGACTGAAACGGAACCACTTAATTTATAATTAAGCTCAAATCAACAATATCAACATCATAACTAAGATGATTAGGTGTGTTACTTGTATGTGAGTTACCCGAAGTTTTTGGATACCGAAAATCCGTGTTGTGGTTGTCTGAAAGAGATCGCCGTGAGCGATAAGACCGCCTATTGTATAATTTGCATATTTGTGACTCATCCTTTGTTTTAACTTTGTAATTTTGCATGTATACAATAAAGATATATAAATAAATAACTTTATGAAAACTCTAAGTTCACAAATTTTCTTTTGTGAGAGATAAAAGTTTTATTATATAATTTCATATTCGATAAGTTATTTGTCACGATAGCCTGGTGTTTGTTATATAAATATGACTAGTAGACAATTTAGGAATGTAGATATATTTGAATACCTTCCATGGCAATCAGAATCATATCTTGAATTTATTCTAATAAACTCTTTTTTCAATCGATGATCCTGTGATTTCGGAACATCTGTTTATATTTCTCGGTATCTTTCTCTAATAAATTCTGATATAATTATAATTCATTAGAGAAAGTCGTAATTAAATTAATTATATAATCGGTTGTATGTATATCGGTTGTGTATATATTTGATCGAAACATTAGTATGAATACTCGAAGTTTAAAGTCTAAATGCTTCTCCCACTTATGTACACAATGTGACTTTCTATTATCGTACATTTTCTAAGTGATAGGATTAAGAAAAAAACACTAGATTTTATTTATCTAAATAATAACATATTACTCATTGGTGTTAATGCTTTGATAACCTAGAGCGAGTCAATGTTGGATTTTAACTTAAAAATATTTGTACATGTTTCACCAGTTATGCAAAATTAAAAAAAAAACAACAGTTATCATGCATAAAATGCATATACATATAACACATAACAACACGGTTGGCCTAGTGGTTTCAGTGGTTGCCACACCACTTCCTACTGGGCCAAGTGTTGTGGGTTCAAATCCTACATGGGACAACACTTTGTGTGATCCATAAATTATTGTTCTAAGTCTGGGTGTTCTTTGTATCCGTCACATGTATGTTTGTAAAGATCCCCGCGACACAGGAATATATATTCCTAATGCGGGAGTTGTCTTTAAAAAAAAAAATCAACATCTTATCTTCCTTCGATGAATCGCATATTATCTGTTATGAAAGTATATCGTGTTAATGAAGGTGTCAATTTAAATATTAACTGTTTTATTATGTGTTTTATATTTTAGCCAAAGGCTTCGTTTTAAAAAGGAATAAAAAACAGTGATAAGATTTACCCTTAACCGAGACACAAAATCCTCGAGCTGATAAACTGTGATAACTTGGACATTTTGTCACATCTTCAGTTTGTCGTCTCGCCAAAGTACGTAATAAAATTGACAGACAATCGTTCGGAACTGCCATTAGCTCTTTTGCGACTTTAAAAATTTACTTTAGATTTCTTAGAATTCTAAATTATTACAACAATTTAAATAAAAACACTTTTTTTATTTACATTTTGCGGCTTATTTTATTTAAATATTGATTAGTATTATTGAAATTTAATTTTCTTTGACTCTATCAAGTAGTAAAACCATAGCTTTTCTCAAGGCACATTAGAAACGCCTTATAAAAACGCAACACACGTACAATAGACTATAGCATCACCATAAATACACCCAAATTCATTCATTTTCAAAATTAACCTTTCTGCGATTTCGAAAAACGAAATCTTTTGAAACTATTCAAATACACAATAATGCCGTGAAAAGTCCGTTATTTTCTTATTAATATTTTTAAATCTCTTCAAAAAGCGACAGTGGTTGATTCAACAGTGAATTTTCGACTCCCGAGGATGTGATTATGGGACCACCATTGTGATCTGATTATAGGATCGGAGAGAAACGGAACGGCCGCGGCCCTTTAAATTTTATAGACCCACAACGTGTTCCATCTCTTTGCACAAATCGTACAAGTATTATGCATTTCTTATCACTAACTCATATTACTGAACTGATAATGGTCCTTGACTTTAATGAGTTAAGGTAAAACTCAATAAAATGCATAAGTTAAATAAAAATAAAGTTGGAAACTAAGAATGATGCAAACGCTTGGTTACATACAAATATACAGGTGAAGCTAATAAAAGCGTCTTCATAATATAATTGATTAGTATTATTATAGATATTGACTACCTCACTGCCTTGTTGGCGCAGTGGTAGCGTATGCCATTGCTCGATGTCAGACCAAATCTTTGTATGACCACATGCTAGTTTCGGAGTTTGGGTGTTTGCTATATAAATAATAAGCATGTATTTGCAAAAAAGTATATGTATATTTATATTAGCTGTCTAGAACCCATAATACAAGCTCTATTTAGCTTGGAACTAGATGGCGTTGAGAGTTATATGGCCGAAATATTAATTCAAATATTTTATTTTGATAAATTTCTTTTAACAGGGTTATATAGTCTTTATTATAAAGAAAATATTTCTTACCAATTTTGTCGAAAAAGGACATAACCTTAATTTTTCTTTAAGATATTTTGATCTCGAAGTAAATAATTATTACTTAAAATAGCATTCTATCAAATCTTTTTATCACGTGTTATAGATTTATATTTTCTATATATTTATTTTATTTAGATCGAACTAAGTGGCGTGAAATTGGAGAGGCCTATGTCCAGCAGTGGACTGCGATAGGCTGATATTGATGATGATGATTGTTTGCTTGTCGCAATCTATTTGCTATTATTATGATTGGTCCGACCCTAATACTATGTCCTTAGATAACGGATACAGAATTAGGGTCACCGTTCGATATCATAGTAGGACAAATCATATTATTCTGGTGGCAAACAGTATGAAAATACCGTTTTATTTTGAAATTTTACATCTTATCTTCTTTCAGTGAATAGGAATCACTAGAATACGTACAATAAAGATGCAAATTTCTCTTGATATGTTTCGTTTTATCAATCGTCTCACAGAACTGTCATAGGGTGAGTCCCCATGCTGTATTGTCTGCTTTCGCTACGAAAATTGTCCGTCCTATCAGGTAGAGGAGAGTAATTTTGGTGGAATATACATATAAGTACGTGAAAGTACGTTTCTCCTGACATGTTTTCAACCATTTAGGTACTTACATATTTGTAGTTTTAGCGCGATCATATCATTATCACTATCTAAATAGACAAACCATAAAACACTTGTGGACAAAATGATCGGCGAAGTATTGACAGCTGTTATTGACCTTGAAATCGTCTGGTGAACCGCGAAAGTCACTATCCACAATATTTAAATCCAATATGACGGTAGGTATGCTTCAATAAACCAGTTTTAATGTCGATTAATTTGATGTCTTTTGGAATTCACAGTTAACTTTATTTATTTGTTTTTTTATGAATTAAATACGCATATGTTATATATATATTATATACATAATGTTTTATGACTATTAAAATATGAACGAAAAAAAATGCAAAAGTTTAAGGGAAAATTCTAATATATTGATTATCTACTGTGTAATTATTATTAGGAGTTTCCATAAATTTGCGGGAAAATCAAGGGTGTTTCTATTAAAAAAAACCGTACCAACATTACAAAAAGTAACTCTGCCTGTTACGCTCTCACGGCTAAACCGCTTTACTTCAATGAAACTCGGTAACACTTAGATTCACATAGGCTTCTATTTAACGCAATAACCAACAAACACGCGGGCGGAACCGCGAGCAAAAGCTAATACTACCATAAATGGGTCAATGATAAAAATATTGTCGAACGTTGGTGAAATCGGTAGGTACCAAACGTCATTGTTGTCAACAATCTTAGGTAGTTGTAGAAGCAAAACAATTAATCTAGTTTTAGGCAAGTATGATCCTCAACAAAAGATTAAGAAATTATTGTGTGTGAAATTGTCTCTTGTGTTATTACACGTGGCCGGATATTTGGTGTTGGCATCCCGGATAATTAAGGTTTACTCTCACATAATAAGCCATAGTAACAGTTTTGCTGTTATTCGATATAACTTAGAAAAATAACTGATCTGTATACGAGATGACCATCTTGGCTTAATAGAATAAACTCGCTTTAGCTCTCTGTTCGCTTAGATTCTTTTCACTACTTCGGGGATTTTAATGTTAAGTTTTTCGCAATAGATAGATGATTTCAGGTGAAAGGTTTATATGTATAATGCATGCATATTACAGTAGAATAAATCCAAAAATTTCAAAGTTTTCTGTGTAAATCTGGACCAGTTCGTTATCCGGCATGAATCGATTGCAGTGATACCACGTCCTCATAGGAAACCGGCGTAAAACAGCGCTTGCGCTATGTTTTACCGAGTGTGTGAGGATGCTGGAGGTCGATACCTCAACCCCTTCACCATCCCCCTCCTCATCCCCCAAAGGCCGGCAACGCACTTGTGACGTCTCTGGTGTTGCGAATCTATACCGGCCGGCGATAATCGCTAACTATCACGCGATACGTCTGCTGGTTTGCCCATTATTCCATAAAAATAACAAACATGTTGCAAATTAGCGGCATTCATTGCTATGCGGATGACAGCACGCGCGATGCTCTCCATACCGGCCGCGCTAATGTTTAATCGGGAAAACGTCATTTAGAACCAAAACAAACTTGTGTATGTAAAAGAAACCACTTTGGAAAAGGTCTCAGATTGGGATATACTTAATTTAGTCCGATTTAATCCCACCAAGACACGCGTGCGCGTCCAACGCTATAAAACTGCCGTTAGTCGTATATCCTCGTTTTGAAGACACTCCCTTATCTGCCTCAGCCAATATTGGAATACTTGGTGTCGACATATCGAGTGAAGTCCAGTTCCGTGGCCATTTGGAGGGTAACGCCAAATTGGCCTCAAAGAAGCTTGACGCGCTCATTAGATCGAGACAAATAGTATATTCCGGTCCACCGCCTTCTACTTTATAAGACGCAAGTTCGGCCTCATATGGAATACTGTTCTCATCTTTGGGCAGGGACACCTCTGTACTGGCTCCACCCCCTTGACCGTATCCAACGAAGAGAGATTCGAATCGTCAACTGCCATGATGTTTCAAATCGGCTAGACTCTCTGGCACTGCGTAGAGATACATCTCTAATACAAAACAATGCTACAGCATTGCTGTGCATCTTCTTTGCATCGCTTTTATTATGGGGAGTGCTCCGAAGAACTGTTCGAACTGATCCCTGCCCCTACTTTTCGCTATCGTCCTACACGACAGCAGTCTCATCTTCATTATTTAATGGTTGGCAGTCCACAACTGTGCATTTTGTAGAAACTTTCTGCCTCGCACAACAATCTGCGAAATGAAGTGCCGCCTGCAGTATTTCCGGACTAATATGACCTTGAAGAAAATGCGTACTTCTTTTTGAAAGACCTGCTACTGCACTCGTGACGCCTCTGGTGTTGCGGATGTCCATGGGCAGCGGCAATCGCTTACCATCAGAAATCTGTCGGTAAATTGCAAAATGCACCATATTCAAGTAACTTTGTCGTAACTCTTTATTTAAAGAAACAAGAAGCTTAAAGAAACATAGAGTACTTATAAATTGGTTTTAAACATTTGTATAAAGGCACACATAGATAAACTAGGCACATGTACTACTTTATAAAGTAAATACTCAAGAATATACGTTCTGTTTTAATTTACGCGGAAGATAGGATGTGGATAGATTCGCAAGTTGTTTGGTGCTTACACGGTTCTTTGTTATTCTTAATTATATTTCTTTAGCAGCACTAATTCATTTTTTTCTCTTTTCATATTTTTATATAGATTACTAGCAGACCCAGAAAACGTTGTTTTGCCATAAAAATAAAACAATATGGGTGGTTACCCTTTTATTTTATTTTTTTCATTGTGTGCATATCTATTTTTCATTTAGGGGTATGAAAAATAGACATGCACACAAATTTCATTAAAAGCGGATCAGCCGTAGACGTAGCCGTGGACGTGCCGTCAAACAACGAATATCCGTATTAATCGAAATCAAAACTATTGAGATTAATCAGTTTAGTTGGGCTTTTATAGTATATTAGTATGATATTGTAGTACATAGTATATTCCTATAAAAAATATTATTATAAAAACAAGACCTGCTTAAAAAAAACGAACTTAAAAGAGAAAAACAAGTAACACAATGCCTATATACAGGGCGGATATGACGAAACGACATTAAACGAAAACGCGCGCCATTCATATGTGTCTGTTTACTTTTGGATTGTTTAATTTATCTGATAATTGAAATAAAAAAATGAAATTTTCAAACAAACAAAATACCTAAAAAAATTAAAATCAATGAGGACACCCATATGCAATTTAAGGTCACTAACCGCCATGATACAGCGGAGCGGCAAATCGCACGGCGCCGCATATTACATGTATTGTATTTACACAATTAGTATATTTGACAAATATAACTCAAAACATGAAATTAAATTTATTATTATTTAAATTTTTAATTTCAATGTGTCCAACGTGCACTTGAATACGCGCATCGTATCTTTTAATGTTATTTCGCAGCCTTGCAAATAAATTGCCATTTGTAGCCATACTTTTATTTTAATGTTACAACTGGAGGACCAGTATCTCTATTTGGAACCAAAGATTGATTTTCTCGTATCCTGTAGACAGCTTGTACACGACACGAGTATTCCCATAACGTTCAGGAGTTTTCGCATTAATCAATATAAAATACCTATTAATAATCAAAACAAATACGACACAGGGCTGCCGCGCCGGAGCAGCGCGCGATCACCTCAAACTTTTCAAAATTCAAAGGCGCGTGAAACGAGAGACGCGATCGACTTTGCCAAAATGTGCAAAACGTCACAGGTTTGCTCACTGCAACGTACCGACCCTCTAATCAAGTTCACTTAGTAACGTTTGAAATTAGAAAAGGATAGAAAAAATATCTTCAGCTATTCCTTCTAAACTATAGTTTTAACTATTATCTGGTTACGTGTTTTTTATTTTTTATGTGTAAGCTGCCAAAATTACTCTGCCGTGTCTGATGGAATGGAAAGCATGAGCAGAATGCATGAGCAGAGAGGTGGTTACCATCCTCAATGCGAATAAGGACAATGCAGCATGGTGATCCACACTATATATTTGCACACACGTACACACTCTCGCACACACAAACTTACGCAGACTCACACATGCACATACAAGAAGACACTCACACATGCACATACAAGAAGACACTCACACATACACGTACACACACACACACACACACACACACATACACGCACACACACACACACACACATACACATTTTTATTATTCACATATTTTATAACTATCAACTGTTATAATTCATCATACCATATATCATTAGTATTTTATTAAACTAAGTTCACGTAACTTGCATCGTGCTAGGCGGAGCCACTGCTTCTCAAAATACAGGAAATCCTAGTTTGAGGTTCAGGGGTCTCACATAATTCTTTGCCATACTTGTTATATAATTTGTTATTGTAAATGAAATAACCGTGTTACTTTCTTGTTGTATGGTTAAATTTATGCAATAAACTATTATTATTATATTATTATTATTATTACTATGGCAGCCTGGTGAGATGCTTTTTTACGCCCCGCTTAAAGGACCTGGGATCATAGTGGGAAGGAAACATGTGCGCTGGTAGCGAGTTCCAGGTTTTGACCGCTCGGCACAAGAAGGAAGAACCGAAGCGATGAGTAAGAGAACGTATGTCTTCCACTTTAAAGCGGTGACTTCCAAGGCCGGCACGTGTTGTTCTGTAGAGAAAGGGAGAGGGGTATAGAGGAAGGGGGAGAGGAGTATTTTGTGTGAGGGTCTTGTTGTTGCATATACGTAAGGTATATTTAAGAGTGGCTTTAATTAGAGAAGTTGGAGGTAAGGTCGTTAACCCGTTGATACAATACAATAAAAGAATACATCATGTAGTAAATTGTGTAAAAAAAAATGTGTCCTGTGCCTAAACTACGGAACTAATTTCATTCAAATTATGTAGGTAGACTTGTAACGTGTGTAGATATATCTAATTAAAAAAAATCGTTTTGACGTATCAATTTTATTAGAACGACTAATGGATCGGTTAGTAAACTTAAATAAAATAATAAAGTGACTAAATATGTATATTCAATTTAGTCAAATTAAATACTTTATGGTGCTGCATGCGGTGAAAAACATAGTTTTGGTAGACCTGTCTTTGCTCATTTCAATGTATTGTTTCAAAAGCCCCATTTTAGGTTAATAGTCAAATCCAAGAGTTGTAAATCATCCAATTATGTACAAAAGAGCTGGCACTGTGACATGTTCCGGTTTCACTCTGAAAATGACGGAAGCCTCATAGATGGTATCAAAAGCTAAAACCGTAATTGGTTTGTAAAAGATATCTATTTCGTGGTTATTATCTGATATTTTGAGAAATTAATTAGATTCTCGACGTGATCATATTATGTGGAAACAATAGTCGCCAATTTTATTGGTATATTAAACAGGTATATTACGTGTATTACATTAACATCAAGGTTAACATTTACATGGTATTATTAAATGGGGATATAATAATTATATCTGTCATAAATATGACTTTAAAAAAATATTTTATTAGTAACTCCTCAATTTATAGATGTGTTTGAAGTGTGTTTTCAATCAAATGTTATTATGTTACTTTTTAATATTTTCAGTGTACTGGACACTCCCTCTGGGTCCTTAAATGAAGCTCTACTAAGTGCACGGTACTACTGATTTATTGCTACAAAGTAGGCAACAACACAGGAAAGAAACGTGTTCAACAAACATATTTTAACCGCCGATTACGCCGATTTCGCGATTCAGCCCAAAGGCTTTAATTTTGGACACTCAGAACTATTTTTTTTTGTTATTTTTAACGCAAGCTCTCAAATAACCTTTAAATAACCCACATCCCCCGTTATCTCTTCAAATTTTCCCATCTTTAAGGTCCAATGTAGGCGGGGGTTTAATTATTCGTCCATGGCAATTCTCTCTGTCTCTTGATTTGAATCTATTTATAGTCTTCAAAATGTGGGTGCTTTGTATACGATTATCTACAAATTCAGAGAAACAGTACTAAATGTTTATAAACCCTAATGGTAGAGTAATAATTGTGAAAAAAACTATCTAAATTATTTTTGTTACAGTATGGTTTATACGCTTCATTCATTGGAGGTTTTGTGTATGCGTTGATGGGGACATGCCCTCAAGTGAACATAGGACCATCGGCGTTACTGTCTCTCCTCACATTCACATACACAAATGGAACTAACGCTGACTTTGCAGTACTCCTTTGTCTGATGGCGGGTATTGTTCAACTGGTAGCAGGCATTGCCCAACTAGGTAAGAAATAATATACCAACAAAATCTTAAGCCATATGTTAGTTATACAAATCCAAAGTTTGATTAAAAATAAAAAGGTAGTGTGTTTGGCAAGAACGTAACCGATAAATATTAAACTGAACAAAACAATCCTTTGCCTATAATGAATTGTAAAAAATATAAGCTTTCCAGTTTTTCTTGTTAGAAATATTATTATTTATGTAAGCTTCTCGCTTTGAAGCTGTGTTTCTCCGTACTCATCCGAAAGAACCATAAGTGTCCCGCGACTAGACTGCCCACTATATGAAAAAGTGCACGGCCTTGGCAAGCTAATGGATGAAGTGATATGCACAAACCAAACTCGTCGATGACTTACCAGATCGTGGCAAATCGAAAAAGACGTCTTTCGCAGAGTAAAAACGGACTGTGCCCTCCTTCCTGAATCCTTTATTATCATTTCGCTCTAGGCAAGAAAAGTTGAAGAAAACAGTCATTTTGAGACGAAAAGCTGTTACAGTATAAGAATGTATACTGTGATAAAATCCCTAGGTCCCTAGAAAATTAGCGGTATGAGTGTGCTTTAGTGAGCTGTTTGCCTGTTTTACTTACATGTTTAATACAATACCAATTATGTTCAAATTTAGAAATTATTAAAGTAATAAGTTACTTCAACCTTTAATAGTTTCTAGTTCAGTAGTTAATGTTTTCACGAGTCTCTCATCTACATATCTTCTACCCATTCTACTCTTCTGATTTCGCATTCAAAAAACAAAGTAAAAAAACCCAAATCATTTTATTTTAATAAATATTATGCAAATGAGAAGATATCCGATCTAGTGCTTTGTACAAGAGCATTTATATTCTAATTTTATTATTAGGTCGTCAGTTTGGCTGGCTTTAGTAACTTTTAAGAATACAAAGTCACGCTGAAAATATCCTTATAAAAGTAATTATATGTTTGAGACCACTGTAGCGTAACGGTAGGGCATTCATTAACCCGTGAAAGAGCCAAGTTTCGGCATACATGGGCCGGCTCGACCGGAGTGATACCACGGCCTCACAAAAAATCGGTGAAAGAAAGCGCTTGCGCTGTGCTTCACCGAGTGAGTATATATCGAAGGCCCATTTTTTTTTTTTTTGGAATGCCTTTACGCACTTCGCTCCCCCCCCGCGGAGTCAGGGATTCGCTTTATGTGGGACTCCTGACTGACTCCAGCCAGACTACCCATTAAACCACCACGGTGTGCCACTCTGCGCCTGACACGGGAGAGATCCGGGAACCGCTTTCTTACGCCATCCGGACCCTTCCCAGCGCCTGCCCGCACTGAAGCGGGCACCGTCTCTAGATGTTATATTCTCTCAATTTAGGCGACGTACGGCACACGCGTAACGTCGCCCCCTCGCGGCAGGGTATCGGAGGCCCATAATCCAACCCTTCCCCTCATCCCTCTCCCCATCCCCCAAAGCCGGCAACGCACTTGTGACGCCTCTGGTGCTGCGGGTGTTTATGGGCGGCGGTAGTCGCTTACCATCAGGCGATACGGGTGCTTGTTTGCCCCCTATTCCATAAAAAAAAATTCAACCACCATGACCAACCTATTCCGTGACATGCTGGTTTTCTCGTTCAGTATAAGAACACTGAGCAAAATATTATATCAAATATTAAATATTACGTCTAGGAGTAGTACAAGTTACTACCGCTAGACGTAATATTTGTACCTCTTAATACTCATCGATGTCGATGCTCAAGTACTCACAAAACGTATAAAGAACCTTTCGAATAAAGTTTCAATTTCACAGGTTTTCTAGTTGAGTTTGTGTCCCTGCCGGTGGTATCCGGCTTCACATCGGCTGCAGCGCTCACTATAGCTTCAGCACAGATAAAGGGTTTACTCGGATTAAAGTTTAATGCTGACACATTTATGGATACGTGGAACAATCTTTTTAAGCATATTGGAGAAACTAGGATGGCTGACACTTTGCTTAGCTTGTCCTGTTGTATTGTATTGATGGGACTACGAGTAAGTATTAATTTTTTTTACGTCTGCTTTTTTGCTACAGAGGTTGTTTATTTTATAGTATCGATTATTGAGGTAAACTTTTAAAATGTTGTTGTCTAAACTTGTTTGAGTAGTATATAAGGTGAAACATTTTTAAAAACTTAATTTTGACCATGACAGTATGTTTGAGCCAAGCCGCTCGTGATAGGTACCACGAGGACGTGTTGAGAAGAAAGAGAATGAGATACGGTAACATACCTAGTAGTAGCTATGAAATAGATATATATCAACAACCCATAATGTCCCACTGCTGGGCTCGGGTGTCCTCTCAGGAGAGGGTAAAGGCCATACGTCCCCACACTGGCCAAGTGTGGGGACTGGCAAGAATACGTTGTGGCTACGTATCTTACCGTTGGATGTTTTTAAGCCGCCCGAAGGCCTCCAACTAAGCTTCACGACTAATATTGTATGATAATAACCGGGACCGACTGCTTAACGTGACCTCCGAATCACGGAGACTCTCATGGTAACATGCCACTAGCGGTCACCCATCCAGGTACTGACCGCGGCGTCATTGCTTACCCTCGGTGATTGTTTCTAATCCGAGTACAACTGGGCTATGAAATAAAATAAATAGATAAAGTATACGGTAAAAGCTAAATATATGTAACGAAAGAACCTAATTTAGCTTTTTTAGAAACTATTGAATTGAGTCTGGTTAAACCCAATGTTTTATAATATACTTAGCTGACCCCACGCAATTTCAAGCAATCAGGCTCGGCTCTTATTGGTCTCAGCGTAATGTTAACTATCATATATTAGGGACGCCAGCAAAACTTACATTTAAAAAATATTGAAAAGCGGTTAGATGTAACAAAGTTCATCAGCGAGCAACAACGTGTCAAGAGAATTATATATAAAAGATTTTTAGACGAACAGAGTTTATTCATGCTTGAACTATAGATGCTAGAAACAGTAATACATTATGTAACATAGTAAGATAGTTAATTTTGTAATGTTTGTTAGACTATAATTCAATGCAACACGTCTTGCGGCGAGAAACTGCCAAAACCGCAGTTCCCAAACTACGGTACAAAGTAAATACAAGGTTTGCTTGTCCCAGTACATATCGACTGTACTCCGATATTTGCTGTGACAATAATATACGGAAATGTATTACATAAGCAATAAGATTTATTACGCTAAGAAGCATGAAATTATTGTTTTAATATGTGAGATGGACATGTTAAAAAGATTTTTGAAAAAGGTAATGAAAACAGTTTTTATCATCAATAGCCCATAATGTCCCACTGCTGGGCTTGGGTCTCCTCTCAGGAGAGTGTATGGCCATACGTCCCAACGCTGGCCAAGTGCGGGTTGGAAACTGCTAAGACAACGTTGTGGCTACGTAATCTTACCGTTGGATGTCTTCAAGCCGCCTAAAGGCTAAAACTAAGCTTCACGACTGTTATCCTATGATAAAAACCGAGACCAACTGCTTAACGTGACCTCCGAATCAAGGAGACGCTCATGGTACCATGCCACTAGCGATCACCCATCCAGGTACTGACCGCGCAGTCGTTGCTTACCCTCGATGATTGTTTCTAATCACCGCCTGCAACTGGGCTATGAGCGCCTCCGTATAAATAAATAAAAATTGTTTCTATATTTCTGGTATATTTAATAAAATATGTAGTACGACTTATAGAAATTCAGACATCCCAATGGTAATAAAATTAATAAAAATGTAGTTTGTAAAACCTGTAAAACCCAAACATAATACGTGTTTAAACTTTACCCAATAAATTCATAAAATGAATTCGTACGTAAATTATTTCCAAGATTTCATATTTTAGGAGACATTACAGAATTGCGAAGGAAGCTAACATAGTGGCATTTATATTACCTGCCGTAATTTATACTTGATACGTAAACTATAAATACAGCTTGCCATGTTTTTTACTCGACTGTGAACGAAGCAGGGTTTTATTATTCGAGTGTATGTTTGTATATATATTGTGTGTACATTTCTTTGGCACACCCAAGAGCCTAAGCGGCTTGTAGTATTTTTATGTGAGTGGTGTCAATAGATTCGTCTTAGTCGTCAGAGTTACACTGGATACATAAAAATTAAAAAAAATATACACGGTAGAATTTTCTTATACAAAATTCATTACTTGCACTGCTTGTACTAATTATTTCTTTTACGTATTTGTTTATATTATTATATCATGTGTGTATGAAATATTTAAATAAAGCCAACAATAATTTATTAAAGTATCTGTGAAAAACATAACAAGGTTACGAGTGGAACTTTAGATTTTGAATACTACACTTTCAATCCAGAATCAGTGTAAAGAAAAAATGAAATAGCTTTAATTTGTTTAAAAAAATATTTTAATAAAAGCATCTCATTCATACAGAAACATACATGAATACAGATATGAAAAAGTTTTACAAACGCATTTATGTGATTGAGATAACAATCATAGCATTTATTATTCTTTTGTGCAGAGTTGTCCTTGTTTTAAACCTTGGGAAGTGGATAATTTAATTGAAGGAAATCCATTGCATGGCACAAAATTACTTCGTTATTTCCGTAATAATACAAAATAGATGTGATTTGTTTCAATTTCATGATTTAACTGTATAGGTATACACTCCTTGTATATGTATAGTACGCATCAAGAAATATGACAAATGAATCGATTAGCTGATTGTTTCGGGCGTTGCTCAAACGATATTTTTTTTCTCCTTAAAAAGCCTTGAACATGATAGACTGTTGCATAAGTACAATAATTTTATTTAATTTTCCCCGTAAATACTTTTTGGGATAGATTCATTCTATAAATGAATGAAGTTGTTATATGTTTGAGACAAGTTGAAAAAAATCGATATATGGAACCAGAAATAGTACTGAAATGTAACATTTGTACCAACAAATAGTAAGCAAATTTCATGCTCATTGGAACAAGTAGTTATTTAAAAAAATCAACTACATGACTGCACCATTAAACATATATATAAGAAATTATATTGAACTAATGATTGTGATTGGTGATTGGAAACAATTACCAGGGTAAGCAACGGCGGCGCGGCCGGTACCTGGATGGGTGACTGCTGGTGGCATGATATGCGTCTCCGTGATTCGGAGGTCACGTTAAGCAGTCGGTCCCGGTTGTTATCATAGGATAACAGTCGTAAAGCTTAGTTGCAGGCCTTTGGCGGCCTAAAAAGATCCAACGATATGATTACGTAGCCACGACGTAGTCTTGCCAGTTCCCAACCCGCACTTGGCCAGCGTGGGGACGTATGGCCTTAACCCTTTCCTGAGAGGAGACCCGAGCCCAGCAGTGGGACATTATGGGTTGTTGATGAATCATCGCCCTGTAGTCGAAATTCAACCATAATATATTTTTTTTAACTTCTTCTCCATATAAACTTTAACTATGCCAATTTTAATATTCCTTCATTGGCACAATTTTTCTTTAAAAGGGGTACAAAGATTTTGCTTCACATATTAATATATAGATAATTTACATACAACCATACTGAACATGATAGGAGACAATCACCTGTCTAGTGCTTACTAAGCCACGTAGATAAGCAGATAAGCCACGCAACATATATAGGATTAATAACACTTTGTCAAAAATGGCTTTTAATTAATGACGCTATTAAAACATCATAGTGTGTGCTGCTATAGCAAAAATATCTTATAAAACAAGAACGTTCATAATAGAATATAGTAAACGTATATTACATTTGACTGAAATAAGCAATGGAAATAATATTTTAAGTGGATAATCATTTTATTCGCAAAAACAAACGTTACCTAAACCCTTCCTAGCTAAACATTCACTTAGTTTATGTAAAATAATGATCAACGGCGAGAGAACTATTAAAGCTCTATTAAGATTATAC
The DNA here is from genome assembly GCA_003709505.1 of Hyphantria cunea. Classification (NCBI taxonomy): domain Eukaryota; kingdom Metazoa; phylum Arthropoda; class Insecta; order Lepidoptera; family Erebidae; genus Hyphantria; species Hyphantria cunea. The sequence goes on from PKRV01000248.1 coordinate 1,396,091, forward strand.
ACAGAAGTAAGTTTTATCATAATTTACTGTTCACGTTGTTCTGAGAGTTGCTATTAAGTAATCTGTTAAGTAAATTCGAATCAAAGTCAAATTCCAGTATAATTTATTCAAGAACTCTATTAGTACAACTTACTTACCCAGTCAAAATCTTCTATCGACTCAGATTAATACATAATTTACTTCAGACATGCCCCGACCGATGTACTAAAGTTTACTTTGGAATTAATTTTCTCAACTGCCAGATATTACTATAGAGTAATCTTATGGCATGGGTGCGATTAAATCGAGCCTAATATTGAGACGAGACGATGATCGCTATAATCAATTGCTTCACTAATTTAAATTCTTGTATCATATGCTAAGATTAAATACGTGCCTAAAGTAACGCATAGAGAAGGTTTAGTTAGGATTTGTGAAGATAATGAACACAACGATACCTTGACTCCTCTTTATTAATTTTGGTAACGCTGTCATTCTGTACAAAACGATGTGAATTTGTAAAATTATTGAGATACATATGCTTATATAAGAAAAAAAAGTGGTATAAAGTTTGAGGTTACAGACTTATACAGACAGAGAATACCCATTTTTGATTCTAAGAAAAAGTATTGTTTTAAAGTTTTTAAATATTTAATATCATAAAGCTAAAATTCTTGAGATCAATATGCTTACATAAGAAAACGTCAAGTACATGTTGGGTCACACACAGTTTTAAGGTTACAGAATTTATTAATATCCACTTTCGATTCTAAGTAAAAATATTGTTTTAAAATTTTTAAATACTTAATATTATAAAGCTAAAATTCTTGAGATCAATACACGTATATAAGAAAACGTCAGGTACATGTTGGGTCACACACAATTTTAAGGTTAGAATTTATTAATACCCATTTTTGATTGTAAGAAAAAATTTTGTTTTAAAGTTTCTTAATACTTAATATTATAAAGCTAAAATTCTTGAGATCAATACACGTATATAAGAAAACGTCATGTGCATGTTGGGTCACACACAGTTTCAAGGTTACAGAATTTATTAATACCCATTTTTGATTCTAAGTAAAAATATTGTTNTTTGTTTTAAAGTTTCTTAATACTTAATATTATAAAGCTAAAATTCTTGAGATCAATACACGTATATAAGAAAACGTCATGTGCATGTTGGGTCACACACAGTTTCAAGGTTACAGAATTTATTAATACCCATTTTTGATTCTAAGTAAAAATATTGTTTTAAAGTTTCTAAATACTTAATATTATAAAGCTAAAATTCTTGAGATCAATATGCGCATATAAGAAAACGTCAAGTACATGTTGGGTCACACACAATTTTAAGGTTAGAATTTATTAATACCCATTTTTGATTGTAAGAAAAAAATTTGTTTTAAAGTTTCTTATACTTAATATTATAAAGGTAAAGTTCTTGAGATCAATACACGTATATAAGAAAATGTCATGTGCATGTTGGGTCACACACAGTTTCAAGGTTACAGAGTTTATTAATACCCATTTTTGATTCTAAGAAAAAATATTGTTTTAAAGTTTTCGTATTTGAGAGCTGATGTCATTTTGTATTATTTTAAATTTAGCATCTTTATAAATTTGCTATATTGATTGCTTAGTTTAACTGTTATATAAATTTTGTTATGTAATGTTATGTTTGCCACCTTATTATTTGAAAGCACATAATTAGGCGGTATGACGCTCCGTTCGGGATTGTTTGGAAATCTTATTGTTTAGTGGGCAAGAGTCTTAAACTTTAAGTAGGAGTTCTATTATTTTAAATGGCTGTCATAAAGTTGTTTTGTCAAGATAAACTTTAAAATTTGTGAAGAGAGCCTTCTGTATTCTTGTATTTAATTATTAAGTTGTTAATTAGGTTGTCTTGTACCAAAAAGTCTGATTGGATATTATGAAAATTTTATCTATTAACTAGCTGACCTGATGAAGTTCGTACCCCCATTCTTTGTATTTTTTTTTCTAAATTACCAAAAAGCTTGTTTTTATCTTTCATGCCCTACAGCTATACGTAGTCTTGTTGTAACCTAAAAACGATTTATACTTGCGTTTTTTTCAAAATTTTCATTAATAAAAACCTTGTCCCGAGTATAGCAAACACCTAAAAATAGAATTATCCAATCTGGTGCAGTCGATCGGAAGTTATGCGTGTACATACAGTTCAGTGATTCAGTTTTATTTATATGGATTTAAAAAATGTATCCATATTAAAACCATACTGAAAGTTTTTTCTTCTTTTATTAATATCTGCCAACGGTACCTTAAACAATTTACACAACAGCTTTCAAGCTTGTATATGCAAGTCGGACTTGTATGCCGAGGGTTCCGTACGTAGGATTATTATAAATGGTTCAAGAATCGAATCGATAATTTTTTTGTCCGAGCTTTTCTGGAAATTTGGCTTCAACCACTTATAATCTTACCAACAAGTTTGTATGGACGGATATTTGTTTGTTAGTCTTTCATGTTCTAACGGTTAAACAGATATATTTGAGAAAATTTATGCCTATTGTATTTTAAAAGTGATATTATGGTACTATTTTAGGTATAGCATATTCATAAAATGGTAAGGTAATCTAAAAGTTATTTTTACTTAAATATCATATTTAATTCTGATTTGACCAAATATGTACTCTTTTTTTTTATATTTAAGCTGCCAAAATGACTCTGCCCTGCCTGATGGAAAGCATGAGCAGAATCCAAGAGTGGTGGTCGCCATCCTCAATGCGAAAAAGAACAATGCAGCATGGTGACCCACACTATGGCGGCCTGGGGGAAAGGGGGATGGTGAGGGGGTTAGGGGGCGTTGGATTGGGGTATGGGCCTCCGGTATCCTCACTCACTCGATAAAACACAGCGTAAGCGCTGTTGCACACCGGTGACCGTGGTATCACTCCGGTCGAGCCGGCCCATTCATGCCGAAGCGTGGCTCTCCCACGGTAAAAACTCGTACATTACTAGGCACAAGATATTTAAGTAGGTAGGTACACACAATACTAAATACGTATTTAGGATTGTGTTTAATTACAGAATTAAATAAGTAGTAATTAAATAAATAAATAGTTTATTTATTTATTTTCTCAAATTTTCTTAAATATCTAAATATTAGATAATTTTAATTATTTTAGATATTTCGTTTCACAAGACAAGGTGGAGAACGTTATTTATTTATATGTTCCAGTTTAAATAAGAAATAATGAATCGAAGTGCACATCAAGCCCTTTTAGATGGTACCCTATTTGAACTAGTAGCTTCAATTTGAAATTTTAACCCCCTATAAGATTATGGACCCCTATTTTAAAAGATTTAATTACAAATGTATAGTTTGAGATTTTTCCATGTATTTATGGTCTATAACGATGTAACTTGCCAAATTTCATAGTTCTAGGTCAACGGGAAGTACCCTATGAGTTTTGATTCTCTTGGGAGAGTCGAAATTTGCGTTTTTTGGTGAATAAACGACTGTATTTTTTTTTACGTCAACTTAGAGGTTTGATTTTTTAAACATCAGGAAACCGTAGACCTGATCTTATGGTTTACGGAATACAAGGTGTTGGCAGACAGACGGACAACAAAGTGATCTTATAAGAGTTCCGTTTTTTCGTTTTGAGCAACCCTCAAAAATATTGCGTATAAATAAAGTAGATGTAATCGTATGCAAATTTTGTCATGCTACTTTAAAAGAATCTAAGATAGATTTTAAATTGATGACATGTTGGTTTAATTTCAGGCTCTAAAAGATATTCCTATTAAGAAACCAGAGGATGATAAAGGACAGCGTGCAGCAGCAGTAAAGGCCAAGTGTCTTTGGTTCCTTGGTGTATCCCGGAACGCCGTGGTCGTTGTCCTCGCAGCCACAGTTGCATTCTTTATGTTCAACGATGTAAACGACCCGTTTCTTCTAACTGGTAATTAATTATTATTTTTAACTAAAATTTTAGTTAACAGTTTCCCTTTGATGTATTCTTGTTTAAATTTCTCTTATCTACGTAATTATGACTCAGATTCGATATCTTCTATACATAGAAATAAATAAAATTGAAGTGTCAGGTTGTAATTTAACATTTTTCACTAAATACAAACACACAAGTGTACACGATACTTACATAAAAACAAACGATTTGCCTTTCTCTGTTAGTCGATTTTCATTATTTTGTCTACTACTGTTTGTTCCGGTTAATCTCTGGAATGGCTGGACCGATTTTCACAGATAGGTAGCTTACTTTCACTGGTAGGTAGATCCTTAGTAGTAGGTAGACTAGCTTCGCCTTGCGTCGTTGCCCGCGGTTGATGTCGGACCGCGGGTGGCGCCGCCAGGCTCAGCTAGTGTATTGTAAGATTTACCTGACCTTTATTAGTAACTTTTTCTTTAATGGTGGTAAGAGTTTTATTTGGTTGTATATTTTTATCTTACACATTACGTCCACCTTTGTAATATTTCAGCGCAGAACTGATGTTGTTTGGGAAGTTGACTGTCTCTGTGGCACAGTGGTGGTGTATACGAGTGCTTTAGGTTTCGGGTTCGATTGGGTCGGAACAAGTGTTTCATTATGATCTGCAAATATTTGTTTCGTAGTTGGGCACTGTGTGTTGGATGTCCGATATAATTATTGTTAATGCCTATTGTAAGGATAGACCTAATGTATATATAAACTTTTATTAAATTTACAAAATATAACATTGCCATTAAATAGTTTCTCTTGAACAGAATTTATTTATAGCTATGTTGTTTCACTTTCAAACGTAGGGCTCAGTAAAGATTAAGGGCTTTCATTAAATAGAAAAGTGTTTTGTGAATATTTGGTGTGGCTTATTACCAGATTGGCATTTAAAATTAATTTACTTCAATGAAGATGTTTGAAAACTTATATTTGAAATAAATTTACAAATAGCAGCGGTAATTGAACACGTGAGCAGATTAAAACATTCTAAATGAAATGTGTCATAAAAATTACAGGAAAAAAAATATAATCAGGTAGTCTTTGGCCGCAATTGTCGTATGTATATACCGACAAAATATTTTTAAGTTGATGAAAGTAACGTATTATATGTTCTTCAATAAATTTTTCTCTAGTTGTTAAAACAGATACATTTAATGAAAACCCGTGAATTGATTACATTTATTTATACACTAGCCGACTCACGCAACTTTATCTACGTGTATTTTCTATAATGAATAGCTCCTATTGGCCTTAGCGTGATGTTCGATGATTGCTTAGATTGTATCGTAGTATTTTGGGAGCAACAACGCGATACGAGAATTATATATTGTTATAGATACATATGTTTTTGAAAATATCAAACTGTTTGAAATTTTCCAAAACATTTATATCTACTACATGAACGTCAGAGTATTTGAAGAGTGTATAAGATAGTTCGATTTAGTAGCGAGTTTAAATAAAATAATAAGTTGTGATAAATGATGTCTTGACTTTTTGCGGCTATTTAGTAGGCTATAGATGCACCTGAGTGTTTTATATTTGTATATAGTCATTGCCTTTGTAACCTTGACTTTCATCAGACGTTTAACGTTTAGCGATTGTCGCCAGTCCTAGTTCTGCAGTTAATCGAGATCTTGACGCTGATTATTTTTGTTTTTCTGTTTTTTAAAACTGTTGGGAGTGGCTGGCCTTGGCTTGCAGTGTAAATGCAATGTGTTGTTTATTTGTGCATTCGAATAGCAAGCAATGCATTATTAAGCTTTTTTAATTCTTTTTCTCCAGCTCACGTTGCACGTATCAATCGCTTAAATTAACTCATATATATTTTAAAAATCATCACTTGTGCTATATAAATGTGTAATAATTACTCGAAATTTTTTGTGAAACTTACATCAATAAACTATGAAAGTACGCTAAAACTTAGTCGTACAAATTTGTATGTAGCTTGCCCATCGCCGGAATATGTTTCATTATATTTATTCCCTGTACCGATTTTTCCTTTTAATAAATAGTAATGTAAATATCAAAACGCCCGACATAATAATTTAATGTTATTTAAACTTGTATTCTAAAGAAAAGGGAAGACGTACAGACAAAAACACCCATGAATAATAAAAAGATCTTATGAGACTTAGTTATTATTTTGAGTAACGGACAAACAGACTTATTAATTAACAAAAAATATTTTACAAGTTTTATTGCTCCTTAAAACAAAGGACTATTAAGAACTATTAAATCTTAACATCCTTAAGCCTTTGTTCATGTAGATAATAATTATGATACACGATGATTGTATGAGACGAGAAATAAAGTGTTTTTTGTCCTTTTATTATAAAACATACGTGGTCATAATATTGCTAACAGGGAAAATAGTTTAAAGTTAAGTAAGAAAAAAGCTTAATTAAATAAAAAAATACAATGAACAATCGTATAAAAATGACAGATTCCAAATTCAAAAGAAATATTTGATTATTTTTAAACATAACCATGGGGTGTGTGGCCAGACTAAGTATATTTATGACACTGACTAAGGTATTTCACTATTAAAACTACGAAAACGCTGGTTGAGGAAGCCTGTAGTAGTCTTAAAGAAGCTTTTGTAGTAAAATTATGTTCTGTAAGGTGACTATGTAAAAAAGGGCGCATAAGAAGGTATTCAGTCTATTTATAAATGTTTCATTCATCAAAACACTTTAGTTGTCCAAACACAGCCTTTAGTTGTCCAAATTTGAATATGGGCCGCTGCTTAGAAAGAAGGCTAACTGCGAGTAATTGCGTATTATTGATAAGGTTGCTTGCAATTATTACATGCTTATTGATTGGATACACTCTTGTAAGGGAACAAAAGTAAGTTGGTGTACAAGAATAGTCTATTTTATTCTAAAACAACGAAAAAAGCTGTTAAAATTATTTTAGAAACCATTTAATATTTATTGATAATATATTCCAACTATCCTCTAGGTAAAGTTACGCCTGGTCTTCCGAAACCTCAACCACCTTCATTTGAAACAATAGTAGGGGAGAGAACTTACACCGCTGGTCAAATGTTGTCGCACCTTGGAACTGGTCTGATTGTTGTACCTATGATCGGAATTTTGAGCAACGTCGCCATTGCTAAAGCTTTCGGTAAGTTTATAAAGCATTTCCTTAAAACATACAACTTTTCTTCATTTTAAAAGCATGTTTGAAATTTCTTATTATAATCCTGTGTAATATTATTAAAGGTATGGTATTCGCAAAGATACCAGCCGTTCTGGTTCAAAACGAAAGTTCTTATCGACCATTTGGCCAATATTCTGGCTTTAAAATGAAAAGCCAGGCAGTCAGTCGCTATGTACGTTCATTGGTGCATCGATTTTTATGATCGGATTATGTAATTTTCGACACTGGTATTGAATTTGTTCACTAGGTATAAATGTACCAAAAAGTTCTAGTTTTTTCATCTGTAGTGTATTAAAGTATTGTCTGTTGTATATTCAAAATTTTAATCTCTTTTTTATTAATATGTAGTTTAGGTCTTTCTAGTCGTAAAGGTTTACGAAACACACGTATTAAACGTAGGTTGTACTAATTGACTCTAAAACGTCGATATATTAGCTTGAATTGTTGATCAGATACATTGTTGGTTTACACATAAACTTGTTATAATTAAAACTGCAAAATATTCTAAATAGATTAACTAATTGCACTAATATCTGAGAGTTGAACATGCGACAGTGTAGTAATCTAATTCCTTGCTATTCAACGGTCATATGTGTCAACAGTTGATAATTCATCAAGAAAAGATATAAAATATTCAGTATAAAGAATAAAAGATAGGCACGATGCTTAGCTTTGAGAATCATATTTTTATAACGTTATTGTAATTGTGAACGAGCCGTTTATGTCGTAATAATTAAATAAAATAATACCATTTTTCATGATCTCACTTCGACTCAAATGTTTGGTACCGACAACTTCTCAAATATGTTTGTGCATTTCGTTGCGCTTTTTTTGTCACCTGGACATTTCAATTTGCCACACGGGTGAGTTTCTAAATATGTATTTCTATTCACGGCACCGATTATGATGATTATTGTAGTGAAAGAATATAATTATTTATTTATACTTAAACCTTATATTGAATGAATATTTTAGTATCAATTTTATTGTACACTCCGAAACAAAAAAATTCTGAGATTTATCTAATTTACTTTGAATTCAATTTAGGTTTCGCCGAGACTAGTGATTCATGAATAATGGATATATAAATAAATTATTTATGGATAATAGTATGTCTGCATAAAAACTGTGTTATTTTACAACAATTATTTTCAATAGTACCTCTAATAAATCTATACAACTCATGTTAACATAGTTCATAAAGCTTTGAAAATAAGGCATTCTCTAACAGTCAACCAAAGGGAAGGCAGAGAAGGCAGAAAGTAGGTGCATTTTGGTTGTAATGTGTGCGTGAATAGGTAACTAAATAAATTAATATTTATATCATATTTAACAAGAAATGAGTAGAAAATCAGTTTTCTTTTTTGTAATCATGAGAATATACTAATACAAACAGCAGTAAAACCAAAAGTCATCATTAGTCGAAATCCTTCAGTGCAGTTGATGTTGCTATACATGTACATAAATGTACATATTTTACTTCTATTAACTTCACACAGCTTAATAAAACATATGCAGATTGATTTATGCTGTTAGTTTTCTGTTTTCATTAATAACTATATGCACTGACACAAATATTAGTAGAATCTATAATAATATCAACATCTATTAAGTATAATACATCTCATGTTATTTAATAATAAGGAATGTTCACAGGGCTTTATTACACTGAAGCTAAATTAAGATCTTTTTATAAGGTAGTGGGAAAATAGATTAAACTGTGTTTTAAATGAATACAAACATTCAACACGACACGTGAACGATTAAAAGTAATTTCGTCTCCATCGGTCTCGGCAGCATATTATATGAATAGATTTATATAGATTATTAGTTTCTTTAGATGAAATAGAATTGAAGAATTTCTGTGTCTTGGGTTTAGTTGAAGAACCTTATAAATATATAGGCTCAAAATTTCTCCCAGTGCATTAAAATAATAATGATGAAGTCCTGGGTATTTCCAGCATGGCGGTCAGTCTTAACAGAGAATCAGAAAACTAAACAAAACACATTATAGTGAATATGTGTGTATGTCAAAATAGGTGCACTCTCTGTTCCCTCACGATGGAATGTACCAAAATGAAATGGTGACATAAAGTATATAGTTTATAAATCCAAATAACGGGCACTTTAATTTGTACGAAAAGCTACTGAAAATATAAAAAAGGCAATGTGATTCGACGACTGAAAGCTCTCTTTAATACATTAGATGAAACATAGGTTAGTTTCCCTAGATTTAAAATATATCTGGAATTTATAAAACGGAAACAGGCAGAAAAATCACTAAAATTTTATTGACTAAATAAAGCTAGGTCGTGTGTTGTTCTTATTTTTATATGAAATTCTTACAGAAGCATCTCCTCAAACTGGTTAAGAAGCATTATTAGAAAAAAACAGAAATTAACAGTTTTAATAGAGTTACATATCGAAGTACTGCTATTATTAAAATTACCAAAAGAACCTTAGTAGCATTTAGACCGGATCGTAGGAATCCTCACTAAGACGACGAAATTGGTCCTAAGAAATAATTAATGAAATTAACAAGTGGTATATTATTGTGGTAGGTCCGCTGAAAGAAGTTTTGTAAGTCCAAATGTAGTATTAATATATTATATTGGTAATTTACTAATGAACTTTACTGTATGTTATAATGAACTGAGCTATTATCTTATTTTAAATACAATATCTTCATTTACAAAGAAATTGCAACAAGCCATTACTGTTGAAATGAATGAAACAATTGTCTCAAACAATAAGTCTGAATGCTTTAACTATGATAACTTAATAATATTTCAGCTAAAGGGAAAACGTTGGACGCAACTCAAGAAATTGTGGCGCTTGGTGTTTGCAGCGTGGTCAGCTCTTTCTTCAGATCGATGCCGGTAAACGGTTCCTTCAGCCGAAGCGCTGTAAGCGAAGCTTCTGGAGTAAAGACACCCGGAGCGGGATTTTATACAGGTATTCTCTTGGAAGAAAAGTGAAGAAATATTTACTGAAATATCAGGTAGGGAAATACTAACTGCAATAAGTAGATATTAACATTGCTTAAGAAAAATCTTATTTATATAAATACAAACACGGTTTGGCTGAATTCAGTTATTTTTACAACATGTTAAATGCATGGCAGCCCTCTTACGAAGTTTTTGATTTAAGTAGAAATACTAGATACACTAGTTATTATAACTGAGTTGTATAGGACTGCTTCGATGGCGCAGCGGTAGCATATGCGACTGCTGTTCTTGAGGTCTAGGGTCCGATTCCCGGGTCGGATCAAATGTTTGTATGATCTAAAAATGTTTGTTTCAGAATTTGGGTGTTTTCTATATATGATATGTATATATTTACAATATATATATGTACTATATCAGTTGTCTATTACCCATAAAACAAGCTTTGTTTAGTTTGGGACAAGATCACATTGTGTGTTGGATGTCCGAATATTTATTTATTTATGAAATATTTAATAAAAAGATATAGACAATATTGGCATTACAATTAATTTTAACAGATAGAGTGACGAAGTGCTTTAAAATTGTAAATAGCATTATGCAAGTTTCAGTTTCTATTAGCACAATAAAACACAATTTATATCAGAGGGAAAACAACACAACACTCAAGTTAAATAAGTACAGATAAACAAAGTCATTCTCGTAGAGAGAGATTGATTCGCACATTGTCATAAGTTTTACCTAGGAAATTATAACAAAGATAATGGAAACTCATCTACAAGGTTCTAATGTAACAAAGAAACTCTAAGAACTGCTACGTCACATGTAATACCAGTTTGGATATGTTCATTTGTATACCTAGCAAGCCTTTTTACTAAGATACTCAGCTAAAACTTTCCCGACATCCGTCTTATTTCTTCGCTTCGTGGCTATTTGCAACTTCTTTGTTTCAATGTACTTAGTTACAATTTGGTAGCAGTTAACATTATTATGTTTTGACGATTGTGGAGGCTCCAGGCACTTTGTCATTGTGTAGGACCTTCCAAAGTTCGGGAGCCTTTGGAAAAGCTTTAAGAGTAACAATTGACTTTAACTTTGTCGGAAACATTTAAGAAGCCTTCGCTGTACTTCATTTTCACTTCACTTTTACTCAAGAAGTTTTATAAACATTTAGTGGGGAAATGAGAAAGAAGTAGATATCAGATACAAATTACTGTTGGTTAATATACCTACTAGCAACAATAAATTATTCTAGTCAATTACATATAAATCTAATAGAATTGAAAATCATCATATTATAAGCTTCAAAGTATATTTGATTTTAAAATTGAAAGCGCGTTAAAGGTGGGAAATGTTAAAGGTTGTATCATATTCTTATTACATGTTATATGATCTCTAGCAAGAAATACACAATATATAAAATATTTTCAAATGATACCCTTCGAACACGAATTTGTTGATAAATGAGTTCCGTTGCTATCCATCGAGATCAAAGATCGTGTGTAGACATTATGTCAACTGTGGAACTTGGCCTGTTTCGACTTTACATTATTCAGGGTCTGGGCAATGAATATTTACTCACCCCAATTGAATCTCAATAGAGTTTGTTAGTCCAACACCAATATTGCGGTTTAGATTATATTATTTGGCAAATCATGAGTAATCCTTTGTGAAAATATTTTACTATTTGAACGAGATTATAGAATAAAACATACAAAGTAGCGGAAATTGGATGTGTTTCATACAAGTCTCAATTATAGGCAAAGCTAATATTTTCGTGTTATGTTAGCGATTTCGGATAAATTGAAACGAGTTAATTAACTGTGCAAACATTTAATCAGTTCTTAGAAAGTCAGATACTCGAAATATTTACTAACGTAATTATAAAATTTGTTTTGGAACGTTTGGATTCTGTGTATGAATATAAAAATGTACATATGTAGTCATGTACGGTGAAATAGAGTAATACAGTAGGTAGAGACTACATAAATCTCAAAGTTTGGATCGTAGTTTACTGTCATGGGGAAGTTTCCGCGGTTTTAGAATTTCAAATAATAGTGGCCCCTTTATATATCTGTCGTATGAATTTGTGGCGCCATAGTATTGAATGCAATCACCTTTTCGATGATTTATGCATCTGCGAATAGTGTAATGTATTATACCTGTTTTGGTTCTAAGTTATCTTGTGCATTGGTTTTATATTAAATAGGTAATTTAAGTGTGGAGAACTGGTAATACTGTAAATATAAAGTATATTCAGGCCATGAAAAGGATTGTTTGGATCACGAAACTAGCAAATAAAAGTACAATAAATAGTCTGGGACAGTTAAATTTGCAATAACGATATGTATACTGTTAGTTACGATATACATAATTTATATAAATAAAAATGAATCATAAAAATGTATGTAGGCGTATATATTTCGAACCATTGCACCAAATCGGATAATTTTTTTTTCGTGATTGTTATCAGGTATATTATTGTCAGGACAAGATTTGCATAAAAAAATAATAAAAGAAACCGCAGGTGTTATATTTTCTTAGTCCGCTTAATTGTATACACTGCAGCTTTGCGGGAAGTTAACACGGGATTACTAAAATAAGTTTTTCGGTAATTGAGAAAATATTTATAAAAAAAGTAAATATGGCGATTTGAAGATTGCCGAGTCAGTAAGTATACATATAAAGGGGAATATATTTATATATTTTACATAAACACACATAAGGATAAACCACTAATACTTATTACTTTTGAAGAGGTCTCAACCTCACAGTTTAAAAAAAACAACTTATATGTTAGAAACGTATGTATATATATAAGTTTTCTTAGACTGTTTCCAGTCAAACGTTAGTCGTTTTAGTAGTACATCGGTATCGTATAGTGGTATATAACAAAGGCAATTGTATACCTTTAACAGTAAAGCTATTCGTGTAACAATTTGCATGTAGAGCCGGGTTCAGTCCGGGCAATGTAACATTTCCTGTATATTATCACATCTACGTGATTGTAATCTTAGTAATGGCAGAGCAATTAACGTTCGTATTAGTCTCTGAACAGTTCCCATATTAATTGGGCGGATTGTGCAGGTGTAGGTGTATACTTGACGTTTAGGATTTATTCATATTAATTATTTATTGATTCATGGATGTTAATTTGAGATTTGTTTATATATACTTGTTAATTTTAGTTAGAATTTATATGTAAAACAGAAATTCAAATTAGTTTACTTATTACTCTTTCAATATGTTTGAAATGATCTTATTCATTTTATTTAATAGTGTAAAGATTTTTGTTTAAATTTTCTTATAATTTTTGAGTGACGCAGCACAAGTCACGTAGGAGTATATTACATTTCATGAATAAATGTATGTTTACACCTATGTTTCAACTTCTAGGCGTAATAGTAATCCTGACATTGGTGCTGTTGACACCATATTTCTACTTCATCCCTCGCGCCGCCCTCGCATCAGTCATCGTTTGCGCCGTGCTAAACATGGTGGATATAGCTATCCTTAAAAGATTGTGGAAGACTAGTAGTGAGTATAAATCTAAACGAAATTTTTATATACTTAAAAATTAAGTCACTTCTGCTGTCTGTTCGCTTAGATCTTTATCGGACCTCCGCAACCCTGAGTGTGAACTGAATTCGAAGGTTGAACTAAAAAAAAAAAACAAAAAACATACATTAATAAATAATTTTGTTTTTTAAATAATTTGAGTTAGTAGTGTCTCTCTGGTTTCCCTATTGGTTTTTCATTACATCACATCAATAGCAACATTAACAAATTGCGGTGATAAGGCCCCCATTTATACAACTTTTTTGTTTTGTTTTCCATTGAAATTTTACAAACTGTAATCGTATATTTGTGTTACTGTATAATAAAGAGTTATCTAGCCTTCTTCAGTCCACTCCTGAGAGAAGGTCTCTAGTTAGAGAAGAAGTTTTGACCTACTATAGCACATTTTTTGTTATATATTTTGTACATACACTTACTAAAAAATTGTAATTAGTTTCAAAATAGTTGACAGATACATAATATTACCGCTAAAGAAAAAATAAACTATCAAGATCCATTAATGCGATAATATATTATGATTTTTATTTTGCCCTTCAAACTCTTGAAGTATTAGGAATTAGTAGCAATCAAATATATAACCTAATCCCTTCCCAGTAATATCTATTTTCGTGTACAACTGTAACTCTTCGTTAAGGACCCTTGTAATACCACAAAGAATTAAATATTATTTCTTGTTTGTAGACAAAGTTATAAGTCGATAAGTTTCATGAGCCTTGTTATTTCATTATTATATCATTAGTTCGTACCTTTTTTTGAATGAATAAAACCACAATTTTTTAAATGTTGTACAGCATATAAAGAATCATGACACGGCTTAACCAATCAGTTTATGTTGCGCTTTACAATTTGCGCGAAATGGCAAGCAATTAACGTAAATGAATAGGTTCATTCCCGTTTCGTTTCGGTCTGTAAGTTAATTTTTAACAATTTTGAAGGTGTCAACAAGACGCCATGTGCTATTATTTTAACTGGCATTCAGTCTAATATTAATTTTATTTTTTAATATAAAAAATTACGCTTTCTAAAAACCAATGATGTTTTTTTATGTATAAGCTGCCAAAATGACTCTGCCCGGCCTGATGGAAAGCATGAGCAGAATCTAAAAGTGGTGGTCGCCATCCTCAATGCGAAATAGGACACTGCAGCATGGTGACCAAGTGCTTGTAACTATGTGTATGCAATATATTCCGACACATTCCATCTAGAAAAAATACATTTTCCTAGATGGAAAGTATTGTCCATAGGCCCTAAGTCCGTTGGTTCGGTGGAGGTCATACTTTTATCTTTTTTTTCGTGCGGAAATCCCTCCGGATACCACGCCACCAGACCTCCGTAGCATGTCGGACCCGAAGCGATTAAAACCACACGCCGTTTCGTGTACTAGAAGCCGGGGAACCAGTTGCATCCTAAAAAGGAAAACACTGGAATTCCGGAGAGGTCATACCCCTATGCATTAAGAGTGCTCCGTCTACATTTTTCGATGGATGAAGATACCAGGAATTTACTTTTATGTTTTACGATTCCTAGTATTTGCTTTAACTTATAAAAGGAAAATGTATACAATTCATCAAAATAATTTATTTTATTCCGACGTATAATTTCCGGCAAACAAATTGTTTGAAACGCCAGCTTCATGCAGCTAGGGATAAAATAAATATTTTGTTTTATTTGTACAATTCATCCGTTTTAGTTAGTTGCTGTGATGTACATGCTCCAGATAGATAGTCTTTGATTGAATATTTGAAGAGATGTCTGTAGTCATAGTTGTCTACTATAGTAGAGTTATAATGAACGATAATTGTGAAATTAGTCACGTGTTTAGAGCCCCTGGTTCGCGTTTCGGAACCTTTAAAGTTTCGTCATGTCAAGCCGTCTGTCATCCGTCCTCGCCTTACCTTCCAAACGGTTAGTGCTAGAAAGATGTCACTTTTTACACCTTAAATGGTTTACATGAAATATGTAAAAAAAATGAAAAAGTAAATAAGTATTAATTAAATTAATAAAAAAAAAAAGATTTAATTAAATATATGAAAAAATATTGAAATAAAAATTAAATTAATTAAAATAGGAAATTTATAACGGCTTAGATAACTTCATTAGTTCAGGAGTTATAAAAGCGTAACTTGTAGAATGCACTTACTTGAAAAATTCAAATATGTTATTATATATAAAGTAATAAATAGCAAAGTCGACTTCTAAATTCACATGCCATTATGGTTACTACCTATTCTATGCGTAGCCTGACACGCACTTGGCCAGTTTTTTTATATATATACAAACTCGTTTTTCGAACCACTGCCTATTCAGTTATGTATGTCATAGCGGTATTATCACAAAATCCTAGGCACGCAGCTGGATAGTAATTAAGGAACTGATGAAATTTAGTTAATTTCAGTCTCATCAAAACTGAAATAAGTTTTTAATAAAACGATGTAGGTTCGTTGTCACGCTTTAAGGCTTACGCTGTTTTAATTAAAATGTGGCCTCAGACGAATAAGCTTATGTAAGTACGCTGTTATTCTGTTTTCCACTGTTTTCCAAACACGAGACAATCCATTGTAAAGTGCTAAGAATAAATTAGTTGTAACTTAATTGCAAATTCAAAGTAAAATGAATTAAAACTCAAACAACTGTCCGTGAATGACAGTGATGTTGGCACTACGACACCGCGCTTGGGTCGAATCAATTAATTGTAATGTCCAAAATCCACTAAATCTAAGGCACGAAGACCAAGTCTAGGAAATCTTAGCGCTTGACCGTTATCATTGGTCATAGATATTAGATCTGAGGTTTTTAAATGATTTCATCTCCGAGTTCTACGGATTTTTTGTTAATTCAGCTGTCTCGAGACCTATATAAACATAAGTTTGTGATTAGGGTATGGTATAATGTGTAATAAATATTGATAGTTGATATTTAAGTTCTTTATCTAGCCAGTAATTAACTCGATTCTTAGTATATTCTGAGTAGTCACCCACAGAAAGTCTGGTGAATTTCCCCTAAAGATGTCGAGATTTCTCAAATTTTAACAGATATGCTATACAAAGAAAAAAAAATTCGTATTACAAATACACCCTCACAAACATGCATGAACACATACACACACAATATTACAAATATACATAAACGGGACGCAAAGAATATCCAGACTTAGAACAAAGTGTTGTCCAATGTGGAGATCGAACCCACAACACTCAGTGCAGCAGGAATCCCTTAAACCACTACGTCTTCCATGCAGTTTTATGCTTGCCTATAAGATATTGACTTGGATAAGGCCGTCGCTTGTACTTTATAATAGTTTTAAGTTAACCTCGGAATTATATAAGCTGGTGTACAAAAAGAGACTTATTATTATTTCTTTTGCAGTCGATATGTATTGATTGTAAAAAAAAATATCTGCTTTTTAGGACCAGACTTAATACCTCTGTTGGGCTGTTTCGTCTGCTGTCTCGGCCTTGGCATCGAAGTAGGTCTCATATGTGGCGTAGGATTTGATGCTATGCTACTTTTATATTATCAATCCAGACCTCCGTTGGATGTTAAATACGTTAATGTAAGTATGACTTTAATAACTTAACTTTAATTGTGTTACCAAAAGTAATAATTTATTAACGATTAATTAGTTGTTTGATTTATTTGTAATTAATTCGTGCGAGTTTGTTTTCTAATTTTATTTTATTGTAAATATTGAACCGCTCCAAAATAAGTTATTAAATTCTGATGTTTATTTTTTTTTTGTTCGGGCATAACTCCGTCATTTATAGACTGATTTACAAAGTTCTTTTTTGTTCGAAAGGGGTTTATTTAGCAATGATCTCATTTAAATTGTATATGCATATAATGACGAGTTTCTAAGAAAACGTAACTCTTACAAAAATGACAACAAAACATCAGCGATAGCAAATATCACATAAATATGCATTATTCACGCAATCAAATAGTATTGTTTGAAGTGTGCTCAATTATTTATTCAAGAAGGATTTGTGTACTATAAAATGCATTATTATTTTAGAAACAAAAAAATACAGATTAAAAACGGATTATTTTTAATTATTTATCTGTGGGTAGTAAAAATAAAAGCAGAATTATTATGATAAAATATGAGGACGTTAAATTGGTCTTTATTGCACTGTGATTTTATAGACCAGAAGCTTTAATTTATCCAAGTATTTTCTTAATTTCTTTTCAGGATGGCATTTTACCACCGCACTATGCAATCCGCCCAGTCGGTGGCCTCAGTTTCGCTGGCGCTGAAAGAGTTCGCTCAAAGCTGCTTGCATTAAAACGCCCGAAAGATATCCCAGTGATCCGTATCACGACAATAGACTCACTAACTGTATTTCCTGATAACGATACGATACCAAATGGCACAGCTTTAACTACAGACATTGAAACCACTACAGTCAGGTCGGCTGAAGTTCTCATCGTGTATTGTGACTCTTTGTATAGGTTGGACTATACATTTTCACAGGTACGTAAAAGATAAGGCTTAGGTCATGCGTCATCATCAACAGCATTTAACAGTTCACTGCTAAACGTAGGCCTCTTTTTAGAAAAGAGGTTTTAGCTTCTTATACCACACTGTCCATACGGGTTGGTATAGGGCTTGTTTCAAGTTTCTGGATGTCGTAATAAAGCAGTACCCGGATCCCTCCCTACTCAGGCGCAGAGTGGCACACCGTGTGGTTTTAGTCGGTTCGATTTCGACACACCACCCGCCGCAAACCCCGGTGTGGTGAAGGCCCGAGGGGGTTTCCACATGGAAAAAAGGGCTTGTTTCAAGTTTAACTTTTCTTTGGAGTGATATTTTCCTGGGTGCTTTTCTGCCTTAGCCGCTTCTTACGACACCCTTGGGTTGAGCAGGAGTGGTGACCCTCCGTATAATTAATCCGTCACCCCACGTACATAATTATTATTATATTTTTCTACTATGTTCAATACATTTGATTGTGTACCATCATATGTTTATACATATTATACACGTACCTACGTTTATGACTTGGCACATAGACCAGTGTTAATATATTGTTACCAATCTCTATAAGCTTGTTCGTAGCAACATAAACACATATTTGTATTAACCATAAAGTTGTTAGTCTATACGCCTTCTCTAAAAGTAATTAAATAAATAAATAAATATAAACAGCGCATGATCGATGTTCTATGAATAAAATAATGAAGATGTCCTATGAATAAAATAATAAATAATGATGTTCTATGAATAAAATAAATTTCTCAACAATGGAGGATATTATTTTAATAATAAATTACTTTAATAAGAATATAAGGTAAATACCAATATATATGAATATTTATATTGTAAATAATATTTACACAACGTTCTTTTATCAAGAGGAAACGGCTCAAACTATCTAAAATATAAAAACTAGATTTATTTCTAAAACATCTAGATATACCCGATCGTGTTTACCCATTACAAGTTGTAAATATTGAAATTTCATTATTATTCATATAAATATTCATTAATTCTAAAGGTGAAATAAATTAATACAACGCAGACAAGCTATCGCTGGCAAGAGTAACATTAATTAAAAATAAACAAGAAAATTACAATCATTACCGTTTCTTTCCATCCTCCACGCGGAATTTTAAGGCTCAACGTTGTTTTATCATTATTACGGAGCTTAATATACTCACGTGAAATAATTATTAGAGCTACAGCTAATTTATTATGGAAGTTTTCTTTTATCTTTAAATGATATTATTTTGTAATAAACGATTCAGAAAATGTCCGCCATATTCAACTGACGTTAATTTTTTTTAGGTATGTATATTTTTTTAATTAATAATGTAATGTCAGTCAATGTTAACATGTCATTAAATGTAAATGTATTGTCGTATAGCGAACCGATTTATAGTAATAAAGTATCAGCTGTATTCGTCGTATTGAAATTTGTTTTCGGCTAGTTACAAAAAATTTAATTACCTTTCAAAAATTTTTACTCAAACTTCGCAGAATCATAACAAATTTGATACTATTTTAGTATGTATATGTATGTATATATGTTTTATGTGTGTATGTGTGTATATGTATATGTGTAAGTAGATAAGTATGTGCGGATTTTTGTATGTCTACTCAGGTATATCATATTACTTAATTTCAGTTATTTTTGTATATTTTAAACTAATTATCTAAGCTTATTGCACCTTTACATTCATTTCCGCACCACTTGGAGGTAGACTGTTAGAAAATGCTAATGGTATTAAGTCCGCCATTGTACTTCTTGTGCATAAAGTTGTAAATAAAAAAAATGTGTGCGTGTACTAGTGTACACACGTAAGAAGTGCAACTTATATATATATNTATATATATATATACTATCTACTCTATATATATATATACTCTCTATCCCTACTCCGTTGGAGAAAGTGAAAGTACTCTTCGTCTGAACCAACCGTGGTATGGGCAAGAAAAAGATGGCGCGTAACGGAAAAATGTGACGCGGCGCGTAACGGAGAAATGTGACGCGTAACCGAAAAAATGTGAAGAAACCGAATAAATAAAAAATAATATATGTACTTTGTTATGTAAGCTACCTATGAGCAATTCGATTAGACATATGTATCTGAAACTAGCTTTTGCCAGCGGCTGCTTGTGCTGATATCTCCGATATGACGTTAATTTCATATACAGATAGTAAAGTACGAACAGGCCGGGTCAACCGGGGCGGTACTTCTTTCTTTTCCGTACTGAAGTCCCCTCGGATACCACCTCCTGGTGGCATGCGCACAGAAAATCAACGATAAATTACAGCGTTTGTGCTGTCTTGTTTTACTATGATACATTGCTGCATTCTTTGCATTTGCAATAAGTACGATGACCACTCTTGGATTCTGCTTATACTTTCCGTCAGGCATAGTAGAGTCAATTTGGCAGGGTAATACATAAAAAAATAAGGGTTAACATATAGCCTATGACAACTAAAATTAATCTTTCTATTTGGTAAAAAAAAATCATAATCGTTTCAGTAGATCCAAAGGTTATCCTCTACAACATCACAAACTTTAACTTTTTATAATTTTAGTATAGATATAGATAATGCGGTAGAAAGTTGGAGTAGATGACACTACTCCTAATCAAACCAAAAGTAATACAGAACATTTTGAACATATCAAACTAAAACTGGTCGAAGTTGTCTTTTAATAAATACATTTTTATGAGACGCTTACAGCAGATAAGGAAACGACCTCCAAAAATCATGTCGCGTCCTCACGATCAGAGCTATAGCGGTTTAGGCTACTTACGATTATGGATAAAATGGGTAAATAGGATTTAAGGCAGCTCTAAATCGTACAATTCGGTAAACTATTTTGAATCGAATCCCAAAAGAGATAAGCTAACGTAAATAAATAACTACTTTTCTATTACCTTCACAGTATTAAGAGTTATATTAAGTGAAATTTTCTTAAAAATTCCAACTCTTTTTTAGACAGACTATTCTTATCTCGTTATAAACACCAATATCATTTTTTTCGAATATGAGATTTCGTAGAATGGTTCTTTTCAATAACTAAGTACAATTCCTTAAATTTCAAAAGCATTGAATATTCAACACAATAAGCGTGTCCTGAAGCTAGGTCATTATTGCATTTTATATGTTAATATTTTCACAGCATTTGATTACATAGGGATTTTATTCAGCAAGTCATTAGCTTGGCGTACAAAGACTGAATTCGAGATTACGTACATTAGGTATTTATACGGTACAGAAAAATATAAAAGATTGGCGAAAATGGGACAGAGAGAAGAAATGGTTTTATTTTATTGGTATGTGCTCAGAATTCGAAATGGGTTTGATTGGTGGTCCGCGATAAATTGTGTTGTTATCAGTGTCGATCTTATCAGTATTTGATGGTACAGCTCATAACAAAGGGATTTAAAATGATGATAATAGTAAATCATATTACAAATATTTCAATAGATGTGATTCAGTTGTCCCTGTAATATAACTTTGTATCGACTCGTCATGAACCTTAGAATTAGTGAAATATTTGTCATTACGCTAATTAGTTTAACTTTCCGTTTACCATGGGAGAGCCACGCTTCGACATGAATGGGCCAGTTCGATTGCAGTGATACCACAGCCTCACAGAAAACCGGTGTAAAACAGCGCTTGCACTGCTTTTCACCGAGTGAGTGAGGATACCAGAGGCCCATACCCCAATCCCTCCCTCCGTCACCCTCCTCATCCACCAAAGACCGGCAATGCACCTTTGACGCGTCTGGTGTTGCGGGTGTCCATGGGTGGCGGTAATGGCTTACCATCAGGCGATACGTCTGCTCTTTTGCCTCCTATTTAATAAAAGAGAGTTTCCACAAAAGGAACTATGATTGTTGTTGATGTTTTTACTTATGTTGTGAATAGACTCTATTTTTTTAGCCTCTTTTCTATGCAGATGCCTATGTCAAGCAGTGGACTGTTAAAAGCTGTAGGTAATAATTTTATTTTAAAATACAGAGACTAATAACAGAATATTAATATCAAATAAATATATGTATTATGTAAAATGAATAATAAATAATGGGTTTCCTCTTTGTTTCAGAGCTTGAAAATGTTGGTTATGGATTGGTGTAGATCAGGAAGAGTAATATTTTGCGATGTAAAACCAGCAGTTAAAGAACAACTCAGTCATGTGCTGCAAGACGCAATTTATTGCGACACTGATCAATTGAGAACCTGTCTTGCTAGTAAGTAAATATTCTTTGAACGGTGCTGTATGCTTAAAAGTGAGCATTTCTGCAACGGTTTTTTGAGTTGAAATGATTGATAAAAAGTGATTTTTCACAGAAAATTAATCAAAGCCAGAAATTTCACTGTGCTTTACGCATATTTTATTATAAGTTAATTGTCTTTTTGTGAAATTTAATAGGGACAATTCACATTTTAAATAGATTACTATTTATTATTATTTTTTGGTCTAGCGTTTAGATTCTGCCAATCAAGAGGTCTATGGTTCAAATCCCGGATCGGGCCAAAAGTGGTTATGGGTTTTTCTTCCAAAAAATTATTAATAACATCTCCGTTTGGCGGAAGTAAAGTTTGGCGGAGTTTTACATCCGTGTCTCGGAGGGCACGGTAAGCTGTCGGTCCCAGTTGTCATGAAAATTTATGGAAATCGTAACTGGGAAGCCAGTGCCCTCAAATATACCGGCAACAAGTGTAAAAACTCCGTGTAAAAACTGATATTCAGGTTAAACCGGTTTAAATAGTAGTTGATCCCAAATAATTCTGAGAATAATTAAGGCTAAAAAGTCGATTATTATATGTGATTTTGACGTCATTGTTTCAGGTACATTTACAGAACAACACAATACTACAGATACAGCTTTATAGAACTGATTACTCTACTCTTAACGTAAATTAAGCATTCATTTTTCGATAGCAAATGTTTTAACTGTCGTTTGCAATACATATTTATTCAGATATATATGTACAATATACGGTGGGTTACTAATATTGTGATATTACATTAAACTACTAAAACTGAGCTCCGAAATATAGTTTTACATAAAGGAATATTGTCAAATGTTGGGCATGAACCTTTCAATTACATGTAGCAGTGTGCACTTCGACATTTTGTTGCTAATTGATATTAAACTTACACTCCGCTCGAAGTTACTAGTCTGAGTAGTACCTATACGTTCTGCGCTTGTAGTTTTCGTAAGTGTCAGCATATATATTTCTATCATATGGATGAAAACATCTAAAATACAGTATATTTGGATATTCTAACATAGCAGTTCGGTATAATCTTAAAATAGTTGTAATGCAAACGTGATGTAACTATTATATTTATTAAGCAATGTAGCTGAACGTATATTTGTAGAATATGTACGTTATATATCATATAATTATAATTAAAAAGGTGTGTTTGTGTTTAGGCTGAGCTTGACTGATTTCTTTAAAATATTTTTTGACATCATTTGATCTGAGTTACCTTATTAAAATGTAAACCTACATAAATTTTAGCGCAATTAAGGTAAAATATTATTGTTAAATATACCATATACGTAGTTTTATATATAAGATGTGAATTTAACTTTTCCGTCATATCCATACTTTCATAAAATATTTAATTTTATAAATTCGAAAGTAACTTAGTCTGTTTGTTTCTTATGCTGTCACGGCTAAACACCTAGGCCAATTTAAAGGAATGGACATAGGCTACTTTTTGTTGCGATTACCGACATACAAGCGGACAGAGTCGCGGGTAAAGCTAGCGTAACATCAAAAGTATTTCCAATACTACGTAATACAGAGAAAATTAAATGATACAATAGATTTCCCGTGTTTGTTTTGTTTTGTTTCTCCAACAGCCGTGAAGTAAAGATCACTGAAGCATCAATCTGTGTAACTATTTGTAGCTGTAAGAACGTTACGGCCGGTCCGGATGTTCGCTTTGAGAGATCTATCATACGCTTTGGTCGGTACTTGCATTCGGATGATGAATCAAGTCAACAATTTGTACTTTTTGGTACTTTTATTCACAAATTCTGATTAAAATGTTTTTGTTATACGTACATTTATGTGTGTACTCAAATTGTAAAAGATTAAAAAAATGAAAATTATTTCGTTGTAGCAACTTCTATGTAACTGTTATAAAAGTACAGATTCAGGGGTAATTTTTTTA
The DNA here is from genome assembly GCA_003709505.1 of Hyphantria cunea. Taxonomy (NCBI): domain Eukaryota; kingdom Metazoa; phylum Arthropoda; class Insecta; order Lepidoptera; family Erebidae; genus Hyphantria; species Hyphantria cunea. The sequence continues at coordinate 1,420,386 of PKRV01000248.1, forward strand.
TAAGACAACTTTTATAACAAATACCTCTCCTACACTCAATTCACGTGAAAGTTATCTTCCTAATTCAAGTTTGCCAGAATTCGTGATTTGTCGATAGATGGCCCCTTTCGCTTTTTATGAGTAATACTTATAAAAAAGGCCTACTAAAGAAGCCTCTTCGTATATGTTATATAGTCATTTATTTTGTGATGCATACTTTTTATTGTAATGTGTAAGATGTTTGTCACACACCAATCCTGTTATCCCATAAAATACGAAAATGTTTACAGTACTTAAGTTGCTATTTTAACAGGGATTAAAAAATATAATACTATAAATAAATAAGTCTAACCTACTTTTGAAGTAGAGAATTACGTCTAGCAGTAAACTATTAAAAGCTGTTTATGTGATGAAAAATAAAGAAGTATTAAATTTAGTTTTTTTTTCTGTTACTGGTTTTGTGATGTATTGATGCTTTATCGTACGCATGTAGATCAGATGGCGAACATCTGCATCTGCTGAGGTGGTAAATATGCTTAACTTTTTAGAATATAATATATTTTTAGAATATATAGTTTATAATGTTGTATAGTTTGGGAAGTACTAGAGAGTTTAATTGGTTGCTTGGTTGTGCGAAACAAAAAGTTTGGTGAAGACAAACCAAACAGCGAACTTAAGTAAGCTTTGCACTGGGTTATTTAGGCTATCGGACATCAAACCGCCCTGATTCTGTGACGAATGCCTCATGACTCTTGCGTTGCATGTGGCTATAAGTACATATGGTCGAGCAAAAGTATTCATCCTTAAAAATATAGACGTATTGACGATGGCGGAAATCTGTGGCATTTTTACGTCCGAACATTTTTTTAAGGAACACTCCTCACTGAAACTCCATGTTTATGCAACTCCAGTGATCTAGCCGATTCGAAATGTTCGGTGTTGGGAGAACCCGCACCGAGATAAGAACAGTAAATTGTTACTCTTACCATCTACGTGCCTATAAAATTGCACTTGAAGCATTTCTACGTTTGCTCATTAAAAAAAAATCGCGCCTTAAGGTAAACGTTTGTAAAATTAAATCAATGCATCGTTTGGAACTATTGATTTTAGACACAAATTTATTTTAGCTGTCGACGACGCTTTCCTAGGGAATATTTTCACAGGCGTTATAAAAGGCATCACTTGTGCATTCAGCTCTGGTATACAAAGTGATGTAATTTCTAACATAAAATTTTAAAAGATTCATTATAAAATATTAAAAACACATATGCAGTCTTAGGGAAATCCGGCATATTTTAGCTATAAAGTTCGACGTGTAAAAATATCTGTAAAAGATTTGCTTAGAAGAATAAACATTGTTTATAGTTCAGAATTAGACCACTATACAATTTTATGCCAAGGGTGGACCTATGTCGCACAGAACAGCGCAAGTATTATTCAATTGTCAATTTCCGGAAATTTATCATGAACATGCATTATACTTCTCGTCATCTCCACAACAGTTCGGTTCTCTCGTTACGTGGGATTTTGTTGAGAGGTATATGGCATTGTCAGACGTTAGATAACTCCTTTTCTATTTAGTATATCTCTTACCTTTGGATTATCAAATTCACCTCTATTATCACTTAGAAGCTCTTTTACAGCATATCCGCTTTCACCTCTTTAAGTTCCGTTATAATTGGTAAAATAGTATAAACCTCCGATTTTTGGCATCAAAACTAAACGAATTTAAATTTTGTAAATTTGTCCTTGAATAGGCACATACAATGATATTTCGAAGAAGAGTAAGGGAATAGTCCACATGAATCAGTGCTGACCAGTTCATCAGGTTTTACAATTTAGCCCTGGTGGCAAACTTTCCTCTTTGAAATTTGATATATATGCAATCTTTGCACAGTTCTTTTTTCACGTCGACTTTGATGCTCAGTTTTTTCCAGAACTTTCTTGACATTTGTCTTAGTTTGATATTCAAAGCTTTTATGGTAAAGTTGAAATAAATTTGAAGTAGCTACTTGATTGAACTCAATGACTGGTTTCAGGCACTTCATCTTTAATCGATAGAGATCCCTGCCTATATTGCGAATACCTATTTATATACCTTTACCTTCCTATTTATTTTTAGAGTAAATTTTTGGGGAGTAGACTCAAACACACTATTATTATTTCGGTCATGTACTGACAACACCGAAAATAATGTTTTCTTTATTCTGGGGACACACCAGACATCTTTCAGTGTTATAAAATATGTACCATTGATCCATCTACTTCAACTCGGATTGTGCCTACGCCTATGGTTTCGATACCATGTCCATTGGCGCCCAAGAGAGTATGTGCAGTTTTGAAATACTTTAAATATTTCAAAATAATCCACCAGTTGGTCTAATCCAAAACTCCGTTAGTTCCTTTTGCAACTAGAACTGTCGCGAAGTGAGCACTCTTCACTGCGTTTGAGTTGGATGAGTCTTCTGGTGGTCAACCATCAGCTATACAGCAGTTCGAAAATGAAAAATATTTGGCAGTTCAGCTAGTGTTATGACTGTGTTGGGCGTAAGCAGGTGCACCACATTATACTTTTAAGTGATTCTACCGTAACACTACATTTATTACACGGGTTTTGCTATAAGGGCCCACGTATAATTATCATCAATTGAAAAATAAGCCTTCGTTGCAACATTATACTCTTGAACCCTGCATACTGTATTAAAGACCTGCTTCATTCAAGCAGGTATTTTTAACAGAAGCTTAACTATTGTCTAAAAATTAAATAGAAGCTAAGATAGGTTGCTAGTTGGTTGGAAAGCTACTTAATAAATAAATAAGTAAATATAACTATAAACCTTCATTTATTTTAATATCGTACACATTCATTTAAACTGTCTTTTAACTTACTTTTTGTAAGTACATATGCTAAGCAGCAGACTGGTTAGTATAGTACAAGTTCTTCCTAGTTTTGGATAAAACAGATGAGAAGAATTAATATTCACAATTCGAAAAATAGTATTTATTTTGTCTGTATACATATCATGTTAATTTTAAAATCGACCCTGAGGAAGATTTTATGTGTCAGCCGTCAATGTCATAGTGTCGTTGTCATTTTGGTTACAAAAGAATCTACGAATCCAGTTTAAGGGAATACGAATTTAGTTTCTTTTACCATATATTTCTAAAACTGATTTTATTATTTCCTTCAAACTAAATAGCGACATGTCTATAGATACATTATATAAGAACACATCAGTGTGGTAAAATAATATAATTTGGTTGTAACTGTGTAACTATTTACAAAAAGATGTTCGCTGTAAGCTAGAAGGAACGTGGATCGTTTTTCGCATTGTTTGTAGCACCTTCAAGCATAGGTTAAGTTTCTTATCTAATCTATTCGTTTTATGCACCTGATCTGATTCATTAAAAAGAAGTTAGAGACAGACCAGAAGCAGTATTCAAAAAGTAATCCACACGAGTTATACTACGTTATAGACATGAGTGAGCTCAATAACTGTTTTAAATGAGTATTGACTTAATTAAATTCTGCTAAAAATTAAGTTATCTAACTTCTATTCTTTTCGTTAATTTTCTTACACACATTTACTTTATTTTAAATACACGAAAAGGTGTAGATAAAGAATAAGTAATTACTAATATACAAACAAAAAACCGTTACGGGCGAACTCATTTTCAGTTTTAAAGAATAACCTACCTATCATCAATCATCAACAACCCATAATGTCCCACTGCTGGGCTCGGGTCTCTTGTCAGGAGAGGGTTAAGGTCATAACGTTCCCACACTGGCCACGTGCGGGTTGGGGCCTGGCAAGACGAATGTTGTGGCTACGTAATCTTACCGTTGGATGTTTTCAAGTCGCCCATAGGCCTCCAACTAAGTTTCACGACTGTTATCCTATGATAACAACCGGGACCGACTGCTTAAAGTGACCTCCGAATCACGAAGACGCTCATGGTAACATGCCACTAGCGGTCACCCATCCAGGTACTGACCGCGTTGTAATTACTTACCCTCGGTGATTGTTTCTAATCACCGAGTGCAACTGGGCTATGAGCGCCGTACGAACCGAACCTACCTATGTGTGTAACTATCTATGTATGTTATGTTAATCTAAATGCGATTAATTTCTTTCGTGTAGGTAAAGAATGTCGGTGATTTTAAAAAACTTTATCGTCAATTTGTTCCCTTTTCTACAATGGACAAGGACTTACAATCTAGAAAAGGCTTTTGGAGACTTGGTAGCTGGTATTACTGTTGCACTAACGTTAATACCGCAATCAATGGCGTATTCTGCTCTTGCTGGATTCGACCCTCAGGTATGTACAATATCTAAAATGTAATTATGTAGATGATTTATTATTAATTAGTAGACCCATATAACCTCTACTTGTACGTCCGCACTTGAAATTGAAGTTTACTCCAGTAGTTCAATGAAGCAAGATCCACATGGAAGTGATGATGATGAAAAATATGATTTTTTCTCACGATTTTTTATGCAATCTTAAACTACTTTACTTTAATGTCATGAAAACAGTAAATGTCTATCTAATCATATAAAAAAATTGCTAGAGAGTTTAAAAAATCCAAGGGAGTCTTCGTTGATTTCAGCAACGAAGTTTGTATGAATGACGATCAAGCAAACAGGTAGGGAGGAATATAGTATATTCATAGTAGTAGGCGATACACTTATTTATAAAATGATGTTTTTGAATGTAGGTGTACAGAAAATTATCAATATATTAACACATGAAGTTAAAAAAATTACAGTTCTTTTGACGAAAATTATACGAACGGGGAAGTATGAAAAGGACAAAAAGCTAAAAACAATAAAAAATTTGTAATGATATTCCGACAAATAAAGAAACTAATCTGACGTTTGCTTTAATCAAGACTTTGTTGTTGATTGCTTTTTAACATATCAGTGTAACTATATACTCGGCATTGTCTTCAATAGAAAACGATACATTTGTAATATGAATTAGCGGTTAATAAAAACGTTTCGATAGAAAAATCTATATCATTTTTTTTCAAATGTACACTATAAAATCAAATGTCTTATTGTTTCTTACAAAAATCATAACACGTGCCCGTTTTTGTTTTGCCCAGCGAATACCCATAAGATAGTTTGGTTTGGACCTGACGTGACACCGATTTAAACTTATACAAATGTCTGTAATAATATTATAACTATTTGAGTTGTGACTTTTACCAAGCCTTTACTTTATAAGGCTAAAAATAATTAAATTATTTTTAGGCTTTGTGACTTTGACTATTTTGATCGATTGACTACTTTCGATATATAGATATATAGTAAGTAACATCGAATTTATACAAAACTTTTGTTAAATGTTGTGACTTGTATGAAAGCTGCTTGATGCGTGCTGAATTTCGTGCAGTTGTCTCCAATATATTTAAAACATTAATCATAACTCCATGAGCAATAAGCACTAGCTGCTAAATTAAGATTCGCAGTAAGTAGGTATAATTGGAGCCATTGTATTGAATAGTACCTATAACATTTAATTGTTCTTAGTATAACTAGATTCTATTTATGAATTGTTTCATTTCATTATTTGTAGTAATTCAGCTAGATATTCTGCTGTATCTGCTATCAGATGCTGATAAAAAATCTTGTTTTTTTATATTCCCCAAATTAATGTTCAGCTCTTTATTTATTGAATATCAATATAAAACTCCAATTTCTCTAGTTGTACTTGTTACGACTAAAATGGACAAAATGGAGCGAATATTTTTATAGAAGATTATATGTACTTTTATAGGCAGATTCTGAAGTATTTATTATTTTTTTATTTATTTATCTTCATTGCGTACATATTACAAGATACTAATTAAAATGAGTGACAAAAAGGATTACTATAACAATTGGCGGTCTTATCGCTCACGGTGATCTCTTCCAGACAACCATCATAGACATCAGATTGTTATGTATGATTTTTAGTAGTACACACAATTAATACAATTATTATAATACGAATTTAAAAAATAGAAAAGCAAAAAATAGCTCAAATACACACTCGTTTTCCAAACACGTTCATTATTAAGCACATAACAGAAACCTACATACTAATATTAAATAGTAAGTAAATGCAATAAATAGCTTTACAAGAAAAATATATCTAACAACGTTTAACATGCATTTATCAACATGCGTGTTATACGTTTAAAACACGTTTCGGTCTAGAAAACTCATACTTTAATAGGTCTATAAAACGCTTTAGTAATTGATTGTTCTTCATTAATATACATTGAGACGTACTGATAAGTTTATTTTATTCTTACAGTATGGACTATATGCTTCAGTCATGGGAGGTTTTGTGTATGCGTTTATGGGAACCTGCCCTCAAGTGAACATAGGACCATCGGCTTTGATATCCCTCCTAACATTCTCGTACACAAATGGAACAAATATAGATTTTGCGATACTTCTTTGTTTTATGGCAGGCATAGTTCAGTTAGTTACAGGTGTCGTACAATTGGGTAAGAATATTTATGCAAACTGCATTATTGACCCTTTTCTTGATTTAATATTTCCAAATATTCATTTTGTCCCAAAATTTACATGAAAAGATTTTATGACATTTGTTACATCATTTATAAGTTTTTCAGCCATGAAATAATAATTTATGAGTCATTATGCCATTAAATGATAAAGATAAATATTGTATAGTGCATTGCAAAATAGAAGCGACTAATGGTATTCAAATTGATATTCCATTTTTGAAATTTAATTTTCCATTACCTAGGTTTTGTGATGGATTTTATATCAGTACCAGTCATATCAGGATTCACATCAGCCGCAGCACTTATGGTTGCGTCATCACAGATAAAAGGATTACTGGGCATAAAATTTAAAGCTGCTACATTTGTGGATACATGGATAAAAGTCTTTAAGCATATAGGAGAAACAAGGATCTCAGATTCTTTGCTCAGCTTGTTCTGTTGTGTTACTCTCACGTTGATGCAGGTATTGTTTTCTGATATGAATTTCAGCCTTAAATTACTTTTTAGCTAGTTTTACACTATCCACTCTTATGGATTCATCAGATCATCGTTACATGAACTGGGCCAAATTCGAGAGGTTTTGCGTGAAGAACTGCAGTCATTCTTGCGGTTTATTACAGTAATTGTTTATTAATGAAAACACGTTCACATTTGTCAAACGGACGGACAGCGATACGACTCAAACGAGATTATTGTTACACGATTCATAAAAAAAATGCTGCTTTTATTAACAATTAAAAGTATTCCTTATCAGCTATGTGTGTATTTACATGTTCCTAGTTTCTTAAAAAAATTCCATGCAAAAAACCCATAAGCGACGGGGAAATACGTAGAGCTGCAACTAGAAAAAAAATATTATGGTTTATTGCTGTATCCAGAAATGCTGTGGTTGTACTTTTGGCTTCAGTGGCTGCGTTCCTGATGTACAACAGCTTAAATGATCCATTTTATCTCACTGGTTAGTATATGAGATATATTATTTTAAGATAAGTGTAACATCATTTGTATTAACTGCAAATAGTGTTACTGCAAATAGTGTTAAAATGAAATTTCTAATCTAATTAAATTGGGATACATAGAATATTTTCAAATATTTTGACAAATACGTGTGATGAATGTCTGTTTTCTATTAGGCAAAATAACACCCGGACTCCCATTGCCTCGACCTCCTCCTTTCCAATCGAAAGTAGATGATAAGGTTTATACGGGCGGGCAAATGTTGGCACACCTCGGCACTGGCTTGCTGGTTGTACCACTGATATCAATATTGATAAACGTTGCTATTGCTAAAGCTTTTGGTAAGCATTTGTAGATGTCATTTATTTTTGTAACTAAACCTTTAAAAAACATGTTATTGTCACACATACATGAATGCATCCTTTATAATAATAAAAATCTTGATTTCATGTTCATTCGATTCACAAAAATATAGAAAAGTGTAATCATTATGGTTGTTATAATTTAAAGATCTGCCTCTAAATACCCACGAAAATAATATGTTTTTTGTAGTTCCTTAACATAGATAAAACACGTTTCTCAGATGAGTAGGCAAAGACAATTAATTTTAACTTACTACGGTCCCGACATACCTCTTTTGCTCGTCGGTTACTAGTACTTTTCCCATGATTTCTTAATGGTCTAAATTCACCAATTTCGTCGGTAAATATTCGCCTTAGGGGACTTCTTCAGACACTTCCACACATATGTATAAATTCGTTTCTTTGGTCTACTATCATCCATCCTCTCTAAGTGGCCAAAGTATCGAAGCATGCCCTCTTCAATCCTTATAACCATATTCCTGATTCAGTCGCATGCATCACCTAAGAGTTGATTACTAAATATTGGAGATATACTTTTTAAAGAAATTGAAGTAAAAGCCGTTTTTGTTATTTATTTTCTAAAGCCTTTTATTTTGAGTTGTAAAACTGGCTTGAGTAATTTTGTGTGTAATCAATTTTAGTATGTACTAGGTTTTTTTATAAAATTTTCAGCTAGAGGCAAAAAAGTCGATGCAACTCAGGAGATCTTGGCGACAGCAGCTTGTAGCATTATCAGCTCTTTCTTCGAATCAATACCGGTAAGCGGTTCCATAAGCCGCAGCGCTGTAAGCGACGCATCAGGAGTAAGGACACCTGCGGCAGGGGTTTATACAGGTACGTATGTCTTCACCTCTTTAAGAGTTAGTAAAGATATTTTTGCTCTGACTTATTCACGCTCTCATTAAAGTACATGTTCAACTTCAAGTTTTAATAGACCACTGCTAGACAAAGGTCTTTCATCAGAAAGAAGGTTTTAGCCTACTAACTATACCGCGTTAGCCAGATGGGTATCAATAGCGTGTTTTTTACCTACGTGGTATTTTTTTTTTATATTTAAGCTGCCAAAATGACTCAGCCCTGCCTGATGGAAAGCATGAGTAGAATCCAAGAGTGGTGGTCACCATCCTCAATGCGAAAAAGAACAATACAGCATGGTGACCTACACTATGGCGGCGGTATAAAATGACCAAGGTGGAATAAAAGGACTAAGAGAGCAACCCTTGGTCCTTTTATTCGCTTCTTATTACGTTCATTGTATGAACAGAGGTGGTCAGATAGTAGACACTCTTTCAAATGTTTTTAAGATAAGAATCTACACTGTACTGTATACATCTGTGATGAGAAAATAAATAAAGTTATGATTATGATTATGACTCTGTATTCTTAACCGTGACCACACGCAAAAAAGTACATGTTACTGCGGTTTTATATTAAGTTCTTTAATTAGTTAAGCTGCCTCGTTGGTCTAGCGGTTGAAGTATGCGACTGCCAATAAAGAGGTCTCGGGTTCAAATCCCGGGTCGGGCCAAAATTATTATTGAGTTTTCTGTTTATTCATGGAGGGGTTTCAGCCCATAATCACCACGCTGGGCAGGCGGGTTGGTGATCGCAGGGCGTAACTTGTTGCACCGGTGACGCTGCTGCCCATCACCGGCCTATTGTATTTAGTTACGCCTTTTGGGATGGATATACCGCCATCGGTCAGTCGCCAGAGCCTCGTTTGTTATCTAGCAGGGTGTTTCTTCTCGTTTGTTATCACGCGGTGCGTGCAGGTGAGGTTGGCTGGGGGCGAAAGATTGTGGTTCGCCCCCACACACCCCAAAAGTATATAAATACTTAATAACGGCTCGGTGTTTGGAAGTTGGGGTCTGAACCCCCCTGTGCCTCGGAGAGCACGTAAAACAGTCGGTCCTGCGCCTAATCTCTACCTGATCGTGTCGGTTAACCGTCCCATCGGATTATGAGAGTGAGGGAACAGATAGTGCAACTGAGTTTGTGCACACACTTGCAGACTATAATATCTCCTGCGTAGTTGGATGGTCTCCGTTGAGATTGGCCGCCGTGGCCGTAATCGGCTAGGAGAACATCATTTAGTTAGATATTAGTGTTTTCGTAATTTTCACACTCAAACTGTAGTGTTGGTTATGAAGTGTGACAAATAATATTTCTAACAATTTCTATAAACACGTTATGTGAACATTAGTTGTTTAGTGAGGAGGTCTACTGGTCAAGTACCGTTCAAAGCCGTATGGAGGCGTAAGGAAATTATAAATTGTCAGTTATTGATATCGATTGAATTGTCCAAGACAACTAGTTTCAGACAATATGATATCCAGCCAAATTCTATATTCTGTTCCCTGGCTGTTGTTTATATAACGAAGCTCCTCTGTGCTTCAGGGAGCAAGGCCAAGATAGACAATTATAGATAGAACAGTTACGTATCTTAGTAACTCATGCCAAGAATACTAGTATTAACCCTTTTTCGAGGGAGGAATTTTCTTAGTACAAGTTTAAACAAAGCTTGCAACTTCGTCTGCGTAGGAAAGCAAATGATTTTTATTGAAGAATACTAAGCTTTAATTAATTTTTTAGGAATAAACAACATTTATTTCATTTACGAACGACATTGGCCGTCTGATTCGTTTATTTGTTGACGTTGATGTTAGAAGTATTAATCTACTGTGAACATGCTAATTTAATAGATTCGTAGGTAGTATATATATAATGGCCTGAGTGACTAGGCTATATACATTTCAATTTCAAGTAGCCTGGTTAAGGTTTCTATTTTTGTATTCAATTATATTTTTACAAAATATATAATAAACTAGCTAAGCCCCGCGGTACAGCGACAACTGCGGGTAACGTCTAAAAAAAACCTATGTGAAAAGAATCCTATGCCGGTCTCCTGGCTCTAAGCTACCTCCTACCAATTTTCTGCCAAATCGGTTCAGCTGTTCTTGAGTTATTAAAAGGGTTAACTTAACACAACTGTCTTTTATATAAAATATATAGATATCATATAATAACCTGCAAAAATAATTATTATATATAATATCTGAATCTGAATATGGGTTAGTTAAACTTATTTAAGTGAAATTGAAAATGGTACATATAATTTCTACGTTTTTAATGAAATCTGAAAAAAAAATCGTTTCTGAATCTGCTTTTCTTGTTCTATCTATGATATCTCTATGATATTAAACCATCGATGCGGATTGTCTTTGACATCACAAAGGGTAGTACTAGTTTCAACATTTCTCAATAACTATTTGGAATTATTGCAGTGTTGCAACTATGAGGATCTGGCGCACCGAGTGTAGGACAAATTTTGGGTTTAATCAAATACTGATCTTGATATTGTACAAACATAGTCAAACATCCCAACTTCCTTTCTAGAAAAAGAGGCCTATGTCCACCAGTGGACTATTAAATGCTGTTGATGCTAATGATCGCAACCACTTTTATTAACTTGACGAAGAATATAATAATTTTTTTTGTGTAAAGGGGGCAAACGAGCAGACGTATCGCCTGATGGTAAGCGATTACCGCCGCCCATGGACACCCGCAACACCAGAGGCGTCGCAAGTGCGTTGCGGGCCCTGGGGGATGGGGAGGAGGATGAGGGGAAGGGTTGGATTATGGACCTCCGGTATCCTCACTCACTCGGTGAAACACAGCATCATCAGAAATCATAAATAAATACAATATCACATTAATAATTTAAACTTCTAGCTACTTGGTTCAAAGATAACAAATTAATTTACATAACGTTCATAATTTTGTACGTTAAACAAGCATTTAAACTTTTAGATATGCGAGCTATGCATAATGAGTTGACACAGTTGAACAATCAATGAAAATGCAACAAATTACACCCTTTTAGTCCTTTAAACATTAAGATTGTCCTTACATTAATTTCTATGAAAGTTAAATTTTTCAAAATGTTCCTATTCGTCTATCCCCTTCTTTTACTATTTTTTTTCTTTGTTTTCTTACTCAAATAATAAAGTTGCTGGCAACTCATTTAAATTTTAAATTTTAAAAAAATACCTATTAGTTGCAAAATTCAAAGATACTTCAAAATGATATAAAACTAAGTCTGTGTGTGTGTGTGAAAGCAATTTTTTTTTACACGTCACTCATTAGCATAAGGTTCCAAGCTATCGCTCTGGCCAACTTACGACAACCAGCTATGATTGCCGACTGTCACCACCCATTCATAACTCAGTCGACCACCGATATCACACTTATATCACTGACTAAGTAATGAATTCCTATATTTGACTAGTTATTAATGATTTAACGGTTTAAGGACTACACGGTTGGCCTAGTGGTTTCAGTGGTCGCCACACCGCTTCCGACTGCGCCAAGTGTTGTGGTTTCAAATCCTACATGGGACAACACTTTGTGTGATCCATAAATTGTTATTCTGAGTCTGGGTGTAGTTTGTGTCCATTGTAATCATCATCATGTATGTAGTTTGTATAGATCCCCGTGACACAGGTATATATATTCCTAATGTAGGAGTCGTCTTTAAAAAAAAAGATTTACTATTCTGAAAATGAACTTATTTCCCCAGGCACGCTTGTAATCCTGACGCTGTTACTACTAACACCATATTTTTATTACATTCCACGCGCTGCACTTTCATCGGTCATTGTCTGTGCAGTGCTGAATATGGTGGAAATAGCTGTAATCGTACAATTATGGAAAGTCAGCAGTAAGTATAGATAATATTATGCTATGTTTGTACTTTTACATGTTTAATATAAGTTTTGTGTATACTATGCCGACACTGTTGGTCACAATTATGTGAAGCAAGATCCTGCTCTTTGCGCTAAACTCATTCGACAAATATTCTTTTGATTTTTTTGTCTGGTAGGGTAGGCCTGGAGATCTGTCACACAGGCTTCGAGTCTAATATGGACTCCAGCTCTCACTAGGGAATTTTAAAAAACTGTTTTATATGTACCTAGATCTCATGAAACTTAAACTGTACCTTTCCTGTTAGAGAAAATAAAGTTTTGTTATTATTAAAATAATAAAACTTTATTATTATTATTATATACTATACTTTATGTTTTACGTAAATTAAAGCTTATTGTCAAAGTATTTTATGTATGAACTAGCTAAGCTCCGCTGGGCTATTTGCGGTACAACGACAACCGCGGGTAATGCCGCAGGGCAAAGCTAGTCTAAAAAAAGAGCTGCCTAGGTTATTCCTTATATCATCCGCTATTTGTCAGGGGAAATACCGTCACATTCGGTCCTGCCGTTCCAGAGATTAGCCGCATCAAACGGACAGACAGATAAGATTTGTAAAAAAAATTTTGGTATATACATATACCAAAAACTTTACTAATCCATGTGTACACGATACATCGTGTACACATGCATTTAGTAAAAAGTGATTATTTTGATATCACAAACAGACATTCCAATTTTATTTATTTGTATAGAGTATAGATAATCGAGAAACTAGAGAAATTCATTACTTCTTAAGTTTTGCTTCATTAGTTAGAATTTGACAGGAAACGTTGAAATTATAGACTTTGTTTTAATCAAAGTCTGGTTGTCACCTTGTAACTTTGAGGTAACTCCATATTTACTAAATATCTAGTTTGATTTGTGATACTTGGTTTACTTAGATTAAATTTGTTTTGTAAATCCCTTATAACATAAATAGATTAATTCGTCGCCGTAGCGCTTGGATTTCGAAGATAGAAAAGCTACGCTGATTTCACCTCGAACGGGCCGGCTCGACCGCATGCAAAAGTATCACTAGGATGCCATGGTGTTAGTGATCATGTTGCACTGTCTACATTCGCAATGATTGGTGTGACCACCATTCTTGGATTCTGCTTATTTTTTTTATGGAATCGCAAGAAAACGAGCTGACGTATCGCCTGATGGTAAGCGATTGCCTCCGCCCATGGATATCTGCATCACCAGAGGCGTCACAAGTTCGTTGCTGGCCTTTGGGGGATAGGGAGGAGGATGGGGATAGGGGGAGGGGTTATGAGCCTGCGGTATCATTACTCACTCGGTGAAACACAGCGCAAGCGCTGTTTCACACCGGTTTTCTGTGAAGCCGTGGCACGGCTCGCCCACGGTAAATGATATCAAATGCAGGTTTATTGTGTAAAGCAGTTTTTGGAAGTCCTTAATAATCAACTTTTCGCTAGTTCAATGAGTATTTATAAAAAAAATATTTAAAAGTTTAATATAAAACTCTAATTTTTCTCACGATTCACATGCTCAGGTAGATCTTCGTATTTAGTTGTCAGCCATAAGGCTTCGTATACTCGTGTATCACTAATCCATATCAATATGATAAAACGGAATATTTTTTTATTGTTTATGTGATTGTGGTCTAGGAAACTATCATCCATCCATTGAGACTTGCATTCGGCAGTGATTGTAATGAAGTAAGTTTAATAAAGTATGTGCGTTTTAACCCTAGAGAGCTATGCACTGTCTATGAACGCAGCATTACAGAAAATAAAGTTATAAGTTTATGTTATTAAGGAGACTGTAACATACAATAGTAATTAAGATGTTGTTTAAGACTGGGTTAAGAGTAGCGCTGACCTTCGGCACCACAGGTTACGAACGTTTTAGTATCATGCTGATCGCCGCGGAGTACAGATGTAAATAGACGCAAAATGTGGAGCGCAATAATCACTGCTGCTTTGTACTATCTATCGAAGAAAACACCGACGTAGACTTCATGTTCATTCATTGCTTGAGCAGAGAGCAGTCGCGAGATAATTTGTTGCGTTGTAATAAAACATTATCGAATAATGTGATGAAAATATCCTCCCAGAATTCGTTTTTTGCGTTTTTATTTCTATGGAGAACATCGGAAGTATCCCACAAACGTTACCGTTCACGCTGACAGCTACGCGTTATTCAAAAACGCTTCCTAGAATTTCATATATTTTGTCTATCTAAAACCAGCCTTAATGCCTATTAACTGAACAGATTAACAACTTGATGAACACTTTCTTTCACTATAGAGCTGGGAAAGAAAAACAATAACAATTTAGAAACGGTCATTTTAGTTCAGTTGCTTTTCTTCGATCGTGATTAAATTTTATTGTATCATTTTTAAAATAAAAGCCAAATCACCGTACCTTACTGTATTTTGCAACTAAATTACCATAAGCCAGTTAGTGCTAATAGAAAATTTGATTATACTTTTATCAGGGTTTTTTTATTGTTATACTGCTAGGTAATCATTGCGACAAAAGTAATTTGTGTGACTCAGGAGTTTTAAATTCACCCCAGTTAATATTCCTTGGAAATAGAATTGTTGTTATGACTTGGATTTTTTAAGTTATTTTACCTTCGTTCATGAGAGTTATTGAAACGTTTGATAACTTTACTAATATTTTTTTAACTCCCAGTTACTTTACTTCGTTATCAGTTCTCGATGAATTATCTTACATTATCCAAATTACCATTAGATTGATGTAGCTTTCGGTTTCAGACCTTCCTAGAAGGTGTTTGTTAATGTAATACCTTATTTCTTTTGTATTTTATTTTGAAAAAATTAGGTAATTTAAATCCTACTGTACTCTTTTATTCTAATCTCGGCACTAGGATGCTATTTGATTTATCTTTTTATATGTTTTTCTAATTGTAGTTTTTTTGATAAATAGATTAATAAATAGAAATAACAAAATACATTGTGCGAGAAATTTATGCGGAAATCTTTAGTAATTTAAATGACGATTTCGAAATGCTATCACGTGAAATTGTTAGGTAGACCCCTAGAAACAATGCATGAACTAATTCATAATGAGCTTCTTAAAAATGTTTATCATATTATGTAGTATTTGAGAACGTGTCTGAAACCGTTTACTAAATTTTGAATTTATCAAATAGCACTAATTATTTTTTAACATAATTATTTCCTTTTTTTGTTCCAGGAATAGATTTAATTCCCCTAGTGGGTTGTTTCTTATGCAGTCTCGGTCTAGGCGTTGAACTTGGCTTAATATGTGGCGTTGGCTTTGATGTGCTTTTACTTCTATTCTACAATTCAAGACCACCTTTGGATATTCAGCACGTTACAGTGAGATCATTTTACATGATGCTATTTTATGCTATTATAAAATTTTAGTATCCTATAAGCCTAAAAAAACTACCACTGTTTCTCCATACTTATTAGGCACTGCAACAATGTAAAAAAATCTGTGATATTCTGCCGCTAAAAGCTTACAAAATACCTTAGGCCGCTGGCACTGCTGGGATGTTATTTTTATACATTGAGAATGTAATTAGACAAAGGAATCTGCCCCGCAGCCTTCCTAAAGAAATCGGTTACTTAGACGGTATTCTGTGTCCTATAATTACCGGGAACATAAAATGGCTTTAGGGTGGAAAAAACTCGTTTCGAACACATCTCTTTCGTTCGTAGGAATCGACTTCATAGGCCTCATAAATATCTTTTGAATTTTTATCTTGTAACTTTTTCCTAATCTCACTAGCTTTGAAGAAGATACACTGAATTTCAACTAATACATGATTTTTTTTTCGAACTATGATCGTATTTTTTTTACCGATTATGGATTTACTAGCTTTGCTTGTGCTGTGGCTCCACCCGCGTGTATGCTGGGAATCGAAGTAAACAATATAAGCCTATATCCTTCCTCAAGAATCAAAGTACCTACATGCCAAATTTCATTGAAATTGGTATAGCGGTTTTGCCATGAAGGCGTAATAGACAGACAGTGTTATTCTCGAATTTATAATCTAAGTATGGAGTATTTTAAGTGTTTTTATATTGTAAGTTGACAGTAATAACCAACAGTTCATAATTTAGGTCTTGGCATACAGATTTGTAAATTTACTTTTTTAAAGGATGGAAGTTTGCCACCCCACTACGCTATCCATCCTGTCGGCCGCCTCAGTTTTGCTGGTGCTGAAAGAGTTCGCTCCAAGTTGCTTTCTTTATCATCTTCTCAAGAAGAAAAGGAACCCAGCAGTGAAGCCGCAACCTCTAAAGCAAAACCTCAAGTGCTTGTTGTGTATTGTGAGTCTTTGCACAGATTGGATTTTACATTTTTACAGGTAAGTTTCATATACCATAAATTTAATAAGCTAATACTAATTCATTGGTAATCCTTCAAAGAAAAGAAACACGTTCTATGCAAAATTTTACAAAACTAGACAACTATTATTTTTCTGTAGCATGTTTGTTCCGGCTAATCTCTCGAACGGCTGCACACTCACTAGCAAATAACTGATGATAAAAGGAGTAACAATACTTTTTTAGAATAACTTTGCCCCACAGCGTTGCGAGCTGTTGTTGTTGTTTTGTTGTATGGTATATTTATATATATAGTTATAGCAAATCATTTAAAAAATAATTTGCTATAACTAACTTATATTTTATGTTTTATAAATTCTCTAAGCAATGTCATCGCTTTAGATGTACGCGCATTTCTTGCCGACTTCACAATTTTTAATATTATTTAAAAGACAAGGCCCGCATTTGGATATAATATATATAATATTCTATGTACTTAGTGGGGAACTTAGCAAATATATGAGAAACGCATACAAAGAACGCCCAGACTCAAAACAATAATTATTTGTAAATCACACAAAGTGGTATCCTCTGTGGGGTTTGAACCCTCAACACTGAGTGCAGTAGAAAACCGCATGGCGATCGTTATTTGATATAGACTAGTAGTTCAACTGGTTGGTGAATGAAATATTTTACAGCCCACTGACTTCCCCATTACGATGGCAAGTTTTGTTCATGATAACCGATGCCAACGGCTTAACGTGCTCTCCAAAGTACATGCGTAAAAACTACCATTACGTCGGGCTGTTATTATTTCATTATTTATTTAATAGGGGGCAAACGAGCGAACGTATTGTCTGATAGTAAGCGATTACTTTCAACCCTGGACACATCAGAGACATCACAAGTGCATTGCCGGCCTTTGGGGGATGGGGAGAATGATGGGGGAGTGGTTGGGCCAATGGGCTCCAGTATCCTCACTCACTCCGTGGAACACAGCGCAGGCGCTGTTTCACTGCGGTTTTCTATGAGGCCGAGGTATTACTCCGGTCGTGCCGGTACATTCATGCCGAAGCGGGCTCTCCCACGGTGTAATTATTATGTTATTAGGAACCATTTGAAAACTCAACCACACTTTTTGGCCTAACTCAGGAATCAAAGACAAAACCTCTCGGGTCGCAGTCGGCAGTCGCATACATTAACCTTAAGATCAACGAGGAACGCTAATAAAATTATTAGTAAAATTATAAATTTTAAAGGAAAAAATCACTGCATAGGTAAACATACACTGAATAGTTTATTGGAATGTCGGGTTTATTTATAATAGCTAATAACATGTGGATGAATAAGTCTTTATAATTCAATACTAAATATATAATAAGTAAATATAAATGAGTATAAAAACAACAAATATAATATATTTTAGGATAAAATAGGAAACAAGCAATATATAATTCAACATCCATTTAATATTCCATAGACCGCAAACCGCGACGTCAAAGCACATGCAACGTTGATGCGTGCACTACACCGTAATATTAGTTAAAACCTTACAGTGCGTTGGAATTGAATAACTAAAGCCTCATTTTAAAGCAAGATATAACCTTATTACAAATTATGTAAAATGTCACTATGTATATTTTTTACATTAGATTCGTAAATTGTATGATGCTTACGTATACTTAGTAATTAAATTTTGATTAACTTATCTCTGATCATTTGATTTCTCAAATGGATAAATTGTAATATTATGTAGTAACACATTACTGAGAGTTAATACCGTGCACGTTTATGTATTACTTAGCCATTTATCATCAACAACCTATAATGTCCCATAACTGGGTTCGGGTCTCCTCTTAGCCAGGGTTAAGGCCATACGTCCCTACGCTGGCCCAGTGCGGGTTGGGACCGGCAAGACTACGTTGTGACTACATAATCTTCCATTTGGATGTTTTATGCCACCCAAAGGCCTCTAACTAAGCTTCATGACTGTTATCCTAAGATGACAACCAGGATCGACTGCTTAAAGTGACCTCTAAATCACGTTAACATAACATTCCAACTAGTCTATCGATATGGAATGGATTGTGACCTGAATTCGACATCTTCTATGCTTGAAATTTATGATCTTATCGTGATTTTTGACCGAGCACGCCGCCCCGGTTAACCTCAAAATGTATGACGGACAAAACACGTCAGCCGGTTTTCCCAATTTTAACTGCGTTCACTTTTTCTTTTATTTCCAAGTAGCAATCAACCACGCTCTACTACCATGTTGATATTTAGGTGGAAATAAATGAAGGATTATTTTAGAAAAATGCAACGACGTATAATGTAATGTTACCACACAGGAAGCAAGGTTACAAGCTTACTTGTCAAAAACAGTGTTGCCAACTTGTGATTAATAGGGTTGCGTTCTTACTTGCCAACAGTCACCCATCTAGGTACTGTCCGCGTTGTCGTTGCTTACCCTCGATGATAGTTTCTAATCACCGAGTGCAACTGGGCTATGACGCCTTAGCCACTAACAGAACAGAAATCATTGTGTGTTCTCTGGCACCTGTGTTTTGTGTGTCAAGTTTTGTTTTTCTATCATTAATTTAGCGATCAATCATTTTCTACATGTATCTATAAGTATATCCAAAGTGTCATATTGATTATAACAATATGACACTTTGGAAGTATTTGAGTAAGTGTAAATAAAGTTCAGGAAGAAAACAGGATAGATTCCCTAATAGGTTCTTTTGTGTGATAATCACAGCCGCTATAATAGGCATGATGACTAATTTTGAAAATGTGTTTTATGACGTTCGCAAGTATTTATTTTTGTCAGAAATAGTCATATTTCTACAAAAAATAAAGTTTTAGTAGGAAAAAATTACGATTTAAATTATAAGTTTAAAATTCACGCCAAAACACTTGGTGGTGTAATGGCGTATGTTTTTGACATCTCTTCACAGACGTGACGTCACCATTCGTCTACCAGTGTCAATTATAGCTCTTAAAACTGCAAAGTGATCGTCGATTATATCCGAACAAAGTGATCTTTATACATAAGTGACGTAGCTAGTTCACATCAACTTAACATGGGGGATTGCTTTATTTTGTAGTTGTATTTTTGTTAATTAACTACATATAAATACGATTTTTTTACTCTAAAAACCCCATTTCATTAGATAAATACTCAATTATAGTTGTTCTTGGTTATTGTCATCATGCCTATCATATACTTTTTACTTTCAGAGTTTAAAGATGCTAGAAACAGATTGGCGTCCAAACTTTAAAATCATATTTTGTAATGCAAGACCATCGGTCAAGGAGCAGCTAAAAGGTGTGTTGACGGACTCAGTTTACTGTGACAGTGGAGAATTGAGGAGTCACCTTACGGGTCAGTATTTCAGTAAATGCACACTAATTGCTATATTATTATAAATAAAAACAAAAGCTCCAGAAAACGCTAGTTTGTATGTTCTGTGAATCTTCACTCTCTTATTCTCACTCATACACAACACACCTTATGTGCTATATTCACTTACACGTGCACGCACGTGATCTAAGAGCAGAGCAGATAGGTAAGCCATCATTAATTTAAATAAAAGTTTAAACACTTATGAACCTACTTCTCGAATATTATTAATACAATATGCTATAATAATAAAATAAATATTTCTGTGAAAATGATTTAATGACGAATAAATATCATCCCATTTACTATTTAAGAAGTCAATTAACATAACTCAATGCTTCACTTAAACCCAGCACTTGACTGAACGTGACATATGGATTGCGCAGCAAGGTTTATTACGCATTATTGGAATCACGCCAATCGGTGGTTTAATACGCAATCAGAGTAATTTGTTTGGTTGCCGAATTATTTTGATTGCTTACTGCATTTATATTCATTAATTATTTATTTTATTTTAACCGCAATGAATTTATTAAACCATAAGTAATATATATATATATATACGTGTATCAAATAACTTATACTTTTATGCCTGTTTCACCGGTTACAGATAAGTTTCGGATATGTTATCTAATACATAATTTGACGTATCTTCCATTTGACGTATATTCCAAGTGTCAATATATCTGTCAGATAAGTTATCTGGATACTAACTTTAACTGTTGAAACAACAATTTCTTTTCTTTTTTCTTTAAAATATTACTACCTTATTTTATAACATCATTATTGCCAAGAAGAGAGCCTATGTAAAGCAGTGAACTATTAAACACTGTTGACATGTGATGTGATATTCAAGCGATTTCTGTAAACAGGTATTTGCAGGTGCAAATACTAATTATAAATAAATGCCCCTGCACGTCGTTGGTCCCCGGCGTGCTAGTTGGCTCTGTCCCGGCGATCTCATGGATCCAAATATAAATTATAAATATAAATAAAAATAAATAATAATTATAATACTAATTATAAATAATAATTATTATGCAACCGGCCTGTGGTAGGTACCACAGGCCGGTTGCATAATAATTTCTTTTTTATTACATTATTAGGGTTCCGTATCCATAGAGCAACGGGACCCTTTTACTAAGACTTCTCTGTCTGTCCGTCCGTCTGTCACCAGGCTGAATCTCATGAAATGTGAAAGTTACACAGTTGAAATTTTATTGGTTGCCGCTATAACAACAAATACTAAAAAAACAGAATAAAATAATATTTACTACTAGATATTGATAACGGCCATAGATTTGAAATGTATAGATAATGGTACGAAACTCTTCGGACTCACACTTGGCCAATTTTTTCTATTAACAATTATACATATTAGAATAGTCGTATACCAACTTATGTTCGGTTTAATAATAAGTATTATATATGAAACTAATGATAACCAAATGCAATTCATACACAATACGTAAACAAGACCTTATTCTATACAAATAAATTTTATATTATTACAGGTGCACCCGTAACGACTGCCATACCAGAGGAAGGAAGTTCTAAGAAAACAAATGTATAAATATTTGTTATCGCTTTAGTTTGTTATTTAATAAATAATTAAAATGCATATTTTTATTATTTAATGACTGGAAATAATTTTATTAATGACTTTATAGTTAAATTAACCAGTATGTTTACCAGTAATGTCTGTGGGAATTCTTGAATTGAATGAAGGAGATCTAATTGGTATATGGTATATCTATCTATAACATAGACAGGCACATCAATATCTCAATATCAATATCAATATTAAATCATTGGAAAACATGATGAATAAAAAAAATCTACCTCAGGACAAGACTATTGTTTTATCAACTTATGCAACTCACACTCCATTCTAGTATCCCTTTTGTGAAATATTAGAAATATAGTGTCACTACATTCATTCTTGTCGAGGTGTAGTGACAGGACAACATCATTGCAAAGAGATGGAGAACTGGATACACACTTTATACCAACCTGTTTGGTCTACCACTGTCCCGTGGAACGGCTACTTGGTTCAATTGTATAACTTAACGTGAACGGTGCAGTAGTACAACTTAAATTAGCCCCCTTGATGCAACTAGCATTAAAATGGAAAATGTGGATAAGAACTGGTTGAACCACGGAAATTTTCCTTCCCAGTAGAACAACCGTTTCATTCAAAATGCCGTACATTTTATAACAACCTATGATTGGAAAATTCTTCACACCCTATAAGAGCTCAGTTCTGTGGCAGGTATAGATTGAGAAAGCTTTAAACATTAATTTAGTCTATACAGGTTATGCCTACCGTAATTTAGGGACTTACTTAAAGTAAATCAGGTCTTTTATTTGTGAAAAAGAAATGCTATTTAAAAATAATACAGTGATCTGCAATCAAAAATACCAAATAGTTAAAAAATTAAAGTATACTGAGAACAGAAATTAAGAAACTATATAACCTTTAATCTGCAATACCATTTTTATATCAAAAACTCAGTAGATACTTTTAACAAAATTCTTCTTTTGATGAATGGCAATCAGCCGGATCAGCTATTTCTGCCAATGTCAAGTATTTCAAGTCTTCAATTCTAAGCCTTCGAGTCTTCAAGTCTTTGTCGTGATGGAATTAATGATAAAAAATATAAAAAATGTGGATGACATGAAATGGGGACCGTCTTTCGCAAAAACAAAAAACGATCTCCTTTAACAAAATTAAAAAATCCTTCTTCCTTCCACTTTGACAGTTATACATTTCTAATTGCTTATAGAGTTTGTTTCTCTTCCCCGTAATAAATTAAATTCTACCAAGACAGGTATTTATGGTAATTGTGCACCTTATTTTCTTGTTTTACTTGGAACATTAATTTAATTAGATAAGTATCTAAGTAATCTAGTAAGCGACGTGCCTATTTAATTTGTGAAATTCGTCCAAATCATTCTGATAATTTAGAAGCCCGTAATTAAGAATAAAAACGGGCTAAGAATAAAAATGTAACCTGTCGACTTAGAAAATGATTTCGTAATTAAAATCCAATATTGTCATTTAATAAGTTTCAGAAGAGGAAAGTACACCAAAAATGAATTTATAATTAATGGCACTGTAATACCAATATGCAGTTGCTGATTCACATTAATAGTTTAATAGAAAAAATTTAAATTTCCTGCTGCCTAAAAATGAAAGGTTTTTCCAGAGAACATAACTTATAAATAAATAATATAAATTTTTATTGTGCATAATAATTTGTTTACAAACCATAGTATTTATAATCTTCCATAAAGCCTGTACCCTATAACTTTATAATTAACACCATAAAATATTACTAAAGTCAACATCCATCGCTTGCATGTAGGTGTGTTTGAGGGTGTGTGAGTGTTTGCGCGCGTGCGTGTGTGTGTGTGTGTATGTGTATGAGTGTGTTGTGTGCGCTTGTGTGTGTACGCAAACATACATACATATATATATATATATGGTGAAATATGAATTAAAATATAAAACCAGAGTATTTAGATATAACAACACAGAGATAGAACAAAATATTTACTTTATCCGTCTGGTAACAGATTAAGAATACGGAGTGTCACACACCATTCATTCGATGATTGACTTACGAACTGACTACAAAAGCAAACTATACGAACTAACTGCACTACAAGAAGAAAGTAAACATGAAACGAACCCTTTTGGAAAGCGTGGTATAGATCAAAGCCTCTTCTCTATAGAGAGGCAGTCCGGGAGTGGATTACTTGAGGCTGTAGGCATGATTTATGTATTATTAACAGGAGTCGAACCGTAATACGAACAGGGAGTCTAGTGCGAGTTTATTTTACACCAACTCGATCGTCACGGTAACTGCCGACGTTGCAATTGGTGAAGAGTAAAGTGCAGGCCAATCACCTCTTTCGGCTTGTCTTTGATGTGTAAATTACATGTATTCTTCATTATAGGTATGAAGACACACAACACAGAAGTAAATTTATGTGCATTAATGTGTGTCGGAAACCAAGGAAAATCAATTCTTTAACCTGAGAACTGTAGTTAAAGTGTAACGTCGTTTTTTTGTGTCATGAGTAAATGGCTCATTCCTTGTACCCACTACACGTGGAACTAAATGTGCATGAAATTACTGTTTTTGTAAATTCAATAAAAAAAGATGTAAATGAGATTGAACAAGGTCTCATGGAGTCTCGATCTAGATCGTTCTTGGTGCATCCAGGGACTGACCACTGCAATCCGGTGTGGAAGTACGATGATCGTGAGCAGCACTTTTGGATAACAAGAGGCCAAGGGCTGGTTACTACCTTAGTTAACTTTGCTATAATTTTGGCCTCTGTTAGAAATAGAATTAGTTTATTTAAAAATTACATGTTAGACTAATATTGAATGAACAACAAATTGAACAACAACAGATGAATTTTTACTTGCATTTTTACTCCTTCATTTCAGCTTCATTCGGTTTTATTGCTTCCTTTTTATATGTCCTTTAAAAATCAAAATCAGTCCTTTGCCTTGGTGCTACGATGCCACATAAACCGACTTAGTGGCCAAACCTAACGATTTCATAAAAGTTGTGTTATACACCATTATTTTTACGTTGTGAGTTAAAAATAGCTATATTCATATTTACTTTCTTTAATATATTTTTTGAAACTGTTATAACTGAATTTAAATGTATGAAATACATGATAAAAATGAAAAAACCATAATTTTATAACATTATTAATTCGAAAGAAACTCTGTTCATCGGTCTGTCTGTTAAGCATAAAATTTATTAATAAATGCGAATTTACACACACACACACACATATATATATATATATATATATATATATATATATATATATATATATATTTTAATAAGACTGGGGGCAAACGAGCATACGTATCGCCTGATAACATTACCACCGCCCATGCACAGCCGTAACATCAGAGGCGTCAAAAATGCTTTTCCGGCCTTTGGGGTATGGGAAAGGGTATGGGGCAGGTGTTGGAGTATCCTCACTCGGTGAAACACAGCACAAGCGCTGTTTAGCCCCAGTTTACTGTGAGGCCGTAGTATCACTCCGGTTGAGCCAGCCTAGTCATGCCGAAGCGTAGCTCTCCCGCGGTAAAGATTTTAAGTAGTCTGTGTGTTGATACTAGAATATGTTTAATAATTTTTATCTCCCAACACAAATCTAGCGCTACTTTGAGAGTCAGGGCAGTACAGTGTTTTGATATCCACTTTTTGTAATAATAAAAAATTGATTCGCACGCATCTCACAATTGGTACTAGACAGAGTCTATATAGCAACCAATCTGCTAATAAGTACACTTATATATTTCAAAAACATACGTAGGTAAAATGGATAAATTACACTTAATATATATAATATAAATAACACATGATCGTGTTTATGCCACAATTATTTGTCCTGGATGGGAGTCGAACCCACGTTCTTAGGCTTAGCAATTAAAGCCTAGTAAAAGCCCGTCGATTTTTATTTAATTTCTTGTAATTTAACACGGATGGTTTTTTATGAAATATTTTATGAGTGAATTCCTTTATTACTAAGATTGACTTTATTTATGATTTTTTGATGTCCGATAAAAATCAACCAACAGAAGTATCAACTGAAGTAAATCAATTATAACTTTTCGATATATATATATATCTCAGAGGCTCTATGATGCTCATGATAGGAAACATTGTGAAAATGAATGTGTTAATCTTTGGCTTATTAACTTTAATAGCGCTTAGCGTTAATGCATACACACTGACTGACAAACCGCAGTACGAGATAAAATACGCACCACAAATATTTCTCAACTTCGTTCAAGATTACCATAAATACTATAAAGATAATCTTGATCTTCTTGTACATTACGAAACTTTCCGAAACAACCTGATAAAAATAAATAAAATGAACAGTCAGACATCTGCTACGTATGGAATTAATGAGTTTTCAGATCAGCCATTTGAAGAATTGGGTCCTTTTGTAGAGTAAGTATCTCAATGTATTGTTTATGTGTGATAAGTACGTATGTGCTATCATAAAAGAAAAGAGAACATGAAACAAACTCTATGCCAAACCTGGTCTGCGTGGCGTAGTAAGCCAAAACCTTTGTTTTAACAAGAGCCCTATGTCCTGCATTAAACTTCCTAAGGATGTCGATGATAAGGACTGAATTACGGATATAAAAGTGTACATCTCTAGATTCTATCTACATAAATTCGTAAAAAATATTTGTTTAAACAATATTCATGTTCACGTATTTCTTCCAGTTAGGACTTATTGTAAGTAGCAGCAAATATTTTAATAAATAACTATTTATTTTTGTATTATATCCAACTATATGAGCAAAATAGTGAAACACAAACTAAAACCCAATTCTTTTACAGCTTTCGTTAGACGAACATGGACAACGAATTAACTACAACATCAAATATTTTGTTGCAATAAATCATACTATTGTAATATTATAATATTAAATAATTTTCGAATTCTGTAAACTATTTTTCATTGTAAATTATTTTTCGACTTATTAAATACTAATAAATTTGTGTCAAAAATTATACCTACTATTTGTTTATTAATCGTCTCACAAATAAATCTGTTCATGCGTGTCTATATGTTATGTTATGATATAAAGTATCAGGCCCTACAGAAATCGGTATTAGCGATTTCTATGTGAGTGATACTTACTTTTTACTTAACAAGAGAATGAGAGATTACCTGAAGTCCGTTGGTAAGAGAAGACAACGATAGGGTGACAAAGATCTTGCATTTACTATTTCTTTACAGTACTATAAATTGTTTTATTGATTAAAAAACTGTTCTGAAAATTAAAGAATAAAAAAAAGGGCAAAAGGTCCTGTTTCACCGGTTTTTTTTATGGAATACGTGTCAAACGAGCAGACTTATCGCCTGATGGTAAGCGATTACCGCCGCCCATGGCCACCCGTAACACCAGAGGCGTCACAAGTGCGTTGCCGGCCTTGGGGGATGGGGAGGGGGATGGGGGAAAAGGTTGGTTTATGGGTCTCTAGTATCCTCACTCACTCGGTGAAACACAGCGCAGGCGCAGTTTCACACCGGTTTTCTGTGAGGTCGTGGTCTCACTCCGGTCGAGCCGGCATGCATGCCGAAGCTTGGCTCTCCCAAGGGTAAACCGGTTACAGATATTTTTCGGATAAGTTACTTATTAGCTTATCTGACTGATAGTTTGACGTATCTTCCCTATTAATTGTGACAAACCGTCTGTCGGATAAGTTAAAAGGAACTCAACTCAACATAATCGCCCATCAGAGCAATTAATTCGATTAAATATGGAACGTTTTCACACCACGTTTACTCTTAATGACAATACACATCCACAGAGACGTCATACAGTGCGTGCAGAAGAAGTCATCGCTGATCTAGAATGTAGCGTAGAGGAAGACTCGAATCAGTTTATCCGCCATCGTTCACATGAATTGGATGTGTCCATTCACTCTAAGAAGATTTTACGGAAACATCTTGGTTTGCATGCTTACAAAATCCAACTCGTGCAAGAATTGAAGTCACGCGATCACCTAACAAGGCGCAGATTCGGTAAATGGGTCCAAAACAAGATTGCCGTTGATCCTGATTTTTATAAGCGAATTTTTTTAGCGATGAAAGTCACTAAAATCTTGATAAAAAAATAAAGTATTAGTATTTAAATAAACTTGAAAAAATCGCAACATTAAAAAAATTAAAAATCATTAATTATAGGTGATTGCTATTTTATTCCATATTCCATAACTGACACCGCTACACTGATGCGCACCGCTCGTCGTCCGCTCCCCGCTCCGCTGTGTTCGTGAACATTCCCATATAAGTCCATATGTTGGAACGTAACGCTGCCCGCTGCGTTCCTGCTCCGCACCAGCACCCGCTCCGCTCGCGCAGAGTTCGTTTACGCGGCCTATCACTGCACTGCTTGGAAACAGATCTCTCCTTAGAAAGAAAATTTTAGCCCATGATGCCCATATGCGTTGGTTGCCCAGAGAAATGGAAAACTTGATACCAACCTTATACCAACTCGTCTAGGCAGCGATATATAGTAGACTAAAATCTCCTTTCTAAGAACAGGCCTATGTACTGGACATTGGACGGCTAAAGGCTAAAAAAGGTTAACATTACAATGGGTTCGTACTGCACTCACGGCCTATAGGCCCATCGTATTGTTGGACGAGGCGGGTAAATTGTTTGAAAGAATACTCTCTGCCAGCATCGTCTGCCAGCTTGGTTTTCGAGAGGGGCATTTAGCGGTCGAGGAGGTGGTGAGCTGTGGCGGTGTGCTCTTGGCGGTATCGTTGGACATCGCTAATTCTTTCAGTAGTCTACCATTCAGCTGTATCAGGGAAGAACTGTACTACCACAGCTTGCCAGCGTACCCGAGGCGGCTAGTGGCAGACTATATATATGTACTAGGCACTTAAATAATTTAAGTCAATTGCCAAACTTGGAAATCTATCTCTAGGCCCATTAAGAAAAATTGTGGAATGCGTAAAATAAGAGTACCTGCCTACAAGGTGTACTTATTTGAAAATGTTACGTTCTATTTTGGAATTATAGTGCCCAATCGCAACATCACCAAATAAAAGAGATTTATTTTAAATATATTTTTATATTAATACATATTATTTATGAAACACTTTTAATACGTATTTAATGATTGCTAAATCACTGTTTCATTATAGAGTAGGCTGAACACATCTCCATACGCTTTCAGAGGTTACAGGCGTGATGCTATGTTGTGTGGTTATGTTAACAATTCGTATATATATGAATGTAATTGCAGCAATCACGACAATGGTGTCATTTATTGAAGAGTTCCATTATATGTCTCCAAAG
The DNA here is from genome assembly GCA_003709505.1 of Hyphantria cunea. Lineage (NCBI taxonomy): Eukaryota > Metazoa > Arthropoda > Insecta > Lepidoptera > Erebidae > Hyphantria > Hyphantria cunea. The sequence goes on from PKRV01000248.1 coordinate 1,449,530, forward strand.
AACTTCATCAGAACATCATCAAAATAGGAAGGAACCACCTCAAAATATATGCCGCTCTTCTAAATAAATCATCGCATCCAGTTTTTTGTGTTCAATCATACACTGATGAAATAAGAATATCATCGAATGGCCTTAACAACAGGTTGAGTCCATTTTTATGGGTAACTTAAAAATTACTTGTCAGATATAGATATATATATATATATATATATATATATAGACTATAGAGGAAGGTGATTTGATTGACTAAGATACCTAGAGAACAAAGCACGGCCCAAACAGCATGTAGATTCTTTATATAACGTAAGTGAGCACTAAGGAAGGATTTTTGGAAATGTACCCCTAAGGGGGTAAAATAGGGGATG
>PKRV01000248.1:1449945-1521517 GCA_003709505.1 Hyphantria cunea
ATATAGACTATAGAGGAAGGTGATGATTGACTAAGATACCTAGAGAACAAAGCACGGCCCAAACAGCATGTAGATTCTTTATATAACGTAAGTGAGCACTAAGGAAGGATTTTTGGAAATGTACCCCTAAGGGGGTAAAATAGGGGATGAAAATATCTACTTCAATATACGAGCGAAGCCGCGGGCAAAAGCTAGTACAGTGTATATATTTATTAAAGATAACGCCCGCATTTAGAATCTACAACCTGTGTCGCGGGGGACATTAAAAACATACATGAATTGGATACAAAGAACACTCGGACTTAGAATAATAATTTGTGGATCACACAAAGTGGTGTCCCATGTGGGATTCAAACCCACAACACTTGACGCAGTGGGAAGCCACGCGGCGACCACTTAAACCACTAAAACAACCGTGCAGTCGAACCTAAAATAAGTTGTATAAAATAAATTTCATCTATTTCATTACATCATCATCGCAAACTCACATTGGCTACCATGTAGTAATGCTTCGTTATTATAACTATATTACTTGAATACATGACGAATTCAAAACCTTTATGTTATTAAAACTGGAGTCATTATTTTTATCAATAACATTGCATAAACAAGGCATAGTAAATTTTGAACGATAATCAATTATCGATCTTTAATATAAATAGAGGCTTTTACGTCCATGGAATATTCTGTGAAGGAATCTTGACGAAATGTGGGTAGCATATATTGCATTATTTCTGGGAGCAGTTTGCTTGCAGGATATTAAGGCCCATTCCGACAAACCAATATACGATCTGAATCAAGCACCAAAATATTTTGCAAAATTTATTGTGGACTACGATAGACATTACAAGGACGATCATGATTTTTATATCCATTATGAGGCTTTTGTGCAATCATTAGAAATAATAAATAAGGTGAATTCAGATCCAGATTCAACATTTACCGCTGATATAAATAAGTTCGCTGACTACACGAAAGAAGAAATGAAGAAGTGGACTTAAAGTTGGTAGGTGCTGGTTCCTGCATCCAGTTTTTTGTACACTTTTCTCTATTGTTTAAAAAAGTTGTTTGGTTATTTCGGTAGACCGGCTTGAGATTGCAGTGATTTTGAACTTTCTTGAACCGAAATAAATACACTAGCATAAACATACTGTACAGAAAAGAACACCGTTATAATCAAACATATGAACTTACTTGTAAAGATAGAAATACGATTTATAAAACTTGGCTCGATAAAAAATCACAAATATAACAAATTGCTATGAAGTGCTTCCATCAATACTTTATTTTTTTTACCGTTTGTAAATGCAAAAATACTAGCAAAATATTTTTACAAGAAAGATGTTGCCTATTTTATAACTGAACTGACCTTTAAGAGACACACCCATCAAACTATTGAACAAAGATGTCAATACATTGACATAAATTGCTTTAAGATAAAATATTTGAAAAGGTGGATAAACTTCTTAATAGCACATAACTAAAAATAATCTTTTTAGCAAATCCCAGTTCCGGGTTTTGCAAAAACGTGGTTAACTTCGTCATCAAGTCCCGAATTGAATTTTCTGGATTGTGATTATGTGAAAAGATATTTAGGCCTTAAAATAATCATAAAATTAACAATAATTTTTCATTGAATACTTAATGTGAGTGATTTTTAAAATTATTGTATTGTATTATATTTGAATTTGTTAGAATATAGTGTAATAATAGTGTATTAGCATGACCTATTTTACATTTTCAGATTGCTTGTTCGTGTCCAATGCTATGAGGGTTATCTTATAAAAGTGAAATATTATACATTCCACCAGTTTCAACTATTTTATTTTGTCCAGTATGACTCTTGCAGAAATAATTAAAACATATTATCACTAAAAACTTAGTATTATTATTATTTTTTTTTCATTATTTTAATGTAGATACATTTACGCTATTTTCGTTTTATTTTATAAATATAAATTAATATATATCCAAATTTAGAAACATACATGAAACGGACACAAGTAACATTCAGACGCTCAACAACAATTTTTGGGTAACACAAAGTATTGTCCCATGTGGAATTTGAACCCACAACACTTGGCGAAGTATAAAGCGGCTTAGTGACCACTTAAACCAACCACTCAGGCAAACAGTGTAGTCAGTCAGTTTTAAAATCTAGTTGTACATAGCTGTAGATACAAAGCGGTGCGTACATATAGATATATTTAAAATATATGTGATCCGTGATCCTTCAAAAATATATTAATAAAAACTTTGAAAAATAACCACAACTCATTTTTCTAAAAGTCGGTCGATCAGCTGCAACTTCTAGTAGACCGAATCATCAACAGTCCCGAAGCCACTAAGTCTTTTGAGCCTCTGTAGTTGCGGAGAGATATCGCCTCTGTCGCCTTTTAACAAACATACGTAATAAGGCTATTATAATATTAAAAATATTTTTTTTTTTTTTTTACTTTTATAAACATTGAATACGCAACAGTGCAAAATTTAGTTTCATAAATACAAGTTCCTCTAGCACTTTCAGTGAAATTACACAACTTATTCTTTGAAAACCTTTCTAACTAAATTCAAAAAGTATTAGTCAAGTTGACTGTTTTTACCCAAAATACGGCGAAGCCAAAGGAAAAGGTAATGAATTTGGCAGTTAATGTACCTATGAATGTTCAAACGTACCACTTCTTATACTACTGAACCATTTAATAAATGAGGTGTCAATTCATTCAAATTCGTAATAATAACTCAGGTGACATAGACTTGATAGTCTTCTTCTTCTTCTTTTGATGATATGGCAAACAGCCGGATCAGCTATTTCTGCCAATGTCAAGTATTTCGAGTCTTCAATTCTAAGTCTTCGAGTCTTCAAGTCTTCGTCGTGATGGAGTTAATGATAAAAATTATAAAAAATGTGGATGACATGAAATGGGGACCGTCTTTCGAAAAAACAAAAAACGATCCGACTCACGTCATTTTAGGAGAGATGAAATTTTTAGGATCGGTAATCTAACATGTACTCAAAAAGGAATGGATATTCGCTTAGCCGAATGCGGGGTCGTTTTACAGTTAGTATGTATAAAGGCGGAAAAAACCATGCCAATTTACGCCATTTTAGGAAGTCTCAATTTTATAAATATTATTAAGTATAATATTTTAAAATATTTTCCAGTGAGCCAGACAAATCTGGCGGGCCAAACACCGTCCCGGACTCGTTTAAAGGTTCTAGGTACTAAAACCTCTGCTATATTTACGGCTGACATACGCGTCATGTGTATTGCTAAATAAGTTAGCATAGGCGTTCATACTTCTCAACAATAGAGATTACCAACACACTAAGCGAAACTTGTTCACTTAGTCAACTGTTACAGTTCTCACTCTTATCTATATGCAGATGATATTTAGATAGTTAATCATACAATAACGGATGTAGCATGAATGACATGTACGTCTAAAGTAAAAAAATCATACAAATATGTGTATCATTTTGTCATTTAAACATGTAAGAGTTAACTGTTGGAAAATGTCCTCTCCTTAGCAAGGAGATTTTGGTCTACTATGCTACGCGCTGGCCTGAAGGGTTGTTATATATATTTTTCAAGATTTCCTTCTCTCTGCAGTGATGTTATCCTGCATATTTGCTCCTTTAGTCGCCTCTTACGACACACACGGTATGAATAGGGATGGCGATACTTCGTATTCACTAGACGGGTCTGTGTGTATCATTTATATAATTACTAAAATAAGTGTTCCCCACGAATTCTATTATCAAGAAAATTAATTTTCATTTTGCTTTTACATATATGCTTTAATAGTAACTACGTTGTTAAAAATCTATTTTCAGTACAATTTAAGGTGAGAAATTGCGAAAAAATATCATATCCCTCCTGTCGTGGCGGCTAATTTTGTCGAATTAGAATGGTCATTAAATAAGCTATCAATTGATGTATAGTTGATTATATTTACCATAAAATAAATTAGTAAATCGTAGGTGAAGGTAGGAAAAATGTTTTTTTCCTCGATGTACTGCACTAAAAGGTGTTATTAATAATTTATAAATAAATTGATACGAAACAAACTGATAGACATAACTTTTATGTCAATACCATATACTTTTATAAGGTTTTAGTAAAAAAACTGTTAATTTGAAATTAAAATTGGTACTTATTTGTTTATATAGAAAAAAGTCAACTATCAATAATTCAGCTAGAGAGTTACCATATCAAAAAAGATTCATTTATAACACTATTAAATACATTCATAAATAACTAATTTTCTCAACCCTCTGAAAAAAACATTGTAATTTTCAAGTACAACGAAAAGCCATACTTATCTTGATTCCCTTGACTGACCAATAATACTGTGGTTGTACCTCAGAGCGAGAAATTTATTAACTTGTAAACTTGTATGCTTCGAAGCAATGGATGTAATCCACGGTGAGATTCATTTCGACACTGCTGGCGCCATCTGGGGCCGAACATTTTACACTAACCTATTTTTTTTTATGGGATAGGTGGCAAACGAGCAGACATATCGCCTGATGGTAAGCGATTACCGCCGCCCATGGATACCCGTAACACCAGAGGCGTCACAAGTGCGTTGCCAGCCTTGGGGGATGGGAAGGGGGATGAGGGGAAGGGTTGGATTATAGGCCTCCGGTTTCCTCATTCACTTGGCGAAACACAGCGCTGGCGCTGTTTCACACCGGTTCTCTGTGAGGCCGTGGTATCACTCCGGTTGAGCCGGCCCATGCATACCGAAGCGTGGCTCTCCCACGGTCAGTTTACAGTTTACAATTATTGCCTGTCTAGGGTTACAATGATAATATAATAATTTTTATATTTTATTATATTATTTTTTGTGTTAATATATTAAATAGCAAACATTCACGCAACATCCCACAAATAGGATACATTTCTTTTTTATCCACCTACCATAAATAAACTAAGACATCAAGGACTAATTTAGTTAATGTATAAAAAAGTGTCACTGAACGTGTAAAAACACTTGATTCAATTAAATTTTAACGCTTTACAATAGTATAGGTGCAGTAACAAACATGACATAAAACCTATAAATAACTATTTAAAAAACTATTCAATTGTGGTGTGTGTGGTGAGAATGCTGATGATATACACACACAATTATAAATTTCTGAACACATACATAAATTACAGATCGTGCTCCTCATTGACTTTTTTGTTCTGGACGGGATCCAATCCTCGACCCTGGTTTTGCTTTCAGGATAACTATACTAATAAGGTCGTCTGTAACATGATTCTTCACGAGAAAAATATCAACTGAGGAATCAAGATCAATGTGACGCCTGACATAGTCGCGATAGGACGCTTTTGTTCGAATATTATCATTCATATATTACAAAGCTGCAAGCAATTTCCAACTCAATGAACTTCTAAGTGTCATAAATTTCAAATGTCATTAAGGGTGAAAATTGCTTGCAACTGGTTTTTGCTACCTGTATCTGTTGGCTAACTTGTAGCAAGATGGAAGGTGTTTTTCGATCCATTTTACCAGTTAAATATAACTCCTACAATTATGTTCCTGAAACTAGATCTGTGTTATTAACCTTTACTTAAGTGTGTTGGATCGTTTTTGAAAATGTTCATTTAATTACTAAAGTCGATGTTTATTTCTTTAATGACAATATATACATTTAATAGCGAAATCTATATACAAGATATCAATATAAAGCTTTTAGGAGTAATGTCTCATTTGAATCGGATATTGTAGTAATCGATTTCTTTGATCCTTCCCTATTACCCGACAGACCTGTCAAACGGTACCTACCTCTTAAACTGTGTGAAATATAAAGTTGTGCAATGAAATTGTTAAATGTAAGTAAAAACAAAAAGCATAAAACAAAAGAATAAGTGCCTACTTTTATCCCAGATAAATTTAACATAAAGAGAATTTGTTATTCGTAATAATCTCAAATGTTTTATGTATTTTGAGATAAACTTGAATTGAACTAACCCGCATAAAATTACAGAAATTAATTCGTGAGTGGTTACATTTACATTTTAACTAATGATAATTATTTAGTCATCGCGATCCTATATAAACGAGTGGCTAGTAAAAGGTCACCAGTGTGTAGCGAACAAAGGAAACTGTTTATAACGCGCAACGATGCGCTGCGTCAGTCTTGTTTTGATATTCTTAGTTACCGCTATGGCGAGTGCATCAGACAATACAGAAAAGCGATATTACGATGTTGCTAATGCTGAGAATGAATTTGAATTGTTTATATCTACTCATAAAAAGCAATATAAAGATGAGGCCGATCGACAACTACATTATCAAGCGTTTGTGACCAATTTGGAAAAAATCAACAAGCTAAACAAAGACAACCCTACTGCTACATATGGGATTAACAAATTCGCTGATTACACAGAGGAAGAGATGAAATCGATGCGTGGATGGCGCCCAAAGTGAGTAAATCTACCAATGTTTTTATTTAATTACAAATCACAGCTCTTTGTTATCTGACGTCATACAATTTTGTCACCATAACCTCAAAGTTAAATTATAAATAGAATTTAGATAAACTAGTACGTATTTAAAGTAGTCTAATTGTAATAATAAACAGTGATATTTTGTTAAAAAGCAATTTCTATTAATAATAATATCTCTCGAGTTCACTTGACATAAATTTCAATGTTGTTCCATAGATACTGTAGAAATAAAGTCACCATAGAGTTTTTAGATATTTGTACTTGCAACTCAGTCTTTTGACACAATTATGAGAGTTGTACATGTCGTCATGAATTTATGAAAATATGGAGATTATTTTTTATTTTTATCATTAACAGTTTAACACCCAATAAATTTTTATCATTAACAGTTTAACACCTAATAATGGTTCCCCATTTAGATTAATTATATAATAGATTAAGAAAAGTCTGAAAATGTTTTGAACATAAACATGATTTAAATAGTTATAGATACTTTGAATTGAATAATTTTTTTAAATTTATGATATATTACATTAAATTTTTATATTTTCAGATAAAAACCAAATTTTGTTTTGCAGTTAAGGGATGTTTCTCGTATATTCATCATAATATTGTACTAATTGAATTAATACATACCTAATATCATTGTTAAAGTAATAAAAAACATATTATATATTTTCTATAATTATTAAAGTATATTAAAGTAACATTGTTCATTTTATTTTTAAATCCTGAAGTGGTTATATGGTTAAATATTTGTTTTAATTGTTTATCATCCACTGGTTGTGATGCTAGGTACATAATATAATATATATATTATATCCTGGTGTACCTAATGGCTATAATTGAGATTGAATTAAGTAAAATAAGTATACTTTTGTGGTATACAGTTTTAACGCATATAGTTTCCAAATTCAAATAAACAATTGTGATTGATTTTTGAATTCTGTACTTGATATCGTTTCCCATCATACCCTATCTAGTGGAGATGAATAATTCATTTTAATAGGTTGCTCATCCGCATAGGTTTTACACTCACGAATCTATTTCAGACAATAGAAAATAAATTAACTGGTGTACTCCCTGCAGCAAGTACGTACAGAATGCTTTCATTCGTAGCAGAATCAAGTTCAAAATAAGTTGCTGATAAAGTGGTTTTCAGATTAGTCAATCACTATTCGTACATTATTTGCAAGATGTCCTTTTCGTTTATTTTTTCCTTTAAGGGACAGTGTATTCATAAAATCTTAAACCAACATTTAGTAATTTGTAAACAACCTACTAAGCTTCAATAGTACTAATTACTAATTGTAGCATAAACACTAGCAACACCGATATGCATCTTGAGATTTCATTTGACAATGTCAACAATGCCTTAATTTTTTCAGATTTGGTTGATTACAATAGGTGTAGGATAAGACAATGGATTTTAAACAGCTGTCTAAATATCATAAAAAAAAGATAAATCAATAAAATAGCATTACCTTAATAATATTTTTCATACAAGGACACAATATAATATTGCAAAAATCATTTTTCTAAGAAACACTGAGTACTTTATATGGCTGTTACGCACATGACCTTGAAATTTTATTTATATTGTTTACATAATTAAAGAAATGACTGTGACTTTGTTTTTAATTACCAGTTAATAATAATAAAAAATCTTTAATAATAATAAATCTTTATTTGTCTGTCTTACATAGAATATTTTCAGTTTCTCTATCATAAATTAGGTATTACATGATTAATAGAGTGAAACTCGGCGAGAGACTGGTATTTGTACTAGGAAGACTTGTATGACAGATTTACCAGCCTCTCCAACGCTGGATAAATTACCAATTTACGAGACAGGTGAGCAATGTAAGTGCAGGTTGTGTGGTATGTGTGTGTGTTTGTGAGTTTCTACCCTGGGACTATGTTGAAGAACATCTTGGCATCAGAGATTTTTTAGCAAGCTCAAATACTCTATTGACATGTATTAGTTCAATTATAATTTCTAGCTTTATTATGTTTCAATAAAGTCTTATTGAAAATTTAAAACTAGATAAACTAATTTTCTATTTACACCGAAACAAATACTTGCAGATCATACACACATTTAGTCCGACCCGGAAATCGAACCCGAGACCTCAAGCTCAGCAGTCGTATTCGCTACTGCGCCTGCGCCTCCGAGGTAGTTAAAATTTGCATTGTAAACATAAATACAACCCGTTGGAAATATCAACGCACTCGGCTGGAATGCGCTTCGCCTCTCGCTTCCTTACGCATCGCCTTCGCCTACCAAGTAATCTCATTATTGTTTATTGTTTCTCTATTCAATGAAATATTAATAAACTACCAATTTAGTATTGTATTGTAATTTGGATAGGACTATATACATGGTGCAGAGCGGAATTTAGCGCCCAAAATAATACAATTTTTCGAAAATGAAAAATAAACACGGTTTTTTCATTTTAAGATTAACAAAGGAAGCGATACAAATTATAACCCCGGCAGATTTGAAGGAAGAATGCAATCATGTTGATCGTTTAAAGATAAGTTTTGACATCATGACAGGTCACACGAACTTGAAGAACGCGAATTAATAATTTCATTAGGAGGAGGAGACAGTGACCGCGAAACTAATGACAACATTTTGAGTGATAATAAAGACGACACTGACAGAGAGACGATGTCTGGTTGAGGCTCTTTCAGAATAGTTTCGCCACTTTCTCTTCGCTCTTTACTTTTTCTGTGTATTGTTTGTTACTTTTTTACTCTATAAAGTACATATTGGTATAAAAGTGTAAACAAATAGATACACACAAATAAAATACCAGTATGTGTTTTTTTGCTACATCTCGAATTTTTTGCTATCTTTCTGGTTTGCATGACGTCATTAAGCCAGTTTTGCAGATTTTTCCGACGGGTTAGTAGGCATAGGGAACGTGCTTAGCGAAGGTAGTGTCAACTGGCGTCGCCAATACGAATCTTGTACTCTATTAATCCCCGACATTGACATTTATATCATGTAAGCAGAATGAATTTTATTAGTGAAATATTCTTATTCTAACTAATCTTAATGCATTGTTGCATTTTTGGATGTACCGATACAACCAGATATACTTTCTAAAGAATAGTAGTTACTCTCATGCCATGGTTATATAAAAAAACGCATAAAATGAATAAACGCAGCAAAGAAGTGTAATTATGAGTTTGGTACTTGTAGTAGTTGGCACTTGTAACGTATCTGTTGCAGTCAAGCTGAAAAAATGAATACATAAATAAAATTAATTGTATAGGTACTTCGAAAGATTTATTTAAAAGGTAATTCAGAAAATTATTTACCATTATTTCCACATCGTAAACATTGGGTATTTTAGTTTGTGCAACAATTTTTCCAGTTATTATTATCACAGCTTTATTTTCCTTATTATCTTTTCAACCTCAAATACATGGCCGGCCTCAAAGAGCTTTTGACCTTTTAACATATTTTGGCCACGCTAACGATCTTTATTGATAGACCGGAATCCCTATTTTATAACCTTTACCCTATTAAAAATATATTTTAATTCAAGAGATAATTTTGTTTACATATGAACGTACAATGTTAAACTTCTACTTCTTTTGATGATATGGCAATCAGCCGGATCAGCTACTTTTGCCAATGTCAAGTATTTCGAGTCTTCAATTCTAAGTCTTCGAGTCTTCAAGTCTTCGTCGTGATGGAATTAATGATAAAAAATATAAAAAATGTGGATGACATGAAATGGGGACCGTCTTTCGCAAAAACAAAAAACGATCCCACAATGTTAAAGTAAAGTTCGTCTGCACGATGACAGGTCTAACAAGTTTCCTTTACTGTCTGTATTGTGTCGCTTTTGTCATTTCAGTGCTGCCATCTATAGTTCCTGCACGTTCCCCATAATCGAAGGCGTGTGTACTTACCTATGCAGCCTAAGTATGTGTATTTACGAATTAAGCGATAATTATTTAGTCAACGCGGTCCAATACAAGCAATAAAAACACTCGAGTTAGACGTCATATGTCTATGTATAAGAACCGGTTCTGAGCGTCCGAACTACGCTATGATGCATTGTTTTTTATTAACAAGAGACTTCTTAGGTAGTTCGTAAGAAAAAAAGAAAATATATACTCTCAGTATTATCATGAGTTATTTTCAAGAAAGAACTCGTAACTACTCGTCTTTAAAATATGAAAATGATAGGTAAAAACATTTAAAAGATGTAGACCAGGCATTTAAGGCGCGTGTAAATAGAAGGTACTCCTACTAATACAGCAATTCTCAGATAACCAGCATCTATGTGACATTCCCTTCGGGCCTCGATACGTAGACTTTCCAACTACATGTTTGATCTGAAAATAGAACATGACCGTGTTATTTTTATTTTAATTATTACATTAAAAAGTAAGTAACAATACATCGGTGACTGACATAGTTCACGGTAGTAAAGTAGTGTATTATTATTATTTAGGTTTCGTATATTCTAGAACCTGATCATAGAAACCATTTATCGCTGTACCAAGATGGCCAAATAGCCAATTTATGAAATAAAGAACTCATATTTAATATGTGAAAACGTTTTGTAAGTACAACTAAAATATCAAATGATAATGGTTACTTATAGCTCCCGCGTGTCCCGCTAATCAACATGCGAGATTTGTTGTTTTACAATATATACATGTATAAACTCAAGCAAGGATACAATGTATATTTATTTCACGATCTCTTAGGTATACAATGCAGTTGTCTTTTCCACATTTAAATTATTCATTCACCGACGATTGTACGTATTTAATAGGTCTTTGTCTTATCAACAGTCGTCTCAAAGAAACAACTCTCAGACTTAGAGCCCTCGCAGACTGCAGACTTTTGCATCGGCAGATAGTTTAATTGGGCTGTTAATCAGTATGAACATGTATGACAGTGCGCACACTACACTGATTTGCGACAAATATGCCGAAAGTCAACCCGATGAAACTATCGGCCAACTAAAGAGTTTGTAGTCTGCGGGGCTCTTAAGGAAAATATTGTAGGAAGTGATGACATGTATCATGTATGGAAAGACTAATTCCTTTGTCATACTTAAATTGATAGTTATTTAGTCTATTTATAAATGTTCATGGCTTTATTCCTGCCCCTTGGCTAAGAGCCAAGTGTTTGCGTTGTTTTTTTTATGGAATAGAGAGCAAACGAGCAGACGTATCGCCTGATGGTAAGCGATTACCGACGTCCATAGACACCTGTAACACCAGAGGCGTCATAAGCGCGTTGCCGGCCTTTTAAGAGGGGGTAAGCTCTTTTATTGAAGGTTTGAAGGTCGTGTTGGTCCGGGAATACCGCAGGTGACAGTCAGAATGTTTCTGGAAAAAAACATAGTTTTTTGGACTGCCAGCCATCTAAATGGTGGGGATGAGACTTCTGTCGCGTAAGACTATGGCGGAAAGAGGCGATAGGGATCAGTTTTAACAATCCCTCGTAGCACTCCCATAGTAAATGCGATAGGAGCTGCCTAGCGAAGCCACATCTCTACGCAGCTAGAAGATGTAGAGTATAGTCCAGCCGGATTGAAACCTCTTGGCAATCGACGATTCGAGAAGAGGGTAGGTCTGGCTATTGGCCTGTAGTTGGACGGATTTGAACTATCGTTTTTTTTAGGGATCGAGTTGATCGATGTTGTCTTCCATGATGCCGGGATTACGCCAGAAAAGTAAGAGAGCAGAAAAAGACGCATTAAGACCGGTGCCAACTTTGGAGCTCTGGAGGTGGAAAGGATGGTTTACAAAAATTGATAGCCTTAGCAAGAGATAGAACGCCCGAGTTCCTGAAGGAAAACGCTCAAGCCTCTGGCCAAGCAATGTGCTCTGACTCCACCCTTGAAATGTCTCTATTGAAGAACCTGGAGGCAAAGTTATACTTCTTTTTAAAGCGCTAGTATTTGATCCCACTGCCACCGCGTCAGCCCGGGCTTGGTAAGCTTCTTGCTTCCTGCGAGAAGCCTTTTCGGAAGATGGAACTAACCAGGGCCGACACTTGCCACCAATATGGATCACAGCGGACAGAAAGTATAGCTCAATACCCTGCAGCAGAACATTAGCAACAGAATAAGCAGCAGTGTTAAGATTATGCGGGGAAAAAGATAACTGTCTCCAAGGGAAGAACGCAAAGAAGGACCGAATCCCATCCCAATATGCTGACTTGTAGTGCTATACACGGTGGCTGCGACCAACTCGCGACCGCGGCGAGCATCGCGGCGAGAGGCACTGTACTCCGGACAAGGCAATGGTCTTAGGAGCCAATTTAAGCGATTACGGATACGTGGTAACTGTCCGGATGAGAAGTCAGCAGAAGGTCCAACAATTAAGAAATTCTCTTTTTACAATTGCTAGCGCTTCTACTTTCTTGTGTTATTTATATGTTCATAGATTGTGAAGTGGCAGAAACGCCCAACTAGAATCTATTTGAAATAAAAATTTACACACTCATTAATTGAGAACAAGGCTGTAGTCGACACTACATGTTGGGAAGTAATTGTAAAGTAAAGATTTGAAATATTATATAACATACATTGTATTGGTGAGGCCTATGTCCAGAAGTTGATTGCAATAAGCTAATTATGATACATTGTATTTATTCAACGGGTAAGATAGGTAAAAAGTTAGAGGTTACATATTCCATGACACGGATTTAAATTGTGTCGGAGATATTTTAAGAGATGACATAATTGAGATTTCAATACCTAACAATTTACACATATAAGTTACATAACCGTCTGTCAAGGCTCTTACATTACACTACGAGGCTATAGCTATTGGCAATTTGTGGTTACGACTTTACGGGGCCCACGGGAATATCTTCCTCTAGAAGTTATCTTTGGTCCTATCGGAACTGGTTTGAATAGAGATTCTTATTTGATTTTGCTTTATATTGTCTTTTGTTAAATTTATAGGTAAAATTATGACGTGTTTCTTGTTTTTAGCTCTTCGTGTATTTTCATATTATTTTCATACTAAAACTATGGAGTATCTTTTTTATCTAAAAACGCATATAATTTATCTATAATATGTAAAATATGTTTTTAGAAATATATAAGTATGTTTATCAGGAATGTTATCAGCAATGGAACCAGATGACCGTGTGTCAATTGTGTGAGATTATTATTCTATATATATTGTATAACAGGTAAAGGTTGCTGATATATATATGTATATATATATATATATATATATATATATATATATATATATATATATATATATATATATATATATATATATATATATATATATATATATATATATATATATATATATATATATATATATATATATATATATATATATATATATATATATATATATATATATATATATATATATATATATATATATATATATATATATATATATATATATATATATATATATATATATATATATATATATATATATATATATATATATATATATATATATATATATATATATATATATATATATATATATATATATATATATATATATATATATATATATATATATATATATATATATATATATATATATATATATATATATATATATATATATATATATATATATATATATATATATATATATATATATATATATGTATGTAATACCCTATCTTGTGAACTCAGAATAGTTTATCAGAGACTTTGCTAGCAAGTGGTGGGAGCTAAACATCTTAAATACTCATCATTTTATCAGTTAGAGATATACAAAAGTCTTATAGAATCTATTTTAAAGTAAAAATACTATTAATGAAATAAACTTAAATTAAAAAAAATTAAAAAAAATAAAAATTAAATTATTGTTAAGACACATTGTAAACATAGATGTAGACAAATTTTAATTTAATTTAACTACGCATTTAAAATAGTTTTGCTTTAACCACTTGTGTTGTAATTGCATTTTATAAATGAAAAGGTATCTACGCAGCTGACCTGACCTTCGTCTTCAAAGGCTTCCAACAATATTAGTGATAAATGTAGGTAATATTACTGAGGTTAGAATGACGTCGTGTTGATAACAATTCTAGGCCAACGACCATATGGTCATTTATCTAGTCATAAATACGGAAAGGTACTAGACATAGTACTGACTAACTATTGCCCGCAGATTCGCCCACGTGTGACACATACATTTTATTTTATCGCAGTAGATAAAATAGCCTATGTCCTCTATCAAGAGTCAAAGTAAGTCTCCGCAGATATCGGGTCGATGAAACTGGCCCTGGTTATTTTGCCCTCTGATTAGTGTAGTCATGAGCTAGATGTAAACATATGCATATTATAATCTGTATTGTAAACATTCCCAAACAATGTAATCAGTGCATGTAGTAAAGGTCAATCATTAAACGATTTATAAGTTTACTTTAAATACAAACATCTTTAAATATGTAATGTCATATACACAATCAATGAGTATAACAAAATCTATCGAACTTAAATAATAACAAATATTGAATTCATCTAGACTGCCAAAATTGTAAGCTAGCGCCATCTATTATCGTGTGGAAGAATTAAAAAGTTCGGAAGTTTTGTAAAGAGGACATAGACAATATTACATTAAATGGTTACAAAAAAGTTACATTTAGGTGGTACAGTTCTGTTTATAAACATTTATGAAGTCATTTAAAAATTTTGTAAACATTGTAGTACAAAATTAATACTCATACTCCAGTCATAACCAAAAACCTCAAATATGTCAATAGAGCTTCTCTGTGTATGGTGTCATTGGTATGATTAGTATTTAGTCTAGGCAATATATGTGGTAATTAACGCAGTAGGTTTACTTGGCCAATTTTATTGTCAATGAAATACACAAATTGTAGTCATTATATTATACTTTGAATTCATATAAACATATCTGGACTTTGTGATCTTTTTTGTATCCATGTACAGAAAAGTTGAACATTAGAATATAAATATTTGTCATTTTTCTGATGTAAAGAAAGAGACGGCACTAGGGAAATAGGTGACGACAACCCTAGGGCAATAAATTCAACGTCACAATAAAAATCTTCAAAGACATAAAATAAGGAAACAAACTGTCAAGTGTTAAAACAAAAAACATTAAATTTGTAATTTATTTCTTATATTGTACGTACTTCGGGATATAATGTTTCCGTAGAGTATAGAACGTAGGCATAAAAATAACAACCAAGGACCTAGTTGATTGTTGCAAAACAAAATGGTACGGTTTATTTGGGGCGACAAACTGTACAAGGGGCAAATTGAAACGCGGGATGGGGGACAGAAATTGGCAAGTTTGAGCACCGCTGAACCATTCCGGGGATTTGTCGGACCCTCGTAAAATGTTCTACGGAAACGAGCCCAGTTGTCGAAGGTTTATCTTATTTTGAAAAGCTCCCCAAAGATGACGCGGCGTTATTCGAATGGTCGAAACGCGTTATGGAAAATTGTCTTGATTGGTGTAGATCTTGATCATGATGGGATTATCAAGTTACATGTAGCTCAATAATGGTTATCTGATCTTATTTAAAGAACTTGTCTAACTTAGTTATACTTATTTATGATTGATGTATAGAGAGATACGAACATAAATTTGATAATGATCATGCTCTTCATTACATTAAATAATAAGGTCGGTCTCAAAATGAGAACATCATAAAAGGCTTCTGGAATTCATTGTTTCGAGAAAACGACTACTACTACTATCAAGTTTATTTGCAATATTTGGTTAGAGTCCTATGGCGACTGCCACATAAAGGTAAATAGAAAAATATACTACAGCATCATCTACCGAAGATACACTGAATTACGAAGTAAATACTAATCTGAAATCGTGACAGAAATTCTTGCGCCGGTTAGAATACATACAGCATCCTAACATCAATCTTTGGACCGCTGCCTACCAGGCATCATCACCTCGCCTGATTGGAGAATCATCCCTTTATCGTGGAGGAATATGGCAACCATTTCTCCACACTGGTGACCCCGACGTGATTGGAGGCAGCCTTCAAAGGAGGAGGAATTGGGTTACTCAGTGGTCTTCAGATTGTTATATCGTTTTGGATAATTGAACATTTAGATTATTTAAATACTAGTTACATCAAGCCTCAAAGTAACTGATATTTTCTTCATAAATTTGTTCTTATAACTTTAACTTGTTTAACTTTAATTCACTGTATAAATTGTTTGTCGTTTCCATCAGCGTTAAATTGACAGACGAGTGACAATATAATTCGGCAATGTACGTCTCTGGAGTAAAGCTCAAAGTCGTAATGTAAAGTGTCAAACAAAGTTGATCCAAGTAGAGAAATCTCTTTTTATTACATAAATAAAACTTTGTAAGTGAAAATTACTTAAAATGTAATATTAATATTTTTATAATTATATCATACTAAATTCACATTAAAACTTGACAACAGATTCCTTAGATGATAAAAATAAAAAAATAAAATGCTCTCTCCTAGCCGATTACGGCCACTACGGCTAGTCTCAATGGAGGCCAGCCAACTACGCAGGAGACATTACAGTGCACAGGTGTGTGCGCCAAACACAGGTGTACTCCCTATTCCTTCACTCTCATAATCCGATGGGACGATTAACCGTTACGATCAGGGAGAGATCAGGCGGAGGACCGACAGTTTTACGTGCTCTCCGAGGCACGAGGGTTCAGACCCCAATTATCAAATTCCGAGCTGTTATTAAGTATTTATATAATCAGAAAAACTCAATAACACTCTTGGACCGACCCTGGATTCAAACCCGAGACCTTTTGATTAGCAGTTGCATACTTCAACCGCTAGAACAACGAGGCAGTTAAAAAAAACAAATATAATAGATACAAAGTAGAAAATTCTTTAAACTTAGTGGGCAGCACCAGTGAGATAAGTCTGCTCAGATTTACAGACACAACACAAACGAAATGGTAGACTAATAAAATTACAAATCTCTTTACGCAGTCCGTTATAGATGGGTTGTGCCTCATTGGTTGGTGCTTGTTAGATTTACATTCAAAGTGTCAACCACTAGTGTACTAAACCAAAGTTCATATAGCTTTTTAGATGGCTTGAGAAGTACTTTTGTTATCAGATCCTCAATCATCCAATCAAGCCGCTCGTGCGCATACTAATATGATAAAAATCAGGAATTTTCATTAGGATATGACTAACTAATAATTATTGAACTGTAATTATCATAGTATATAAAGATTGCTATTATATTGGATATGGGTTCAATGCTGAACTCGGAAATAAAAAAATAATATTCATTTTTTGCCATTGGAATTCCAGCTACAGAGTAAACATTCTCAAAAAAACACGCAACAGTGTTAAATATAAGTATTGTTATATATATTGAATATTTGTTTCAGAAATTGTCCTGATTTTGTTTTGATTGATATGTACCGTATATTTTAAAAGTTTTAAAATGCAACCACTTTTTAATGACTGATAATAAATAGAATAGCTACCCGCAAGCGTTGTTGTTTTTTAAACGGATTTTAATAACTATTTCATTTGTTTTAATTCTGTTCAAAAATATATTCTGTGGCATTTTTAAAAAATAAGATTAGCCTAATTTACTCATAATATCAGCTACCTGCCAGTGAAAGTCCTGTCATAATTGGTCAAGCCGAAATTAGCTTGAATAAACAGACAGGCAATAATTTTAAAAATAAAATTTTTGAATTAGACACCGTCGATACCTTCATCAAGCGGGATTTCATTCGACATTGGACCACATACACGTAGTCAAAAAACTTTTCGAGAAAGGCAAGGAATTTAATGCGACCTTTTATTACACTTTCGTTGATTATTGCAAGTCTTTTGATTCGCTTGAACATAAAATGTTTTGGCTAGCTTTTAAGATCTGGGGAATTAAAAATAAATATAAAAAAAAATTATAGCAATGTCTACAACAGTAGCACAGTTAAAATAAAAGCAGAAAAAGAAGGCGAAGAAATAAAAATTCAAAAAGGTGTCCGCCAAGGGGATCCGTTGTCCTTGAGGTTGTTTACTGCGGTTCAGGAGAGCGTTTTCCTTCAAATACATTGGGAAAAAAGAGGACTGTAAATTGACGGAGACAACATAACACATTTAAATTTGCTGATGACTTGATAATCTTTTCACCAAAAAAAAATGAACTTCAAGCTATGCTAGGAGAATTGGCGAGGAATGTCGGAATGTGAGACTGAATACGAACACTCAGAAGACAACTCGTTCTAACAGAATATGTTAATGAATACGTCTATCTGGGCCAAATAATCTCAACGTCAGACCTCATTTCAAAAGAAATAGAAAGGCGAATAGGCGATGCTTGAAAAGGGTACTGGAGTCTAAAAGAAGTAATGAAAAGCAATAAAAAAGCATGACCATCAAAAGGAATCTTTGCAACACCTGCATCCTCCCTGTCCTTACGTACGGATATCAAACATGGGGCCTCACAAAGGTACACGCTCGAAAATAAGAAGTCTGCCAAAACGCTATAGAGAGGAGTACGATGAGGAAAAGATTATCAGACAAAATAAAAACATCAGAGATGAAAAACAAACACAAACCATGGATGTTTCAGTTATAAAAAGGAAATTTAAATTAAACGGGGCATACTACAAGAGGACTAAGATAGTATATTTATCAAGGTATGTTCCGATTAAACGAGTTATTAGTAACTCCACCTCAATTTACTAGACGCATAGTAATATTTGATATTGAACTTAATTCGTTATCAGAATTTGCCTTAACTAGTCATATTATACAATATGCAAAAATATGCAATTCTCGTATAATGTTACCAGGCCTAATGGGTAATGCCTTACATGTAAATAAGTTTATGGTTTTTGACAAGCTTTTATTTTATTTTCACCTGTCCCGATGTTTGTCTGTAATCAAATCTTGCAAGTTAAATGTGATCCACTTCCTGATTTCCGATTGAGCTGAAATTTGAAATATACCTTTAGTTCTGATGAAAATACAATTATTTTTATTCGGTGTTATTATTAATTCAAAACTGCCGCTGTAACAAAATGGCAGCGTACATGTTTCTGAACAACTCACCAAATAAGGGTTTCAAATGAAAGGGCTTAAAGTTACTGTTTTTGATAACAAGTAATAATAGCTTGTATTTATTTTTTTAATTAATCACTTGTTATTATTATTCTTGTATGTAATAACAATAAGTGGTTGTAAGAACGACAAACCAAAAAATGAAAACATACATACTCGTTTAAGAAAAGGGTTTAATTTTTTTTTTAAATCGGTTGTTTAGTTTAATTTAATCACTTTAGAATTGTTTTAGTTCCATTTTATATTTTTTTCATGTAAATAACTCTATTTAAGCACGATATAATAAAAAAGAGCATTGTCTAGAGATCTTGAAATGTCAGTACAATTTGTACCAAGTATTATTGTTAAACGCAAACAACAACAACCCCTATAAGGAGGTCCGATGACCTGGGGGGGGTGATGGAATGTTATTGAATGCGGCCAGCAACAGCTATGTCTAGCAGTGAACGATATTCGTCTGTGATGATGATGATGAATGTAAAATGCTTGTATCTCCAATCCTTGTAATATTTGAAGTACCACACGGTTGCGGTCACATAAAACGAAGCATTCCTCTCAAAAGTTTGATTGTAACAGTTTAAATATAGGTTACTAGACAATAAACTCGAAAATACCGTTATTTGAAGCAAAGTGCATCTTCAGGTTGAAGCTTTAATCCTGTCAATTGAATAATTATGTTAATCATATCAAGAGATCATTTAATCCCATTCATTTTGGACACGGTTTTGTTTTCGTGAGCAGAGTTTGGTTACGATGTAATGAATTTTTTAACACGCTTGTTTTCATTAGATCTTTCCAGTTCTTTATGTTGAAGTAAGCAAGAGGAAATACGAGTATACCTTATAAATCGTTATTACTACTGAAACAAATATTCCTCGACAAATTAGAAAAAAAGCTTTGAACTCGAATGAACAGATGTTTTACAACATTCCCTTGTAAATTATATTCCAAACTTCAAAATGTATACACACCTAGTTAATTTATAATTAAAATAACATTACTTTCGTACGTGTACTCCTATTTGATATCTGCCTGGTAAAATACAGATTCTATTTCTTAAGAAAAGAAATTAAGTAAGTATGTTACAACCGCACGCCGCTCGGTATATCAAATTGATTTGCTTAGTTTTTAATGAAATATAGAAATCTCTACTTTCATAATACATAACTTGAGAAAGGTGAAAATGTTCAAAGTAATATTGAAATATTAAAAGCTAGTACTTTATGTTATACAATATTCATGCAGTAAAGTAAGTTCTTTTGTGCATTATGCACTACGTTGAGTACCTGTTTCATTTACGATACTTCGTTTCAGTATTATGAATTCTGTAACCAATGAAAATTATCATATAAATGGCTCGAAAAATTCAATACATGAAAAACTGTCATTATTAGATGTTACTGCTCTTAAAATATTGACTATCGAATAATCAGAGAACCTCAATGTTGGTATAAAGAAGTTAGTAAGAAGGTACAAGAGAAATATTTAAAGTACACAATTCATTTAAATTAGCAAAAATTATAACATAAAATTAATTTAATATTCATAATAATAATTACAAATATATCCTTTATTAAAATAATCATGTATCGTAAACGACCTTATTTAGAGAATCAGAATTACCAGCCGAAATCGCAATTTGTAGTTTTCATTTCATATTACCTGACTAATATCGTCCTGACTAAAACAAAAAATAACAATTTATTTTATAGGTACATACAGCTACTAATTAACGTTTATTTATGTGAGAGTGCATTCAGAAAGTTCAACTAATAAAATAGTTCATTATCTTAATAGAGTGCCGTAGCTAGTACAAACTATAATCCATAAATCCATATAGGTATAAAGTCAAAGCTAGAGAACGTCTGCCGGCGCGCTGTCTGGCAATAATGAAGACGCGATGAGAGCCGTTTAATTAACTTCAGAGATGCCGTAGCCCTCGAACTTGGGAGTTTCGCTGAAGAAATAATAATGAGAGAGCCGCCAAGCTTCACTGCACACCGTCTAGTGTGAACTAGTTTTATTTTCCTTGAAATTAATGGAGTTCCCGACTGACGTTGGCAGAATGTGTAATTTCAGATAGTGAAAGAGTTATGCTTTCGATATAAATTAAGTTCTCGATAAACGTAAAAAAAGTTATATAAAAGAAACTGAAAAAAGTTGTTCGTTGCACCAAAGATCTGTTTCAATACAGTACTGGCTGGGTGCGCGATGATATTGCCAAATAGCGGTTAGAATTACTGCGGGCTGTGAAATGTCAAATGGCTGGCTGTCATTACGAAGAGTAAGTAAATAAACAAATAATTAAAAAATAATAATTTATGCATATTCTATTTAATTATATAAATTTTTACTGTAGATACTAATGTTGACCTTATTTATTTTTCGTCTAAAGTGGCATAATCAATAAAATTCAGATAGTACGCACGGAATTTCCCATAGCTGCCCTCACGAGAAGTAAGTAAAGAAATAAACAAATTTAAGCAACTAAATCATTTCATATATATTGTACATGATCATTTATCACTGTAGTATCGATAATAAAGCAGACTTGTGGTGTGATTTTAGTTAAACATAGTCAAATTAGTTATTAAAACTGGATTTCGAGTCACACACGACATCGCTTTCCAACCAAGTGGCTTTGGGTACCATGGTCCATCTGCACTGAAATTAAACAACAAATAAACTATATTAATTTAACCATTGTAACGCTTTTTGATTGCTTCCTAAAACATACAAAATATAATACTAAAGTTCTGGCTTTATAGGTAAGCTTACTTATTTTACTTTATCCTCTTTACAGCGGTTATCCATTTTATGCGTCGTTCTCGTTTAAAACTTCCTTGTGGACATATATGCATTTGTGATCACTATTTTTGTCACTGCTCTTGCAATTAATTACGCAGCAAGTTTCGTGTGGTGACGCATGTTTATTTATTTTATTTGAAATACACGGATACGTATATTTTCCTAGAAAAATGTGTCAGTTGGTCTGCTGAAATTTCCTTTTTTGGCCACGGTGCGCGCTGCGATCGATTCATGGCCCCCCACTACCTACTTTGCACCTAGCAAATACTAAATCCAATGAATTTTATTTATACACAATGAACTCAGTTAACCATAAAACTATCGTTTCTATTAGTAAATATATCACTCAAATAAACAATACTCTTGTCATAGGTATGTTTGTTGGCTATAACTGATTATTTATAAATCGAAATCTTTTTCTTTGGCAGACTTATGGGTTCTATGGTGATAGATTACACTTCAGTTTTAGATTAGGAGAAAGAGATTAAGAATCTTAAGTGTCACCATCCCGTGGGTAATGCAAGAACTGACTAAGGGGGCAAGCTACCCGCGACAACGGCACTGAAAAAAGAAGAGATAGTGGAAACAAAATCTTTATCTACCCGTTTGACCAGCGTGATACTGTCAAAAATTTTATTTTCTTACATGAAAGTTGGATTGTATAGTATTTTTTTGGGCATGTAAATATGAGTACGGTCTAGCGTTGTATTTTAGGTCAAATTAAATTTTTCTATTTTTTTTTGTGTTTCCACGTTCTACTCAAATGTTTTTCTGGCGGTACTGTCACGCTTCGGGTGGTTAATTTTAAATTATATCGGTTAGTTAACACGATGGCTGTGGCCCGAATGGCGTCTGTATAGACAGGCCTATTCAAAACTATGGTCCATTCTTCGCATTCATCTCTGTGGGTTCTTTCGGCGTTTCTTCCCAGAGCGAGTCTTAGCCATCTCGTTATAAAGCCTGACATCTAAAAATATTTATAAAAGATTTACATAAAACAATTAAATATTACTTTTCAATTTATCAATAATAATTAAAATTTTAAATACAAAATGTATAGCTGTAAAAATTTAACGATCTTATAACATTTCTTCTTCATCATCACAATGTCCCTTGAGTGTAGGTATGACGTGATAACCAGGACGCGAATTTTCCTCCATTATACGAATTTCGGATTCATAATATGAATTGTGATGTAGATATTTTACAGCGAATGCAACGCGCTGTGGGCAAATATTTCACTTAATGTGCATATTGTATACCTTCTGAGCGTAGTATTATTATATAATTATATTTTCGAGGAAAATCACGAACCACGCATTCACTAGATGCATTACATGGTTATAGAACTATTTTTACTCCTTTAATTAATATTCTATCGAAACAGCCCGAAGTGGAAATGTACTTTTTTTATTTCACTAACTATCGCCTTTATATGATGATTAAATTCTCCTTAATTATTATAGTTAGAGACAGCATTTATTACGAAATATGCAAATGCCTGCTAAAATGTTGATAGTGCCGCCAGTTCGGTGCTGTTAAAACTTTATGATAATTAGTAACTCGAGTGAGCTAATTCAAAGATCAAGCCGCAGAGACGGTAGTTTGTCGTCAGATGTAATATTCTGCAACTTCGTATAACACTAGGGGAGACTTCCCTACTCGAGCTCAACAAATAAGTTTCAAACTTAATCGTAGATTCGCACTAGTTTTAGTCAATAGTCTCGTAATATAGACACTCTCAATCACAACACTTTCTTATTTGACTTCGAAACTTAGCAAATTAGCGTGCAGTTAATTGAGATCCACATCATTACACTTGAAATGGAATATACACAAAATGTAAGCTAAGCGTGATTTTTATACGATTACGGAGTCACTAAATCTTCGGAACTCGTTAATCGAACTTTCTGGAAGTACTTGGTAGCTGACGCCAACTGCCTTTGGCACGACTCCGCCTCTGCTCCACGCCAATTTAAATGATAAAACTCAGATCTCTCAAAGGATAAAATTCAGATTATTCCACCCTAAACTAAATTAAAAATCTCTTTTCAAATAACTTAGACTTAGTAGCAATCTAGATTATAGAAGGGCTTGTAAGTAAGTTTTTCATTAATGTTATTTATTTGTAAAATATAAAATTCATAACCAAATTGCAATAACCTGCTATTGAATTTGCCGTGCCGTGATAAATAATTGTAAAAATTGTTTGATGTTCTTTTCAAAAACTTTAATACCTACCATTATAAATTAAGTTTCGCCGTGAAGAATCAACATCGCGTTTTTTATTGTCTTACAAGCATATAATATATTTCAGTGACTGATAAAAAACAGTCACCGATAATACATTATTCACTTTTACATACCTGATTAGTTCTTTCCTCATTCTGACAGAGATTACGAAAATTGGATATCTTCACATATTCACTTAAATTATGTTCAGTAAAGTTATATGTAAACATATTTGATTGAATAGTCACATGCCCTTCTTCATTATTATATACTGTGCTATCCTTTGACCGCGGCTCCTTCCGCGTATATTTATCGCTGTAAAGAGGAGCCTATTACTCAAGAATTAAAGTATCTTTATGTCAAATTTCGTTCAAATCTCTGCACCTGTTTAGCCGTGAAAGCATCACAGATCGAAACAGTTAATTTTCAATGTATAATATTAATATGTATACTTCGTTTCCATTCAGTACACTAAATATTGAAAAATATTTTATTCTTATAAGATACTTAACATATTTAAATTTATACTAACGTTACTTAGGGCTGGACAACATAGTTTCTTTTAAGCTAAAATTCTCCAACTTGAAATTCTATCATTGCGACTTGGTAAATTGATATTTATTTAAAAAAATACTGAAATGCTCTACCAATTTTCAATTCTTAAGGTCAGTCTATATAACATAATAACGTACCACGCACTATGTAGGACAATATGGCTGTTAAAGTATATAAATATTAGCAAAGCAACTGTTAAACAATCAGCTGATTAGTATCATTTTTGATGACCTCGTTATCGATACATGATGAAAGGATCAAACCATACATTTTGTAGCACAAATATTTATAATAAAAGGCGACATGGATATGTCGCCTTTTATTATAAATATTGGTCCTTGTTTTTAAAAATTTCTTTGAGGCTCCTGAACTTCTTCCAGACGATGTTTACTCTCCTCTCTTCCTCGAGTTCGTTATTTTCTTGGTTGAATGAAATTTGTTTTCCTAGGTTAAATCAATCAAATCAACAACCCATAATGTCCCACTGCTGGGCTCGGGTCTCCTCTCAGGAGAGGGTTAAGGCCATACGTCCGCACGCTGGCCAAGTGCGGATTGGGGACTGGCAAGACAACGTTGTGGCTACGTAAATCTTACCGTTGGATGTTTTTAAGCCGCCCGAAGGCCTCCAACTAAGCTTCACGACTGTTATCCTATGATAACAACCGGGACCGACTGCTTAACGTGACCTCCGAATCACGGAGACGCTCATGGTAACATGCCACCAGCGGTCACCCATCCAGGTACTTACTGACCGCGCCGTCGTTGCTTGCCCTCGCTGATTGTTTCTAATCACCGAGTGCAACTGGGCTATGAGCGCCTATGAAGTATCTATACAAGCTAAAGTTATAATATTGAGGTATATTGATATTTTAGTATGGTTCGTCATGACATTGGTTTTATTTAAGTTAATTTCTAAGCCTACTTTGCAACTTAGATAGTTTATCATCAGTTGCAGTTGGTTAGTGCTTTCTGATAACCAAACTGTATTATCTCATCATCATGACTAACATCCATTAATATTTATGCCGAATTTTTTCTATTTTAGTTGTAGGAAAACGGACTCTAGCACCGTTATGAAGATGGTCGTATTTTATTTTATTTTAATTATTTATTATTTTTTTTATTATTATTTATATTTGCCGTACACCTCTTTTAATTTATATAGGTGGCCCAGTGGTCTCCAACTTGAATCTGTTAGTGCTGTTGTCGTAGATGTTTTTTAGGACTTGTACGTAATCTAATGATACCACTTGAGAGAGTAGACCCTCTCAAATCGATGAGTGGAGTAGACTATCAAAGTGATCTGTTAAACTTTTGGAATTTTTCTATTATTATCTCCAGCCAGTGTATGTGGTCAATTGTGAAAAAACCTCATCTGAAGCCCGCCTGTTCAATGGTTTTGAATTTTTCTGTGGTTTCATTTATTATTTCTCTATTATAAAGGAAAAAAGTTTATATATTGAAGGCAGAAAGCAGGCTTATCGATCTATAATTTCTAATGTTGTTTGGGTCTCCTTTTTGGTAGAGCAGAATTATTTCCGACTCCGAACATTGATGTGAAGTGTTTCTGCAGTTCAGTATCATGTTGAACACTCAGGCTAAAGGCTTAGCTGGAGATACGAGTCCTGCTTTAATAGTTTCATTGGTGATCCCGTTCGGCCCTGGGCTTTTATCTGTTTTTAGTGCTTTAATTTCTTTGGCCACTTCGTCTTTATTAATTGTAGCTTTCGTCTTTTTTATGCTACTCGGTAATTTATATGTTGGTTGATCTGGGCAGCCTTAAAGGTTTTTGTTGAAATCTTTATTTATTTCAAGTATTTCTGTTCTTTTTTGTGAGTTGTTAGCTTTGCCTTTCAATTTTTCAATCCAAGATTTATGTGTCCTCAATTCCTAATATTCTTTCTTGGCGCTTCCTGTGACTTGAAGACATTTCTCAATTTTTTGTGTGCGGTGTGTCTTATAGTCCTGGTTAATTGCTTAACTTATAAGTTAAGCTTATAAGCTTGTAAAGTACTTTTCGTTCATTTTACATAGTACTTGATTTTGGTTTTGTCTTGTGTATTTCTTGTCTCCTGCTAATAAGTGCCCCTGTATTTGCTGATATTATTAGTTTTTTCTTTTTGTTTACATTAGATGTTAGCTCGTGTGCTTTTTTCAGGCTGTTATCTATTGCCTTTGTTATTTTAACATAGTAATTCTGAACGGTGTCCCTATCATTCTAGTACTTTTTCTGCAATTCAGAATAGGCTTGCACTTCTTCTTTGTCCTTCAACTGGGATCGGAGGCATTGACCAAACTCACTACGATTTTTTTACCTTAAATGTATTTTAAGCATTGCTCTAACAGGCCTGTAGTCCAAAGGGTAAGTGATATTTAAGACCTGTGGATTGTCTATGTTACTCGGGGGGTTTTTTAGACTATAGTCCAATTCATTCCTGGTATTACCGTCAGGTGATTTCCAAGTCCATCTCTGTTTATTTGTTTTTATGAAAAAGTGTTAATAAAGCCTAGATTGTTCTCGTACGCGAAATCGTTGAGTCTATCTCCTCTACAATTTTTATTTCCATAGCCATAGTTCCCAGTGATTGTTTCGTTTGGTACGGGTTGACTAATTTTGGCGTTAAAGTTACCCATGACTATTATTTTATTCCCTCTGAGTCTTATGGCTTTATCGATAGTTCTGTGAAAAAGGTCTAGATCTTCTTCCTTCGCGGCCTCTGTTGGGGCGTAAGCTAGAATGATGCTCAAGTCTAAATAATTGATATTTATCCTCAGCAGCGCCACTTTCTCTTACAGCCCGTTAAAACTTTTTATATAATTTTTCATGTGTTTTTTGATAATAAAGCCTACTCTATATAATCCTGGTGTTTCTCCGATGGGGTAAAAAATAAATTTATGACGTTCCTCTATTTTGTTACCCAGTTTTCTGACCTTTGAAAGACCAATAATGTCATACTTTACGTTTTTTAAAGATAGTAGACGTGAATAAGTTGATAGGGTTCTAACATTGTAAATTGCTATATACATAGAGGATATATTCATAACTTGTTTTTATTTTTTATTGTGTTTAAAAGAACTTCTAATTTTTCCTCTGGAGGGTTATAGTCGTGATCTTTCACGGGGACCAGCTGGCTTGGAAGATGTGGTTTTTTGTATGTTTTTATTTGTAATACAGTAATGTTTTCTGCGAGAAGGGCGGTAATTGTTATTTTTTGTTGCTTATCTTTGTTTGATTATTTGGTACATAGCTTTGGTCGTTGGTGGTTTAGTTTTTGGTGGTTAGAAAGCTGAGCATACCAGATTTGATAACTCCCTCCGACAGACTCGACGATCTTCGTAATCCTATTTGAGTTTTTTCTTTTTGTAAGCTTGAGCTTTTAGTTCGGGTTGCGCATGATCATTATGGTTTCGCGATATAGGGAGGGTTCTTTTCTTGTTGCCCGATGTTTCTATTTTGGTGCCAAATAAGTAAATCTTAAGATCATTATGAACAATTGCCTTTAAAAAAGCTTCCAAATCTGGTAGTTTATTAGGAAAATAAAAAATAAGATTATAACAACTGAAAAAAGAAAAACATTTTAAAGATCAAGAAGATCGAAAAAAACCGCCATACTGTCATAAGACAGAAGACTAAAGTCATCGATGCTGTTAATTACTCACAGTTGAAATGGCGATGGGCTGGATATGTAGCCAGACTTACTGACAATCGCTGGACTACAAGGACATCAGCATGGACAGGACCATTGGGGCAAAGAAAGAGAGGCAGACCGAATACACGTCGGGCAGATGATGTTATTAAAGCAGCAGGTACACACTGAATGCGAGTGGCAAAGGATAGAAAACACTGGTCATCTGTGGAGGAGGCCTCTACCCTCCGTTGAGAGGGGTTCTTGCAATTAATTGTACAGTTATGATAAAAAAGAAGACTATATTTATTTAATTTTGCTTAGATTTCATGATTAATTAAAACTTCATTAAAACTTAAATTTGATTGATTATGTAAAGTAGTTATTAGATATATAGATAAAATAAATTTTGCATGTTGTGTATTGTCAATTTGTACTGTGGCAAGAAATCAAAGGCTTTTATTATTATTATTATTTTTCCAATAGTGCTCGTTCTAATGACCAATTTTTTTAAATTTCAATTGGAATACGTGATATTGTATAATATAATTGTGCTTATATAATATGGAGTACTCAATATTAATGTTATCAATTACCTATATTCTTATGCACGACGTATTTCAAATGTAAATATTTGCTGGTAAATATATAGGTAGGTAACTCATTCCGATATGTGTTTTAATGTGTAAATAGTAGGTGCATATTGTATTTACTTTAGTGGCATACAGTTGGTTAGATAACAATGTTATTGGTTTATCAAAATATTTAAATCGGATGTTTTTCCGGCTTATCTATTTAGATGTGGTTTTCATTTATATATGGTGATACCATTTACTTGAAATGTGTTTGCTTTGTTTCAATTGGTTGACAAATAAAAAAGTTACATAAGTTTAAAGAATCACCGCGATAACCGATATATTTGCGAGAAGAGCTGTTGGCATAAGCTTGTACATAATAAATATTCTTTGAATAAGACCGCCATAGGAAAAGAAAACAATAACAACGGTCTACTAGAAACACGTTGTTAGTTCATTGTGTTGTTACAATACAATCTATTTCACTTAGTTGACACATCCTTTTGCCGTTCCGAACTACGGATAGTATAATATCTATGAACACTTTTCTTACAAAAATATTGTACATATTTTGGTATTGTGAACAATCGATATGATATTATATTACGTAGATGTTAACATTGTAACGATATGACAAATATTAGATCAGTCGGTATTTGCTGTGAAAATTTTATAAAATTAACAATCAATGCACTGTTTTTGACTGCTCGTCACAGAAAGAAAGAGATGAACAGTTTAGTTCGAGAGCTTATATCTACCACACTGAAACTTGTAAACTTGTAACGTGTTGTCCTGTAGAAGAAGGGAGTAAGTGAGAGTAGTTGGAAGAGCTCTTCAGAATACTCGCCATGATAAAGACGATAGAGGTCTGCTATATATATATATTTTTAGGAAAACCAGCAGTGGAAATAAAAAAAATAATATAAATTACACCGAACTAATTTTACTAATAATTACAAATTCTAAACTGAATTAGCAAACGTTTTTAATTAATATACAAATTACTTAGATTACTTTGACGTAGACTAAATAGGCAGAAAGAGACAGTTTGACCATTCAGACGGGTAGAGGTTCCCTTTAACAAGTTGATACCGTGCGGAGTGATGCCGAATGACCGATATTCCTGCTACCGACGGCAAATTTATTCCTTTTTCGGCTAATAATATATNAATGCTGGTATTTTAAGTTGATCCACTGTACGAGGGTAGTAGGTATCCCCTGGCCTAGCTATGCCGATTTCAGACACTATGTTAAGCCATGCTGATTTCAGCAAGAACGCTGAAATCAGCATGGCAGCATATATATAATGTATTGAATCAATCTATTGAAATTAATATATTATTAGCCGAAAAAGGAATAAATATATATATAGGCGATATCTCTTCGCAACTACAGGGACTCAAGGAATAAAATTAAAATTTTCCGATTACCGAATTATTGCTCGGGGACGTCTATATATATAATACCAAACTCCAAAGACATTACATACACAGCTAAATAAACTCATTTCATTATATTACACATGCATACTTTATCTATCAGATATCAAAGTACCTTAAATAATGCTCCAATAGAATTCCATTTGTTGAAACGCACACATAATGACAGTGCTTTTCTTCAACAATGGTTCCATTCAAATATGTGGGTTCGAATTCAATCATAATTCAGAGCAGTGTCAGCCCTTGCAAATAGAAGATGGGATGGTATTTGAACAGTATACATCACACGTGCTTAGTTGGATCTTTGCCAGTGATCTGTCCGTACTATTTGAAGCACCGACTACCATTAAACTAGATTTATTATTGAACTTTTTATTTGAAAATGTACGTTGAATATTTGATATTACGGCTTTAACGTACAGGCTTTTAAGATTTAAACTGTATTTTTAAGATTGCTTTTATTCCTTAGCACTTTAAAAAAATGTTTTCTAATATATTTTTTTAAATAATATTATCCAACTTCTAGGTTTTTTTCTTTTCTATTTAACGTTTTGTAATGTAACTATTACCTTTGAAAGCTTATAAGCTAAGATATATATAATATAAGATATATGATATGAAGCTTGCGGGACTTCATAAGATTAAGTAAAAAGTCCAAGATAAAAAAAATAGTCAACACTATTATTACTACTATCGCTTTAGGTAAAATTTAACATTAAATTAATCTTGATAGCACTAAAGGACGACTCATAAGAATGAGTATTTCAGGAATTTATAATAGAATTTAGCACAATATGGCCATGAATAAAAGCAAGAATTTTGAAAACTTGTTGTCTGTAGAGGAGTACTCTGGATTAAATTGATCAAATGTTAATTAAAACACTTTTGTAGAAACCCCAAAGAATTGAATTGCTAAGTATTTTGTACGTAAACAAAGATTTAATAGATTTGGTTAAATAAATAAATAAAAATTCCGCGGCTTAGTACTAAAAGTACTTCAGTGGATAAAAAGGCGAGCTTAGCTTTCATAATACATAATTTCTTGCAGGTAGTATGTTATCTCTCTAGTACTATTTAGAAGGACACAACAGTAATTAAATTTAAAAAAAAAAAACTAGTTAATTATCTAAAGTAAGGCTCTATAGATTTCTATGTTTGCAGAATTAATATGTATACTAATGTAGAGCTCATATTATATGTGAGATAACTTTCATTTATATACCGTGGCTTACATTACCGTTTTTGCGAAAATTACGTGGCTTACATTAATTAGAAAATGTCGCAATACTCACAATGTGCACTAGTGCCACGCAGTACGCAGCCAGTACGCAGACATAGTACGAATGTCACTAATTCAATACATCCCATAAAATAAGTTAGAGTAAAACTGATTTCAGTGATAATATTGCACTACGAATACAATATTCGGACTTATACCGTAAGTCCAGTTTCTGTCATCACATGCCAATAAAGTTTAACCCGCTTTGTACGGTAAAAGCTTGGTATGCTCAATCTAATGAAACAGTACCTCACAGGGAAAACCAGGCTTACGTACGTCAAGCCTCATTGATGGGACGTTATGTATACATCGGCAAGTAAACAATGAATGGATGTACAATTCACAAAGTGTAGTGTACTTTTGCTTTATATGCTATCTATACATGTTTACAAATAAATAAAATTTAAGCGTCTGTTTGTAATTTTTATTGCTTTTCACTATATGCAAATGAAAGTATATACGACTTACAACAATAGATCAATGTTTGAAATCGAAATTCATATCAATTACCTACTCAGGTCTACTGTCCCTTGAAGCTGTGAAAAAGTCAAACTTCTAAGCCAACGCAATCAAAAGATACAGTCGTTTATGCTGCAAATTTTCGACACTTGTAAGGGAATCAAAACCTACAAGGTACCTCCCTTGAACTCAGAATCATGAAATTTGGTAGCAAGCAACGTCTATAGCACAGATAAAAAAAATTGCCAAAAGCGTACATTTTTAGTTACATGATACAGTTTACCTAGAAGCTTGTACGAAACCCTCAGTGCGCGAGTCCGACTCGCATTTGGCCGGTTTTTTTAGACTAGGTTCGCCCCGCGGTGTTACCTGCGATTGATGTCGTACCGCGGGTAACACCGCGAGGCTCAGCGAGTTTCCGATATAATAGAAGTAATCCTTTAGTATGTTTATTTTTCTTTAAGTCTTAATTTTAAGGAATACTAGTCAATATTTGTACCACCTTACAACAAAGGAGAAAATCCTAATTCATAAGATGTAGTTAAAAAAATTCAATATACAACTTAGATAAAAGACAAACAAACAGTAGCGAAAAACGCAGTGTATTCATACATGTAACAGAAAAATCTCGGCTTAATATACATAATGTATTCATATTTACATAAATACGTTGAAGCTCTTCTTATCATGGGCCATCGGACGCTTGGAGCGCCCACGACACGCGGCTTCGCAATGAAATCTGCATAAATTTGCAGTTTTCTTGTTGTTATACACGATTTATGATGTGGAAAATTGTTTATTTATTGCTATTTTTGTTAGTAGCGGATATATTCAAAAGTTATAAAAAATGACAACTGGCAGGGTCTGTGGTGGCATATTTAAATATATTACGAACAAGTCTAGTTTTGCCACCGTTTTGTTAAATTATAGTTTTTATTTTATTTTGCAAAAAGTAAAAGAAAGTATTTATTGTTAGATGTAATTGGAAAGGCCTAAGACGACTGCAAACAGCGATGGGCTAGTGATGATAAATCTGTTGTTAGATATATGATATGAGATAGAACTAGTATTACGACAGACGAAGAACCTTCCATTGTTGTAAGGACCCATTCCACACTATTAACCCTGATGGGTTTGGAAGCAGCTTCAAATATTGTTAGTTATATTACACCTTTCCAGTGGTTACGAGTTCAGATTTCTTAATTTATAAATAACAGAATTAAGGGTCGATTAAGCTAATAGATTCGAGAAAAAGTATCGTCTTAATATAGTTGGATTTTGGGTTTTAAACATTGCATCATGAGTGACATGACCCTGGGCATGGAAAGATATATGAAATCTATTGTGTTTTCCATTAATTTTGTCTTAGATTTCATAATCACTAAGAATTTATCTAGCAATTTAATAAATCAAATTTGAAAGGAGTAGAAAATATTATAACATAAACCTAGATATATGTAACAGGATAATGTCCTCAGAATGTTACAGCGGTGATATCAAGAGGTCGCTTATCTAAGTGACAAAAAATTGAATTACACAGCTCTGTACTACGGTTCTGGGACAAAATGAACATCAGTTTTCTTCATACAGTTATTTTATGCGTACATTTTCGTAAGCCTTCATAATGTTATCCTTGTATATAATAAAAGAATACTAAGCAAGTGAAATGGAGCAGAGCAGTGTTACGTTATTGCTTAGAGCGTTAATGTACACAGTTGGGTACATGATTGTGGCTGTCTGGCACTTTATTCTTACCCACCATTATGTCGGGTTGTCCCGTAGAACGTTTCTTATATAAATGTACCCATTTTGTTCCTGGATAAAATCGAGATAGCGTTAGGCTAAGTTAATTTTATTGTGATGATAAAGTTCTTAATCCTGACTTGCTTACTGCGGCGTATTCTGAAATGTTTATAACTATTTTATTATATAAGTTTGTGGTAAAAAGCACTTACTATCATTTTTCATCATTGCCTGGTAGTTTCTTAGTAAATTAGTAATTTATAACGACCTATGCTTTCCATTTCTTTATACTTGGTCCAGTAGTTTATCCGTAGCGTTTATCACTAATCAAAGTGGAATCAGTGGT
Organism: Hyphantria cunea; assembly: GCA_003709505.1. Lineage (NCBI taxonomy): Eukaryota > Metazoa > Arthropoda > Insecta > Lepidoptera > Erebidae > Hyphantria > Hyphantria cunea. The sequence goes on from PKRV01000248.1 coordinate 1,484,532, forward strand.
TGATACTTCAACCAATATAATTACCATGCCAATATAATTAGTACAAGTTTTCTTTCTTTTTTCTTTTCTTTTAAAAGACAACTCCCACGTGACGTGTGTCACGGGGGACTTTACAAACATACACAAAACGGACACAAAGTACACCCAGACTTAGAACAATAACTTATGGATTACACAAACTGTTGTCCCATGTAGGATTTGAACCCACAACACTTGGCGCAGTAGGAAGCGGTGTAACACTAGGCGAACTGTGTAGTCAAGTTAATATATTTTGCAAACTAATTGTCTTCTGTTTTAATACTTATTAGCACAAATGTTAAAGGGGAATGATGCACTATAATTAAATATTAAACCAGACTACCATTTAAAGTAATTGCGTAAAACAAATTGTTACGCATGTTCACGCAGCACAAAATGTTAATTTAAACAAGTTGAAATTTGCAAATAATTTGCCGCTTATGTATTTTCAGCTAACTAAATGATTGAATAACAAAACTAAAACAAAACAATATAAAGGAATAGCTTGAATTTTAGTATTAAAAACTCAAATTTTGAAGACATAAACAATAAGCATAATACCTTATTAAATATCCAGAAACACAACAGACAGTTTTAATGAAACGAACAACAATAGAAGTGAAATCAAGAATTTGTTTAAATTACTTATCTTAACCCCGAAATTCATTATCTTGCCAGTAAACATTTCCAAAGTTTAAATTAATCAATATTTTGGGAGCTTACAGCATATGTTTATGTTAGAATATTCGAAAACAAGTTTAATTCCTGTATTAAATGATATAGTTATACCTAAGTAGCAAAAACGACTCCTTTTATTTCATCACATCAACAAACTTTAACAGTCCACTGTTGAACATAGACCTCTCTTTAGAAAATAAGTATTAACTAACTGTACCACTGGTCAGACAGATTGCTATATGATTTGTTTCAAGTTTTTAATTCTCTTTGTAGTGATGTTCCCTTGCGTAGATTGCTCCTCAAGTGGGCTCCCATTTTAGGAGGGTCGCGCCGACTGCCGGCAAAACGAAAACCATGTAGCGCCTCTTTTTTACGAATCTTCGTGTTTCAACGTATTTTTTTTTATTTTATATTAACTTGGATATATTTAATAAATGTTCTCCAGTTTTATATACTTAAATAGGTAAAACCACGTCAGTTTTTAAATGTTAATTAAATTTTTACATACTTTTTTATGATGTTTTTATGTAAGAGCGCCCTAAATAGCTCTACTCTATCTGATGGAAAGAATCCGAGAGAGTAAGAGCAGAATCCAGGAGTGGTGGTCTCCATCCTCATTGCGAACGAGAGTAATGCAGCAAGGTAACAAAAACTCCAAGTTTTAACTAATCGCACAAGAAGGAAGAGCCGAACTGTTTAGTTCGGGAGCGTATGCCGGCTACTCTAGAACGGTGACTTCCACGGCTAGCATTTGTTGTCGTGTAGAGGAAGTCAGAAGGCGGAACCAGTTGAAAAAACTCGTCAGTACACTCTCCATGATAAAGACTATAGAGGGCTGCCATACAGGTGACAACAATTCGCAGCTGCAGAGGCTCAAGGGACTGAACCAAATCAATAAATCGAGAGCGTCAAGCAAGTTCTTTGCGGATTCATCGCAACCTGGATCTTATAAAGAAGAGACAGGTTCTCGGGCGACTAGAATCGTCTCACCTTGTTCAGTATACCTAGCCTCCGAGAGGTCGCCTTAGTGACGCCCTCAACGTACTCGTGCGGATTGAGATCTCGGCATATATCCATACCTAGGATATTGAGCTTACTTTGTAGTAGTAGTTGAGTGTTCTGAAAAGTGGGCAGGGGATGAAATGGCGACTTTTGGTAGAGAGCGCGCACACCTGTGTTTTCATAACGGTGAACTTGACCACATTTTTACAGTCCCATTAAGAAATGCGGCCCAGAACATAGTCAAGTTGAGCGACCATTTTCTGTAGTATTTTTTCTAGTTTTCTGATACCTTAGCTGTAGAGTGTCCAAAATATCAACCATCAACTGTGCTGTTGTGTGTGAATGTTGCCAAGAGCTAACAAGTCATTGATATGCAGAAGAAACCGTATAGGCTACAAAACGGAGCTTTGAGGTACACCAGCGTCTATCTGCTGAAAATTGGAGGCTTAAATCTATCTAAAAGTTTTTTTTGGTGTATATCCTGTGATTTATTTTCGTGCTATTGAACGTAGGTTTTAAAAGGCTTAGAGGTTGGTTACTGAGCGCTGACCAAGCTAATTGCCGCTTTATAAGAGTACAGCGTGTAAGCCTTCCTAGCTAGCTTGCATTTAATTTCTCTCTCTATATTTTCTTTAAAGCATTTACACTGGACTGGCGTTTTAAGTTAAAACTTTTCCTATTTGACTAAAGCGTCAATAGATGATACTAATTGCATGAAACTTGCAGTATTTCATTTAAATAATTTACTTTATGGTTTCTGAGAAAAGTTACTTTTTTTTTGCCGAGGTATCATTACGGTCGAGCCGGCCCATTTATGCCGAAGCGTGGCTCTCCCACCGTAATAGTAAAAAATCATACGATAAAAAATGAAAATAAGTAGCTCAGAAAAATTAACCTGGCTCTTTTAATATCAGTCGAATGTTTTTAACTGTGTGTGGTACTTACACAGGCATCTATGTCTAATAGATACATAAATACATAAAAAATTGAAATTTATAATCAATCGTCTAAAGACTTCTGTACCAATTTTACTACAGCATTATAAAGTATTAAAATATCTTTTTAATATACGACAGATGCATATTATATGTATACTAAACGTATATTATACACATAGCTGATGTCTAAAGGAACGGCGAACTCAGTATACTTACGTAATATATAAACAGTCTCCTCACTACCATGTAAAGATTTATGTGTGCACATTTTACAGGGGACTGAGTTTTAGTGTAAAGATATTCATCACATCACTGGAATGTCGACGTCAAAAATCGGTAACTACAACGCTAAGCAAATTTTTACAGGCTTTCCTTGAATCTAAACCTTTAAACTAACTATTTTTACATAAATATACTTATCGTATATAATTTGAGTCTCGATAACCACTCGAACTATTTACATGAAATTTTGTATTTAGGTTGTTTTGAAGGCGAAATCGCTGATGCAAAGCTAGGCAGAGCCTGTGCCATGGTAAACATATCTACTTATATTTTTCTAAATACATGTAGTCACAGCACAAAGTAATGATTGTGCTCTTCACATAATTATTTGTCCGGGGTGAGATCCGAACCCACGACCTCCGGCTAAGCATTCAGGTTCACTAATCACCGTTAATGAATAATGGTGATGACATGATTACGTTGAATATTATAAAGGGCTCGATCCACTAGGATCCCTTATTGGTTTCTATCTTATTGGTTTATATGGTATGGTATAGGGAATCTTATTGTTTTTTTTCTGTTTGATCGGTGATAAAAAATGTTGTGTAACTTTAAGAATTTATATCAGACGTAAATTTGTGGTTATCTGGATGAGATCGAAGTGATTTGCATATTTGTGACTCATCCCCTGTTTTAATTTTGTGATTTCGCATGTATATAATAAAGATATATAAATATAAACAAAAAAAATAAAATAAAATAAAATACTAAGTTTTCTCCAAAGACCAGTTTTTAAGTGAAGTACTAGTACAAGCAAGCTCAAGCTTTCATAAGCGTTTTCACTCTGCAGTACTATTTACAAACCTCAAAATAATATGTATCAGTAGGTATATAGTATATAGATGTTACTAACACTATTATGAAGACCTTTGCCCTCAATTACAAGTGTCGAGCCGTGTGTTTACAAAGCCATTAAATCCAATATTCGCGCCAGCAATATTTTCCTTTGTCAATTGTCGCCGTAGCCGGCAGTATTATTGAATTATGAGTATCTAAACATGGCAGCGTATCGGTAGACGGGCCATAAATTCAAGACTTGTTCCCAATAATTTATGTACTGAGAAGTTTGGAACGTCCCGGCACAGACTTATTCATGTTTCCCCTAAGTTAATCACTTGACAAAGTGGGGAATTCATAAACACGCCTAGCGGAAATTGCCCATGTAATAAGGAATCAATAGCGTCAATTTTTCCATTCTTCGTCTGATTACAGCTTGATGTATGAAAATAACATGTACATACTTAACGATAGTTAGAAAGTACTTAAAGTATTGCAAGTTTTGATATATGGACTATTTTCATTTACAATAATATATCGAAGTTGAGTAAACTAAGTGGTGAATTATCTTATATATGTATACTTATATAATGACTTATGTTTAGATGTTTTACTGTTGTGATAAATAATATAAAATCTGATTTAAGCTAATATTTTGAGACAACAATACTTACGGTCAAACACAGTGGTTGTTATAAAAAATACAGTACTGTAATATCAAAATCCATAGGCAATTCCGATTGAGCTGTACTTTGAAAAGTCATTACGTTTAAAAGCGAATGCAAGCGTCCCTAGAGAGCAGCTTCGTTGCTTTAAAATAAATGAGAAACGCTACATAATGTCGTACTTAATTTACGTTTAAAAAAGCACCAGCTAATGGACGGTAAAATAATGGAAAACGTGGCACAAGGTTATTAAGAAAGGTTTTAACTCAACCTTTTTTAAGTGACATAATATAGTCTAAAAAAAAAATCAAACCCGTCTACTGGAAAAAGTTTAAGTTTAAAATTAATCCTATGCATAAATAGTCCCAGTGTTGTAGCAAAATCCTGCAACACTTACGTCTTGTCTAATATAGAATTATCTTCAGACGTCTATCTAACACACAACGCCATCTAGTCTCAAGTTAAGCAGAGCTTGTGTTGTGGGTACTAGACAACTGATATAAATACAAATTCCTACTAATTATACATAGAAAACACCCAAACTCTGTAAGAATTACTTACAGATCATACAAACATTTGGTCAGACCTGGGAACCGAACCTAAGACCTCAAGCACAGTGTGGAAGAACGGGTATTAATGTTCCTCCACCACTAAGGGAGGATCCTCCGACCCGGCGAGGTGATCATGTCTGGCAGGCTACTGCCCACTATTTATTCTATGACACTGAAATATTGTTTGAGTGCGAAACACAAGTTTATCAAAAGTTTTTAACGTGGACGCCTTTGGACACCTCTCCTTCGCAAGGAGGTTTTTTACCCTGTTGGCTTGAAGGGTTCTTGTAGGGTGTGTTTCAAGATTTTCTTCTGTTTGCAATGTTGTTATCTTGGAATATTTGCCCCCTTAGTCATCTCTTACGACACCCCGGGACGAATAGGGCGGGTAACACTCCGTATTCTTAATCCGTCAACACCAAAGGGTAACGTCCATCAACACAAGTTCGCATTACGACGAAAAGGTTTTATCATATTGATATATTGGAATTTGAAACATTAACCACCCTCTATTTCAATATATCTATCCAACGAATTAGTATCGTACACTATTCTTATTAACAAGAGTATAAAAAAACTGACGACGTATCGATTTAAACTAATTTTATAATTTTGGAAAGTGTGAGAGGACTGAAAATGATACATTATATTTTAATTAAGAATACTAACGTATCCTATCTGCAGTTTTTTTTCTATAAACGGATTTTGAAAAACGAAATTCAGAATAAAATTCAGTTTGCCTAACTTGTAGTGATAGAGAGTAACTCAAAACTAAAGGCGATATTTTTTCACTATGCTTAATCAAAGAACATAATTATATGAGTCAAGTGCTTAAGTTTCGCAACAAAAATGTGCTTTATCGCTTTTATTATCATCATGAGCATACTAATTAAGGTTTTCAAGGCTTTTAAGGACTGTAGAATAAGAAAGATTTTTGTCACGAGTTATAAAACTGCGGTTTGTATAAAATAGAAACTTAGTGGTGTATATAATCTATGTAAGTAATTTAACTCCATTAACTAACCAAAGTGAGTCTAAAGGTACGGAAAGTGAAGCTAAGAGAAATCATTTTTGGATATCGGTAAGTGGGATTGAAATTAAGTAGTTTTCTTTGTTATAGTCAAAGTAAAATTACATGCTTGCATACATTTTAAATAATAGACTGCAAGGCGTTATTAAACTGTATGTGAATATGATGAAGCCAAAGGAAGGGTATTTTAATTTAGGTTAATATCTATGTTTCTATCTATGTTTAAATGTCTGAATATATTTAAATATATCACCTAAACTACAGTAACGTAGCCATTTTAATGAACGAATTGTCAATAAATTTATAATAATGGACCGAGTGACATTTATCTTTTGTGTTAAAACAACATAGTCCTGTTATACAAATTTTTTCGTGTAGAACTTGCTTATCATCATTATCGACTAGACAGTTGTCAATAATAATATGGTTTAAGGTATAGGTTATTTTTGTTTACTTCGTACACCACTTTCGTCTCCTCAACTCCACTCATGATCGAAGTCTTCGGTTATGAAACAATATGCTTCTTCTTCGCCCCCATCCACCTGTAATTTTATAAATTCTTCCTTCTTTGTGCAATCAGTTCTTCTTTGGAACGCGCTTCCTACCGAAATCAGGATGTCCACAAATCGACTCACATTCAAGGCAAAAAAAGTACGCGATCTACTTCGGAACGAATTTTTGTTATGTACTGAGCTAAATTCTACTTATACACCATTTTGCACCTACCGCCTCATATTTTTATATCACTCAAAGGCATTGCATTAAGTCCGCCTATGTACAAGATGTGCATTAAGTTTAAATAAATAAATAATGAAAAACTGCATTATGCTTCTTTAATATGCTCTTAATTAGAACATGAGAGTAAGGTTCAAGAGATGTTCCTCTTTTCTTGTATTCTTTATTAGTAGCTAGAAGTATACCAGTTGACAGAGTTATACACACCATACAATAATAGACTAGTGATTTTTAATTCTTCTCACGTTATGAAGAACGGCATTATCGTGAGAATATTATTTAATTCTTTATTCACGCTTTTCGATCACACACCAAAATAACGTAATTATAGAATATCAGTAAACAGTTTCATAATTAAAACCGAACAACAGTATGCACCACTATAACATAACAATTTATGATAAAGTGCACAATAACCGATAAAATCTACACAATAGCCCCGTTTCATATTTTAATTAATGCAATATCTGCTGCACTAAAGGCAATATAGAAATACTCACTAATGCCCGTGGTTTCTCTCGTGTAACTTTTAGAATGTATTTAAATTATTATAGAATAAAAATAGTACTAATATTTTCAAAGAGCGCCTAGTGTTGCCGCTCTTTGAATCTATATATCAGTGCGTAAAAAAAAATGTGCAAAAATACATACACATGTATAAAAATACTCAAGTATACACATACAAATGTATATAAAGCATAATAATTAATAAATAAAAATGAATGACAAAAATGTATATCCGCGCATAACTTTGGATCGACTGCGCCAAATTAGATAATTATATTTATTTGTTATTATCAGGACAAGGTTTATTATATTTACTTATATACAATATAAGAAAATTAAAAGAAAACTGAAGGTATTATATTTTCTAAGTTCGTTTAGTTCTGTACACTGCTGTGCGGAAAGTTGGGGTGGGCTTAAATACTAAAATATTTTTTTCGGTAATTCAGAAAATATTAAGTAAATAAATATGGTAAAACAAAATTTATTTACTACTGGGTGAGCTAGTAAGTACTTTATAAATTATATAGATGCATAAATAATTTGTATTTTGTTTTAAATTAATCTTTTAAAACCACTGATTGCTGATCAAAAATTTAAACTCGTCTTGAATGAAAGACGTCTAGTTATTCTTTCTAAAGGGAGTACATACCAGAGGAAGGTAGATTAGATTAAGAACAAGGAGTGAAATAGAGTTAATTGTTCTTAGCATAAAGTTGTAAACTTTTAAAAGTGTACGGCGGGTGTAAAAGTGAAGTGCTTAAGTAGTGACGGAGGGTTTTTAGTAGAATATTATTATTTCAATAATATTTTGCGTGTATCGCTAAAATACCATTATTTTCTTTCCCTTTCTATTTGTCCTAATAATCCAATTAATTATTATTATTAATGGAGTACCAAATCCCCTCAATGCAGCAATATCCCCAACAAAGTCCGCAAAAATACTGAACAAATGAGTGATGGAACTGTCCGTCATTATTTTTAATTAAACAAATCGATTCGGTGTCTGTTATTCGGACGGTATCCCGACGTTGGATCGCCGCATCATTAATCACGAAATAATATATTGTTTGGCTCTTGAAGAACCTCATCGGTTTCGGAGACGAGGACATCAATTATTTTTTTCTTTTTTAGATTGAGTTGCTAGAGGCGATCCTCATATCTATATTAGATATCGCTGGTATTGTCTCTTTAATTTGATATGTTATTTGTTATTTTATTAAATGAGCCCAGATTAAAAATAAGGAAAGGTATTTTTCTGTAAGTAGTAAAATAAATTGTTGTAATGTTGTAAATAAAGTAAAATAAATTGTTTGAAAAGAAAAGGTTTGATTTATAGAAGCATTATTTTCATGGAATCTCATTTCACGGATGATATACAATGTTTATTTTCAATATCTATGGTATAGTGGTAACTTAAACCGACACAGATATTTTATCTAAAACTACTTCTTATATCATAAAGACATATATAACTTCCCTTCTAAGGATGACTGTTACTAATTTGATGATACATTGTTTAATAAACAAATTTAACTTTCTAAGTTAGATATCTGACCTGGACTTTATCTTCCTATCTTCGTTCAGTAGGGTGTTCTATTATAATAAATGATATTTTTTTTCATTTTAAAGCTAGTTGTTCCCGTGTGGTCCCATTTTAACTGAGTTCAGTTCTTGAAGAAGGTTTTGTTTGTAATAATTTGTGATTATATACTTTCTAAACAAGTTGACAATATTTTTACGATTTCATTGCACTAATATGTGTGCAAATCTCTTTTGTTTCTGATTTAGTTCTAATATCCGATTGATCCATTCATATTTTTACAACTTTTCTTTCTCAATAGCAATCTTCATAAAACGGCAAATCCATTGCACGGCCGTATAAAACCCTACGGCCGTGCAATTTCAGTACTTTTACACTTCTAACATCATTTCATGAACATATGAAATTAGTTCATGTATAATCATTATCAACATCTCTCAATTTTTAAAATTAGGGAATTGTTGGTGAACGTACCATACTCTTGGTATTAGTCAAAAGTTTATGTACCGAGCTATGGATAAGTACAATTAAACCTCTTCTGTTTGTGACAGAAAAAGATCTGGCCGTCCACGTAGTGTTCGTATGAAAAGGCGATCAAATTAGTAAGGGAAAGAATTGGAAGAAATCATGTCCGAAAGAAAAACATTTTATCTCGGGAGATGAAGATAGCACCAAGAAACATGTCGAGTATTTTAAAAGGTGGCTTAGGACTTACAGCCTATACGAGAGGTTTTTTTATAATTGAGTAATATTTTAACAAACAATATGATCAAAATTATGCTGAAACCTCTATAGAAGCTTTCCAATTTGTAAACAGATTACAACGTGGGTATTATCCGACTTCAGTAATGGTTCGGCAGGGTGTTAGCTATGAAGAAGTGACTGAGCCATATGTACCATTTTGTAAAAGGTATCAAAATATCGGTACTAGTGTATCAACATACCATTCTTGAGAAGGTAGCTAAGCCCCTTAACAACACCATGTCCAATAACCAAGATTGGTCATTCCAGTAAGACTCGGCACCGGGTCATAAAGCTCGATTCACCCAATCTTGGTTAGAAACGAACATTCCATTAGAGATGAAAACTAGCTGTCATCTAGTCCTGATCTTAAGCCACTGAATTATGATTTATGGTGAGTTTTAGAGAGTAAGGCTTGCTCTAAGCCCCATGATAATTTGGAGACCCTAAAACAATCAAATTAGTCAAACAGTGAAGATGTTTCCCATAGAAAGTGTGCATGCTGCTATTAATAACCGGCCTCAACGTTTAAATAACTGTATTGCAGCCAGCCAAAAAGGACCGTTTTTGTTTCTAATATTTATTAACGATCTACTTGATAGGATACAAAGTGAATATTTAGGTTATGTTGATGATACAAAAATATTTCAGCGAATTTCCACACATAGTGATTGTGAACTCTTCCGGGCAGACATCGATAACATCGTAAACTGGTGTGCCACAAATCTTATGTCATTAAATATAAAAAAGTGTCAAGTATTAACTTTCACTAAAAAGAAAAATATTTTAAAGTGTAACTATCACATCGATTATATTAATATAGACAGAGTTACAGAGGTGCGGGATCTAGGAGTAATTCTTGATTGTTTTTTAAATTTTAGATCGTACTATAATTACATATGCAGCAAAGCTAACCGCATGCTCTCGTTTATACTTTGCATCGCATGACCATTTAAAAATACAAGATCTTTGATAGCCTTATACCACTCTCTGGTAAGAAGTATTGTGGAATATTGTTCGGATAGAGGCGATACAGATAAAATTCGTGAGATGTCTCTGCTCAAGATGTGGTCTGAGACGCAAAATACCGGAGTATGTGGACCGATTACAAAAGTGTCAATAATTGCTTTAAGAAATAGAAGATCTTTGGAAAATAGAGGATGGATGGGCGACTTGTGCAACTTATACAAAATTTTACATGGTATAATCGATAGTAATCTCACAGAACGTATTGAAATTAAAATATCAACACGATCTGTACGTATACCACAATTATTTGGTGTTCCTTCCAGCAATAATAATGTTTAATATAATAACCCACTTAACAGAATGGACAGAAACTATAATACCGCGTGCTCACACTTTGATATCTTTCACGAATGCCTAAATGCTTTCAAGTCTTCTCTCCTCCGTTATAGCAGACTTTGACTTAAATTTTTAATGCACAGTTCAGTTTCCTACACATATTTAGTTTTTAACTGGGTATCTAATTATAGTTTTCTATTTTTTTTGTTTTTCTAAGAATTCCAAACCTTAAGCCATAACGAAGCAGTGTCTTCTATTAAAGTTGTGTACAGTTGTAATTGGATGTCAGCTTTACTGTATTGTACTGTTAAGACTGTATTTTGTTTTTTTTTCAACCTGTTATCTGTATCTGTACCTATTGAATAAAATAAAACAATAGAGACCAGTTAAAATAAGCTTTAGATATTTTTAATGATAAGGGGCCGGTAACGGCTGAATTCTCCATGCAAAATAAATACCAAAATAATTTGCAGTTTGAATATATTTCCACCGTATTATGTTAATATCCAAATTTAAACAGTATTAATCGAGGCTCTTATTGCCTTTTTATTTTAAAAAAAACTTAAAGTAAAATAGAACTGATTTTTTACATTTTTACAGCGTGAATAGCATGTTTTAATTTTGTTGTTTTTATATTATAAACAACAATACGTATAATATTGTTGGGTTAGGAGCATATCTTATATTATCAAATTAGTAATTATTGAAAAGAAAATGAAAAAACATTGATGATTTTTGGTAGTCCACAACATATCCATATTTATTGTAAAAACCAAAAAGTAGTGCTATCTCGGCAAGATGTCAACAGTGCGTAATGGCATTGCTCACGGCAGTGGTGGCAGGTGTGTGTCGCGCCGACAGGTGCACACACTAGTGCAACAGATCGTTTGCTAAATTGTATTGAATGTAGATTTGCCTTTGGATTTTGTACAGAGATACGTGCATTATCACGAATTTGTTAAGCCCCGAGGTCATAAAAAGGGCATCAGAGTCTGTATGAGTTATATATTCATGATTAGCATCATTTATGTTTTTTAGGTAGATGGTATTAAGTTTGAGAATTGTTTACAACTGATTTTATTTTATTTGTATGTGCTATCAATATAAAAATATGTGACGTTAATTTTTTTATCGATCTTCATTTGCTTTTCTAAGATCTTCTTTAGTTTTTGTTAGTGTCTTATAATTATAATAAAAAGTAATCTAATGGAATACATTTTTTATTAACATCGATAACGGTTGTAATCTGAACGGTAGGAATAGGGTTTTCGTAGTGATTAGTCTGGGGTAACTAGTGAGTGAACCCCGAGGCATTCCTCGGAGACAGGTCATTGTGATACATTTATCACAAAAACCTGTCTACTAGATTTTCTTTCCTATCTTGAGATATTCTAATATATTGAGAATATCCAAATAATGCATTACTAGTCTGTACATTCACTAACAATTCCCTAAAATGATCGAAAAAATAAAGCAAAGAATGAACACACGTAATTTTACTAATATAACCTAGCTGAGCCCCTTGTTCTTATCCACGGTCATTGTCGTACTGCAGGTAATACCGCGGTAGAGGGTAGTTTTAAAAAAGTAGCATTTAGCAAGCATTTAGTTATAAGCGGTTATATTTATACTTGTTTATTTACAAACACACTCCAATTTTATTCATTTGTATATCAGCAGTCGCGTAAATGACCACTGCGTACACCGAGAGTATCAAATAATCTCGTATGAACGTCATTTACTAATTACAATCCACTCACACACACTCCCACACACCGGCGTACTCGACGCACACGTTAATATTGGTCAAACAGAGACAACAATATTCCGAACAGATTTCAACTTACAGTTGCGAGCGTCGATCACCGGATTCTTTATAAAATTTGTCACAATATTTATGGCAAGACTAAGTATTCTCAATCCATCACCATACCACAGTTTATGTATATGGCTTCTTAATTGTACAAAATGATAGATATCTACAACTATTTCCTTACTGCTAGAACAAGCCACTAGATAAATCATCAATAAATTAATATCAATTTTAATAAAATGTATAACAAGATCTTCTAGTACTCAGTTAATATTGGAACAGCAATATAATGACAACATTAAATAAATAAAATAAATAAATATGTTCAGACATCTTAACACACAACGCCACCTAGTCCCAAACTAAACAGAACTTGTACTATGGATACTAGATAACTGATAGTAATATCATATACTTTTTTTTTGTAAATACATACATATTATACATAGAAAATACCCAAACTCCGAAACAAATATTTGCAGATCATACAAACATTTGGTCCGACTCAGGAATCGAAACCGAGACCTCTTGCACGGCATTCGCATCCGCTACCACTGCGCCACAGAGGCAGGCAAAATTGGCTGTATACTTCAATATAATGTATCTTCCGTTTAATGTATAAATAACTACTTATTGTATCTATAAACATTGTTTTCATTCTTTTCCGAGGCACTTTTTTATCAGTCGATTATATAGACATTAATATTTTCAGCCATCAGCCAGCATAAATCTCTTTATTGGTTATAGGTATCAACAAATTCTAATGCTTTTATTTTGTGTTGCTAATTTAGAATTAGAAACCCTAATAACATTCTTTTTCAACAGCTCAATTTATCACTCGTTAAAGTAATCACTCAAATAGTGATAGAGAGTCACGCTTAATCGAAAACGGGATATATAAAGTTCATGGTCACCTCAGTGCATCGAAATCACATTAGTATCGACAATAGTTGCCCCGTCATTGTGGTGATGACTTGGCGAAAACCTATGAAGCGTTAGATGGCCAATTTGTGATCATGAGTAATACAATCACCGTGATAATATATTACAACACATCTATGTATATTATTTATATATAAATGTTTAAATTGGTTGGTGTACTCTTCAGAAACTCAACTCTTTCTTCGATTGAGATTATAGTTTGAAAAGATATATTTACAACCCATTTTAAAGATTATGTTATAAATGTTTCGCGTTAGTTTTGTTTTCATTTTTCATTAATACACCTTTTGTAAGTTCTAGTAGCTAACCCCAATTAAAACTTGGGAATAATAAAGGCTAAGAAGATACCTTTTGTCACGATAACTGAATATACACGGCGCGATTGGACGCGCAGGTATAAGCAAGTAATTTATAAATTTTAATTGAGCTAAAATATTTCCGAACATGTTTCACTATTATTATGAGTAGCACGTGTTAAGTAGGTCAACTTACACTACACGAGGTTTCATGGTATAACGTAAACGGAAAATCTTTAGTATTCGTAGCTTTAGTTTTTAATTGTAGTAATTAGAAAACTTTCAAGCACACTTTACCAAAGCGTACAATGTTTTCGAATTTCGTTTAAAAGCTGCAGGTACCTTGTTACGGGAGTGCAATATTAGCATGTATATAAGCTATTTAACTACTTACAATACAGTAGTTGACGCAAACTTTTGAACGTGGCTTTTGGAGAAACAATGGGGGTCGAAAATAGTGGGTTTTACTAGCATTTAACGTAACAGTGGGTTGTAAAGTAAGATTTTCGTTTTATTTTTATTAATATGAATCACAAACTCATATCATTTTATAGGTGAGATAGTAATGTGTTATAAAGACAGAGAGAAAACGAGGTGCAAAAAACATCTGCCAAATATGAAAATATGCGAAGATTTAACTTAAAGATGATTCTCTAACAAAGATTTGAATCTTTCTGGTTCCATTGTGTTGGTCATCATTCTGCACTGTCCACGTTCACATTGCGGATGTTGACCACCATCTTGGATTCTGCTCATACTTTCCATTAAATGGCAGGTTAAACATAAAAAGGAGCAGTACTGCTACAGCGATGAACTCTTTTAAACATAACTATTTACTTTTAGATAAGCTATATACCCATGTGGAGGAACGGGTGTGATATCTCTCTAACACAAAGAGAGGATTCTCCGACCAGACAGAGTGATCATGCCTGGTGGGCCATTGCCCAACGGTTGACAAAGTTGTATATACGTTAATCGGGGCGAGAACTTCTATTGCGCGATGTAGGATTGGTAGCTTCTTCGTACACTATGTGATTCAGTGTATCTTCGATAAATGGCGTTGTCACATGTTAATGTTGGCGCTGATGTGGAAGTCGCTATACATGTATAATGAATTTGAAAGTAAGTTTTTTTTTAAATTATTTTTTATTTGTATTTGTAAAACGTAATTTTTACTTAAAATATGTTGCACGACTTTCTTACTCCGTTTTTATCATTATCATTTATTGCTTATTACTTTATCAGTGAACTTGATTAAATGGGACGTCATACAATTAGGTTCAAAATTAATTGAGGAATATCTCAGTTACAATATTAGGTCGAAAAAAGTAACTAATAATAAATAATGAAGAATATTTTTCTTGGAGGTTTCAAAATATGTTAGTATCATGTTGAAAAAAAAAAAACATTAAAAGTTTCATCACCAATTCTTCAGTTTGACAAGTATGTGTAATTGTAAAGGGTAAAATTTGAATTCAAATGTATTAAAACAGCCTACAGATACGTCAACCTGGTATGTATAATGTAATTATTGCTAAAAGCTTAGTAATAAACCCGTAAACGCCCTGTCTAGTTAAATAACGTTTGATGTGTACAATACTTACACTTTGTATTTTTAGTTTACACTTACTTTTTAAAGTAACTTGCTTTCAGTAAGTAAAGTAAAGTAAATGTTTAAAAAACATTTTAAACTCAGGTTTTTACAGATTATGCCGAATTTTGGAATAGACTATAGTAGTTAAAATACACTTGTTGATATTATAAATTCATTAGTAACTCTGTCTGTCTGTTACGTTTTTACGGCTAAACCGCTGTATCTATTTCGATGAATTTTGGCATGGAATGTACATTAATTCTTGAGGAAGGATGTAGGTTTCTCTTCACCATATAATATTGAGTGTCGTTGAAGATTTTAATTACTAAATGACTAGTGCAGAATCTGATCTTTTGATATAATTTCTTTTTAATTATATTCTAATAACTTTAAGTAAATACAATAGGTTATAAATGAAAATACTATAAGTTACACAAGGAATTATGAAAAGCACGTACCCTAGGCATTCAGAAAAGTGACATGCAGACCCCAAACTGAGAAAAACTCGTATCTTGGGAATCGGTAGCTCGCCGCTCTAAATGTCAAACAATGGCAGATTAAGTACATTTGTATGAAGCTTTAATAATGTTATTCACAGGATAGAAGTTATTAATACTAATTTATGTTTGTTTTAACTTTTTAATTTAGTATAACAGCCCAAAATAGTTTCATTTTTGAAAAATATCTTTTTACATGTCTTTTCTTAGAAGATTTTGTGTCTTATCATAATTAAGTAACTTTAACCAATTGCCCAATTTCTCTTCGAAATCATGTTATTAACAATTTGTTAACAGAATTTCAAGTACGGAGGATAAAAGTAATCGATTTTAAATCTTTTAGTAAGATTTAACTGAAATTATTGAAGACAGTCATTAATTACAATTTCTATAAAAAAAAAACAGAAAAAGCTAACCTTAAATGTCACACTAAAAATCTAACGTCAGTCTAAAGCCATTTTGTTTTGTCCATCTTTTTATTAAAAAAATCTTTTCTCAAAGGAAAGTGCTAGGTTTCGTAACAGATTTTTTATTTTTTCCTTTACAAGAGCCGTTAACTCCGTAAGAGAAATTAAAAAATAACAATAACGATAGATACCTTTTATGGGGGCGGACTACAAAGGTCCTCTGTTAATGGCTATCATTTTGAAGTAAGAAATTTAATTAAAATTAAGCGAGTTCGAGGTTTTGGGTTATTGTCACTCGCTTTTGTGTTGAGAGCTGTAACTGATATGCTGTTTTAAAATCTAATTTTCTGGTATTAGATTATTTAAATTAATACTAGCTGACTCACGCAACTTCGTCTGCGTCTCTTTTTAATCATCTTCAGCTCCTATTGCCCCCCTAAGCGTGTTGTTTTCTATCTTAGGCACGCCACATAAACACACATATAATAAAACTGACTATAAACTTTTAGGAATAAAGACTACATCACTAAACAATCTGTTTTAAAATTCCAGAAAACCCTATTACCATCTTCATAAAATTGAATAAATAAAACACAATTTACCTTAAAAAGTGAAAACAAGAAAAATTCAAAAAACTATAACCCAATTACGTACATACATTATATATATAAAAGAGGTAGGTGACTAGAGATCAACACACAGCCCATACAACTGAACCCAGAATCCTGAAATTTTAAATGTTTTGGAAAGAATTTTTTAATACCACCTCAAACGGGGTTTTTTTTTTTTTTAAGCTGCCGAAATGACTCTGCCCTGCCTGATGGAAAGCATGAGCAGAATCCAAGAGTGGTGGTCACCATCCTCAATGCGAAAAAGAACAATGCAGTATGGTGACCCACACTATGGCGGCCTGGGGGAAAGGGGATGGTGAGGGGGATAGGGGCATTGGATTGGGGTATGGGCCTCCGGTATCCTCACTCACTCGATGAAACACAGCGTAAGCGCTGTTTCACACCGGTTTTCTGTAATAGTGTAATAGTGATGACAATCTGTATGTATATTTGTATGTTCCACCGTAGCGACTTAAAAAGGTCTTGGGTGATATAGGCCACATAAATTTTATGATGCTTTTGCCTACGGCTTCGGTCGTGCAGAAGTAGATATTTTCATCCCCTATTTTACCGTGGGAGAGCCACGCTTCGGCATGAATGGGCCGGCTCGACCGGAGTGATACCACGGTCTTATGGAGGACCAGTGTGAAACAGTGTTGCTGTATTTCACCGAGTAAGTGGGATACCGGAGTCCCATTCCGCAACCCCTCCTCCCATGTTCTTCCTCATCCCAAAAGCTGGCGCCGCACTTGAACGCCTCTGGTGTTACGGCTGTCCATGGGCGCCGGTATTCGTTAACCATCCCGTTTGAACCCCATTAAATAAAAAAAAAACGTGTAGCTTAAATATGTACAAAGGATGATCTTGCAAAAAGCAATTTCTTACAGACAACCTGAGGATGGATAAAAATATTTTGGAGACACAATAGTAGTTGACGATGCAATGCGCTATCTACTCCCAAGGGCTATACTCAGAATAAAGAGTCTTTTAGATTTATATGATAGTCTAGTTACTGAGTTATTCTAAACAGTTAATTAATAGCACAGTAACAAATTTAAGTAATTCAAGTGGGTTTTTAATATTATACCTAATAACTTATTTCCACAGACATTGTTGCTTTTTAATTATGTTAAGTGTTTTAGATATACAACATGATTACTATCACCATTTTATCAGGCCATAAATATTATTTGTATATTGTAATTAATAGAATGACACATATATTATACTATTGTGGTGAAATTTATGCTTAAAATTTTGAATATAATAAGTAGGTAGCTAATTAAATTATTTTACCAGCCTGAATGTGTTAGTCCGATAAAATGATAGAAATTATATTTTTCTTTCTGGAAGATAGGTAATTTTATAAATATTCAGTATCGCCTTTATTTAAAATTAAAAATAGCTAAACGCTAAACGGATGTTTAGCGGTCCGTTAGCTTGAAATATCATGTTAGCTTAAAATTCCTTTCTGCGGAGGGGCGTATATCCAGTATTGTATTAGCAATAATGTTGTCAGTGCTGAATTTCTATTCCTCAATTGGAGTGATGTCTATAAATACACAAGACTGTCACAGAACGCCCTTTGAAAAAAAACCTTGTTGTACTTTAGCTTTGAGACTACATCACATTTACATTATTTTCACTTATTGGTAAACTTTAGACGTCTCTAGAGTTTGTAGGAATCCATACTACTACGTTATAGAATCCTAACAGAATAATTGCTCATCTCGCAGTGGCCTCACGTAGATTGCTGCAGCGAGCGATCCCGGGAGCATAATAAACAATTCGTCATAGTAGACTTCTGAATAAGGATGACAGACCTCGCTGCTGATAGAGAATGTTATTGACATTTAGCTTATTACGCATATTGAATTTCTGTGTTGATTGAAGTGAGTAATATAGCGTGTTATGAAAATAGACTTTAATTATTAAAGTCTAAACTCTAAGCTAGTAATATTAACGATACCATTGTTTTATTATTATTTTGGTCTCTGAACTCATCCTTCCTTTAAACTTTGATTTCTTACTTCCCCGTCCGTATAATTTTGTAAAAAGGGGTGCAAAAATTTGCTTTACTTATTAATTATATAGATAATAATTTGACATATCTCATACACGGCAATCTGGTTATGATTACAAAAGTCACAATATACAAATTTATATTAAATGGCTTTTAGTAAATCATTTATTTAATGGAATAGAGGGCAATCGGGGAGTCATATCGCCTGATGGTATGCGTGTACCGCCGCCCATGGACACCCGCAACATCAGAGGCGGCATTAGTGCGGGCTTTGCGGGATGAAACGGGTGAAGGGGGAGGGTTTAGGGTATTGTCCTCCGGTTTCCTCACTTACTCGGTGAAACACAGCCCCAGCGCTGTTTCACACCAGTTTCCTGTGAGGCCGTGGTATCACTCGTAGCGTAGCTGTCCCACAGACCAAAGGGCCTGCAAAACGTTGGTTGGGTTGAGCTGTTTCAGTATTTGAGGTCTTGAAAATGAAAGATCCGTTGTAAATTAATTATCATCGTTAAATCGAAAGCAAATCATAAATCAGTATAGCATTGTTTAAAGTACCTATAATAGTTTTTTCCATTTTCACCTTCATATCTTGCTCCATACTTCCGTTATCTGTATTCTAATCACGATAGGAATCTTCGATCAGAAAATAATCTACTTCTTTTATACCTCCCTCACAACTGTGACTTCGTGAACTCTTCGTTCTTTGTCCAAGCAGTACTGCTCTGGAATGCGTTACCCACTTGAAATCAATATGTCCACAAATCGTTTTGCATTTAAAAAGAAGGTGCATGAGCTCCTTCTCAACGAAATGGCAGAAACTACTAACCGATAATTGGTATATATTCAGGTTTTAATAGTGTACTAATATAGTTGTGTGTATCCCATATATATGTTTATGTATATTTAAGCATTTCTTTCATTCTTTTGTGTACTGTATGCTGTTAGTTTCATACCGAAACCACTGTGCACCACCTACCTTACAAGATTTCTGCACCACCCTAAGGTTGACTGGAAGATAATGCCTTGGGCATTAAGTCCGCCATTGTACAAAAGTGCATGAAGCTTAAAATAAATAAATACATAAATAAATTTACTATGAAAGCGCTAAAATAAAAGTAATCCGCAGTACAGAAACACTATCTAACTAATGTAACAAAGCCCGACGTTTATACACTTTACAATAAAGACAGACGTAGTCTTCTTAAGATTACAGAAGATTTCGACTTGATTTAGTTCAAAGCTATTGAGTGAATTGCGAGTCACAGTCAAATGTGTGAAGGTGGATGTTTAAGGATATTGTAAGCTTGGTAATGGAGGCATTCGAGCAAATTGTACCAAATGTTGCAGATAAGTGAAATTTATGCGTAATGATATCGACTCCTGGCCTTTATATATTTACTTCGATGGCGCGACTAGATTACACAATAATTTATGGCAGTTGATAATTTGTATTAATTTAACCAGATGATATAAAAGTAAATCATGTCAATATTTCTATATTGCCTTTAGTATATAGCTAGTCATTGCATAAATTAGAATTTCAAATAGGTTTACAGTGTGAATATTATCGGTTATTGTTTGTTTTGCCATAAATTGTTACGTTTTATAGAGCGTAATGTGTGACTTGTAGATAATGCCATGTGAAATTAACTTCACCTCGTTTAATATAATTGCACTTTTAAATCGTAACTGATACTATAAATTCGAAGGTGAATTTATTTGTGAGGTTTTCTTTTACAATAAAATAATTTTAAGGTTTTAAATTATTGCAAAAATGAATTTTTTCATGTTCTAAACATACTTTTTTTATTCTTAAAGTTTTAAAAATTAATTGATTATTATTTATTTTGAATTAAGATGATATTTATATAGCTGTAAAACTTATATTTCTTTACTGATATCCTTAGTTCTGTAGTTACATCTTATCTAAGTTACGACCAGTTAAGTTTGAGACCGTTTGAACTAGTACTTTATCGACTACGAAGTAAAAATTGAATCAGTTTTAATTGATTATTTTTTAACTAATTAAATATTGAAAATTTATAATACATTAATTGGAATATAAATCACAGCATGGAGATAGAAAACCTAGAAATAAACCTCAACTTTTTAGTTGAATCTTAAAATACTTACTTACTATGAACAAATACAGAATTGAAAGAAGCGTTTTGTTTGGAGAGTAGTTTTCATAGTTAGGTATCATTATGTTGAAAGCTGTGAGAAAGATAAATAACTAATACCTCATATATTAGATGATTAATAGGACAGAACGTGACACAGAAATAAATGTCTGAATCCAGTCTTTCATGATTATTAATTTGTATAAAGAAACAGAACAAAGCAAGCTAGATTAAAATGTAAATTAAGAAATATAATCTTGAAAGTCAATGAGTTTGGCGAGATGCCAACAATTATCAAGCTTAGGGTCCATTTCCACTCGGGATTTCCAGAAAATTATTTTATACAATGTACGCTTAATATGTAAATGTTACGCGATCAAAGCTACTTGTTAACTACATTTCCTTGAAAATATATAATTGCATAGTTGTAAAAGTAATATTAAACGCTGACTTTGATTTGGCTGTAAGTTATCTCTGAACGTCGCAAGTTATATCATCATATTGTTTATATTTTAATTGAAATTATTTAAACCAGTATCCCCGTCAATGTCTTGGTGAAATTAGCTTTATTTTACTGCATTACACTACCAAGTTCACGCTATATTCTAAGAATATTCTACTGTCGCAAAACAGTAATTTGAAATTTGGACTATTTGAAAACTAATATTTATATAGCGCGCGCCATTTCTAAAAGAATTTCTAGATACACGAAATAGGTTGCCATTTCTCTATTAAAAATTTATTAATTGTCATTGATAGGATTAGATAGCAACTCACGTAATAAGTACTAAATGCAAAAGTTAAGTGAACACGCTACTGGCTCATAATAAGGTTCTTACAAAGCAAAACTGTACTAAAGAGGTGAGTCATACTTGTAGTCAAACTTTTCAAAACCAGTAATTTAAGTGAAGAGTTAGGCATATAGCCGAAAGAGGATGAGTCATGTAATCCCAGAAAATCAACGAACTTGAAACAACAACTTAATCTAATGCTGTATTAAGTTGAATAACATAAAAAATCTCATTACTTAGCTTGCACAGTCTAGAAAGTTTTAAACACATTTACCACCATATATTATTAATATTATATTATTTAACCTTGGGCAGCAATAGGCGTCTTTTTGCTGCGATAATATTTAAAAACACTCCACATAAACGTAATATATCCACTATGACATGTATGATGAAACGATCTGCGTTTTACGTGACGTATAGGTAATATTCAATTAAAATACGCCATTACCTACTTCACATCGTTCACACCAAATTTAATTAACTCCTTGCTAAAGATCAATTTCTGAATCCTTTGTACTGAAGTTATGTGGTTAGCGGGTAGATCAATGTTGTAAGCAATATCGAGCTTGATATGGACTACGATAGTACTTTATATTTGGGGATGTTCATCACCCCCCAACCAACTGAACCCGAGGTTGCGGCGTGTAATATTCCCGTGCGCCCTTCTTTGAAGTCTCGAAAGGAGTCAAACACCTCACTCCTCTCGCTGACGAGATGTGGCCCGCAGCAGCGGGCCGGCACCTGTCGGGGATTGTGGATGCCTTTTAAGTCCCTGTGATCCCTGGCATAGGTGAGAGACGGAACATCGGAGGGTTTTAGTCAGTAAAAGTCTGACAGACCCCTTCGCCCTCTCCACAGGGTGGAGTAGGCCCATGAGGATTTCCACCCGTCAAAAAATAAAAGTACAGTACTTTATATAAGTTACCAAAGTCTTCTAAGAAACAGATAGTTGTAACATAAGTTATCAATACATATATCAAACGTATCCTTCGGGTGCCGCGTATTTACTTTATAGAAATCACTTGCGTAGTGGTGTTTTGTTTCTAATCTTTATTACTTTTTTCATATTCTCCTTTCTCTAAATTAGATACCTTTTAATAATTTTGTTGTTTCGATTAGTCCTATATTAGTGTGAGATGTGTAAACGAGTAGTATGTAAATTTACATTTTTATCGATAAGTAAGTATTAAATGTTAAATATGATCTTGGTACATATTGTATCAACTACGTATAGATTTAATTACATAAAAAAATATTTTCTCACCTCGGGTTAATCCTATCAGTATCGTAGTAATCTGGATTTGGGGAACAAAATGTGAGCAAAGTCGTTTATTAAGTCTTCAACTTATCATAAACATTTTGTTCCACTGAACGTTTTAATAAAGGTTTTATCAAATTGTTGCCACGCGTTTGTTGTAGCCCATCCGTCGAGGCTTAATAACGTCATTATGCGGCGTCTCGGTTAAGCCACTTGTTTTCATTTATGGCAAAATGGCCCTCATTACCGCATAGAGCAAAGTGCTGTACGCCATTACACCTTAAAACGAACATTATTCTTGGTTTCGTCTTCACTCCCAACTTTCCACAACAATATCTTGCCAGTAATTTGAATTTATTTTTAATTTCAAATCTCTTGGATTATTAACATAAACTTTATTTTCAGTAAGTGCAGTAAGCTTTATCTTAATACAAAAAAAACTCTTTTTTATCTTTTGAGCGTATAGCAAATGACGTACTAATTAAATATTTAAAGAACCTCCACGAAAGCATTCAATCCGCGAGAAATGCCTCACATCATTTTGGAAAACAGCTGATACTCTTACACTGCTGTAACGATATTAACCAAACATAGCTAAGAACTACCGCAAAGAAACTGGCTATTTTTATATTGAAATTGGTCTATCCGTTTGAGAGCTACGATGCCACAGACACACAGACAGAGAGACATCGACGTAAAACTTATTATAACAGTCCTCTTTTTGCGTCGGGGATTAAATATTTTTGTTCAATGACTTCGGATTATAGCGCTTTTAGTAAAATACTTATCTCTTCAGTATAGTAATACCTAACTTACTTTTATTATAATTTGCAGGTGCTATAATTATAAGAAAACAATAAAAAAATTAACACTAAACACAAGTGTCAAAATTCTCCTTGGGTAATATATATTAGTACTATTATTACTAAATTTTCTCATTTCTAAAGGTGTACGTTGAGACAATTGTTCGCCGTTTACTACGATCCTGACACACCTCTTACTTCATCCACATTCATCAATAGCTGCCTGCATGCTTTTCGGCTCATGGTTTAATCGGTAAATGTTTGGTGTGTACGATCTCTTCTGAAATTTTCACATATAAACTGTCACTAAGTTATAATTTACATACTAGCCTTTCATATTACGTTGAGAATCCTAACGTACCGATTTTTATTTGAATTGAGAGAATTATTATATACTAAAATTTCTTTTAACTTCAACCACAATTAGAATATAACAATAATATTATAGGTTATTTAAATACTTCAGAAAAATACAAAAAGATTCACTTTATTTACATACCTTTAAAATAGCTAAGTATAAAAGTCCGGCACAATATTGCCTATTTTAGTCCTGTCAGTAAATATAGTTGCGCCAATCGTTGACTGGCTATGGCTGAGTACTGTAGTTATACTCACTGACAGTATACACTTATCAAATTTTCATTATGGTCGTCTTAATTTTAAGCTAAAAATTTTTGCTATAAAATTTTCCTAAAAACACTAAGTATTACAAATTTTACAAAATGAAATGATAAATCCATGAACTACGAACTAATGAAACTCTTCTTGTACAGGGCAACTGACTAATATTTAGTGTTATTAGTTGTATAAAATATTCGCTAAGGAGCACATAGGGAATATTTATTACTCGGTCAAGTACGGTAAAGAGATTAGGCCGCACAATAGTCCTAACAAACACACGCGTACCATTTTGAGAAGGCTATTACGTAAAATGAATAGAGTGAGAGTTCTGAATGTCTATAAAAATAAACACGTACATACTAAAGAAATAGACGAATACTGAAGACTAACAAAAAATAAATATATTGTTATATACAAACACATTAGTCTTGAAACACTTGCGGAGTCTGTCTCTGTATTAAATTAAGTAAAATTATATTATCACATAAATTATTTTATTGCTGTAATGAAACTTAGGTACAACATTAGTAAACTAACTAGGCACTTGTATATTAAGATAGTTAGCCCCTTACATTTTCAAGTTGAAAATAGGCTTCTGTACCTATTTCTTCTTTTGTCATATCAAGTATTGAAAGTCTACAAATCTTAAGTCTTTGAGTACAAGTCTTCGTCGTGATGAAATTAATGATAAAAATATAAAAAAGTGGATGACATGAAATGGAGACCGTCTTTCGAAAAAAGAAATAAACAATCTCGATTCAGTACCTAATGAGAATGCTATCGTTATGTCAGGCATTACGTTTGACATCAACTAGATCCTTTAACGGTTCTTAGAAGTCAACCCAAAAAGCGTAATTATTGTTATTAACGTTTTATTAAAATATCTTTTCACGAGTTAGATTGAAATATGTTACTAAAAAATCCCGACGAATCATTAAATGGGTCTGGACAGGAACCTATTCTATTATTACATATTTTTGAAGAGGGCGAAATATGTAAAACATGTCTATCACTGTTAGTAAAACTGTAAGAAGAATCTTTTAATACACACTCTAAATTTAAGCGGCTATTTATAAACTAAATGGTGTGAAGACATAAAATAGTCAAATGGGCTGATATGAACTGAGATCAAGGTAGTCGTTTGCTTAAGCGTTGTGTGCATTACCTGCACGCGCGGATCATTGTTTTCAGCTAAAATATTCAACGTAATCCCGTAATGCTTCGCATTAAGAGCCAAAAATAATAACATCGGTACTTGCATATTTATCTATTCCACTAAGTAGCATATACTGATGTGAGTTCTGATTATTTCCAAAGAAGTGTGATAGAACTCAAAGATGTTTTATTTTATAATAATTCTAAAGATTTTCTTCTGTTATTATGTAGTAGTTCCTATTATACTATCGTAATTATTAGTTACTGTACAGATCTTTCTCGTCAATAATAATCACACTTGTTTTTATAAGTGTTTATGACGTCATCACTATGGTGTGGAGCGTTGTCTTATTCTGGGGTTGCCACTTTGCATTCCTTGTTAGTAAAACAATTGTATTTCCTATAAACAATAATAAATAAATAAGCATTTCAAATTTAACTTACGTGGATCTCGTTTCTTATTGTAGTTGTTTAATTTTGTGGAGCTGTAAATGTTCTCGTAATGAAGTTTGACAACAGTTATTATCGGTAACAGCATGTGTTTAAAAACCTGAGACATATAATATTCATTTTAAATTATTTTGATTTTATGATTTTTTTTTATTTATAGTGTGTTCCATTCCCAAAACAAATTACAATGTTCTAATGAATTTTGTAGTTGTAGTAAATAACTTTCTTCACGAAATAGTTTTGCATTTTAGCATATTTTTGTACGGTTACTATTTTAGTCAAAACAGTCTTGAAGTTCTATATTTTGTTACGACTTTTCTCTATGTTACAGTTTTTGGTACAGTCAATAAAATAATGTGTAAACAAACTATTTCATTCAGAAAGCCCTCAGTTTAAAGTGTACAAAAATATACTTATATCTAAATAGCAGAAGTTCGAAAGCTCGAGATAAATTCATTTCGTTCTTTTGTGTTATTAATTTAACAACCACGACTTATAGTTTAGTTCACTCCTAGACACAGACTTTGGAATAGTTTAGTAAATTTAGATTATTTTTACAGTTTTTATAAAGGTCTGGAGTGGTATAGGCCTCTAATAATAATTTTATGCTATCTATCTATGCCTGAACAAGAATTGCTCCAAGAATATCACCAAACCGTTTTTTAGATTCTTCAAATAAAAGTAATAAAATGCATTAGTAGATAAAACATTCTTACAGTAATTGTATTCAGTGAAGAGAGCTAGTAGTCTACGTATAATATTATTATCTACTTTATGATGGCGCGGAAGTGTAGATTAACGGAATATAATTATGAGGCCCAATAAAATAAGCGTTTGGCACATTTACGACTGTCTCATAAACCAATTTAATTATCCTATTTCAGTGGGGACTTACTATAACGAAGTTTATTGCTATGTCTACTATTGTAAATATTTACTGAACGGACTCAGATAATGATCTTACGGACTGCAAAAATAAGAAGTTATTAATTTGATTTTGGTTTTAAACAAGTCCCATTAAAAAAAGCAAAACCATAGAATTATAAATTTAAATAATTTAATAAATTAAAATAATATCTCATATTGTTGAACATACTTATTTAAGTTTTCTGTTGTTAATTTCTTCACTTTTTGGCGTAAAAATATGTCTAGATGTAAAAAAAAAAACAATTTTACAAGTTTTATCCTATGACCTTATTGGGGCTAGTAACTGGGATTAAAATATATATAGCTGTCATTTTAAGAAGACACGAAACTGATGATAATACATTAAATCCTAAAAAACAGATTTTTAATACTTTTGTTTTAATACTTTTCTTCGAGACTCTGTCGATTTGGTTTTTAGGCGCCATTTGATTACGTACCTGCCTAGAGATCAGCGTTATGTAAATAAACGTTCAGTTAACAACAAAATTTTTGCACCTGTTCACATAACAAATTAAATATAAATAATACTTTAAGTACGTAGAAAACAGCGTATACATGTTTTCTCAAACGACAATTTTGCTTTTATTGAGTGGATATGTCTTAAAGGGCGTGTATACAGACACACTTCAAACTCAGTTAATACAAACTATTGTGTGCTGCGAAGTATCACAAAGTGCTTGTACTCGTTTTCAATATCTGTGGAGCGCGTTGGCTTTTCTTTTTTCCTTGCATTTTGCTTGTTTTCGCTGAGGCCCGTCGCTCCGGAGTGGAAAAATGGGCGAGTCACAGGTCACGAGTGCCCGAAGTGCGGATCGTTGTATGCCGTTAACTTGAATGATTTTTGTGTGGTTTGTCAGTGATTTTTCACTTCCACATCAGGCTTCTATGTTTTATTTACCCTCTTTTTCTCTTTAGCTCATGTTTTAGAAACATTTTATTGCTGGTAGATAAAAATAATACAAATGTATTGTTGACACGTTTTTGCTGTTACATTATGAATGTCATACATTTGTACAAAAGCTACAATGTTAACAAATAATTTAATATAAGATTTTGGTATGACTATGAGCACAAATTTCTTAACGATGTTACGACGTGGGGCTGTTCCGAGAATTTTGATAAAATGATGTGATGAGACACGTTTCCGAATGTTAATATGAATAACCACATTTATGAAACTTTCTTGATGAGGTACTTAGACAGTTTTATTCTTAAATAATTGATAGTTAACGCAGACGTATTGAACAACTTCGACGTACAAATTGTTCATAAAAGCCTTAGTCTTTCCAAAAAAACTAGTATATCGGTAGACGTCTAAAATAGAAGTATATAACTTACTCAAGTATAGTGGGCTCAGGTTTTTTAATTAACTTTAAAGCTAAGTTGAAAGCTCAAGTATCTCCTCCTGAGGGGTGAGGCAAGTTAGGCTGTGCGACGTAACGCGTTATTTGGCACAGAAAATCGGCTAAGAAGTCGAATACGAACTTAGCTTCTTCAGTAAGTGTATTGCGAAGTTCATTCTAACTTGCCAAAGCTTGTGTGATATTACTAAGTATAGTGTTTGACTAGTACGTAGTCAATGTTTCTTTACTGTAATTTATTTTCCAAAACACGGCTAACGTTTTGAATATCGCAAAAGCTCGAATACTTTGTACCATATTCTTTATTTTTTTGTTTATTGTTTATACACGCGTCAGTTATTTCAGTACAAAATATGAAGGGTTGAATTGTTGGTACGTTGGTAGTTATGTGAATATGCATTGTTTAAATACTTGCCACGAAACATATACCGCAGCTCGTTGGGATGAACCGTAATATTTGACTGTTAATCCCTTACTTCGGTCAGGACAACAAATTAAGTCTGGCTTTTCATGTAAGGAAGGGCAAGGTTTATGTATGGTTACCCAATCTTATTTTATGTGCTCTTTATAACTTATCATACAATTTGAATATAGTGCCCGTTATTTAGGATGTAATATTAATTCGATTTAATTTATTGCAAACCCTAATACAACTTAATTAGGGTGGGTGGTTATTTATTTAATCTAGTTAGATTGATCGTAATTATTTTGAAATAATTAAATTTACGCTAATATATAATAAATCTGCATTTATGTCGTCTTGTGTTTTGAATCAATTGATTGACTCCTAATATCTAAGTATGAGTACGTGAAGAAAATAATTTGTACCATTTTGTAAAATTATACGAACGAAGGAATATGAAATTTCATCATCATCATCATCATTATCATCAGACTATCGCAGTCCACTGCTGGACATAGGCCTCTCCAGTTTCACGTCACTTAGTTCGATCTATGGCTTCTCGCATCCAGCTCCTGCCAGCCGTCTTGCGCGAATCATCGCTCCACCTGGCCTGTGGAAATGAAATTTGATACAGTTAAATAATAAATTATGTGTTACGTATTACAGCCAAAAATATAATTAAGACTGAATTCCGACCATTGGGCGATTACTAGCTAGAATAATTTTTAATACAGTTGGGTTATGTTAAGAGAAGCATACTTTGTGTTATAGATAAAAAACACCTTGACAAGGAAAAAACTGATCGTACTGTTTACACAATGTTTATTCTGGTTGGAAATCGAATCCACGACTTTTGATAGACCATTGCATTACGCGCCCTGTTTTAATATATGAAAATATATTATATATATTTATAGTACTTATGTATTTGTCGTATTTGCATATAAACCTATACATAAAGAAATAAATAAAATTAATATTTTCAGACATTTTAACACACAACACCATCTAGTCCCAAACTGAGCAGAGCTTGTACTATGGTTACTAGACAAGTGATATTAATACTTATAAACCTTTTTTTGTAAATTCATGCATATTATACATAGAAAACACCCAAACTCCGAAACAAATATTTGCAGATCATACAAACATTTGGTCCGACTCAGGAATCGAACTCGAGACCTTTAGCATAGCAGTCGCATTCGCAACCACTGCGCCACAGAGGCAGTCATATATGTAATGCTGTGTAATGTATACTTTAGTTAAGTACGAAACTTATGTACGCCTACCTCACAAGATTTCTACACCACCCTTAGGTTGACTGGTAGAAAATGCCCTGAAATCCACCGATGTGAAAAACTACATAAAGCTACAAATAAATAAAAAATCTCTTTGAATTCCTTTTAAGTATATTTTCCTGCGAGTTAAAAATATTATACTAGCACAAAATTTTAATAGAAAAGCTTCATTATAGTTGATATTATGAAGTTATTACTATAACTAACTTGAAAAAGGAAGTAGAAGTTAGTCATTATATTTAAGATATTCTAGTAAGTTTATTATTTTTAAGTATATGATGATTGGCTCCTGTTAGCAATCTTCATAAATAAATATAAATCGCCGAAATGTATATACGCGCATAACTTCCGATCGACTTCCCCCAATTGGATAATTCGTTTTATTATGTATTCTTTATTATTAGGACAAGGTTTGTGTAGAAAAAAATAAAAGATAACTGAGAAAGTACTTTCTATTTTTGACTGCCTCTGTGGCGCAGTGGTAGCGAATGCAACTGCTGTCCATGAGGTCTCGGGTTCGATTCCTGAGTCGGACCAAGCGTTTGTATGATCTGCAAATATTTGTTTCGGAGTTTGGGTGTTTTCTATGTATAATATGTATGTATTTACAAAAAAAAGTATATAAGTATTAATATCAGTTGTCTAGTACCCATAGTACAAGCTCTGCTTAGTTTGGGACTAGATGGCGTTGTGTGTTAAAATGTCTGAACATATTTATTTATTTATTTATTTATTATTTATTGTTTGCGTGGGAAGCTGAGGAAACAATAACAAGTTTTACAGGTAATTAAAAAAAACACGACTGAAAATATTGCGGCGGTATGTGGTTACTTCTACATACAGCAGCAACATGAACATATAACAACGCCATCTACCGAAGATACACTGAAGTACGGAGTAAGGTAGTGTACGAAGAAGCTACCAATCCTCCATCGCGCAATAGAAGTTCTCGTACCGATTATCATATATACAACTTCCCAACATCAACTGTTGTGCAGTGGCCCGCCAGGCATGATCACCTCACCTGGTCGGAGGATCCTCCCTTCGTGTTGAAGTGACATATGACCCGTTCCTCCACACGGTGCAAAGTTCGACAGGTCGGCTAGTTTAAAATAAAGAACAGCTTTGATTCATATAAAATAACCATTTTATACAATAAAAGATTAAATAAAAATAATAAAAGATTTTCATGACGTCCCGGTAATGAAATTCTTGTGTTGTGTTAATAATATATGTTTTTGTTAATTGATTGGTATATGTAAAATATGTGTACATTAGTATTAGATTAAATCAACTAGCCGTCTGTTGACCTGATTTCGTCTTTATTTGATGCTCTCTTTCTGCAGTTCCGGTAGTTTCTGTTAAAGAATAGCCTCTTTAGCCAAGTTGCAAGTTTTTCTTGTCTGTTCTCTTTCTACAATCGCTACCACCTCAATTCTCTTGTATTATTGGCTAATATTTTGTTTAGAGCATGTAACTTTGTGTTCGAGAGCACAGAGAGAGTAAGCTTACATTGGTAGGATGAAAGTTGACTAGGTTTTAAATAATAATGGTTAGTATGTACTATATGATAAACCAAATAATCACACTTCAAATGTGTTCTGTTCGCTTTATCTCAGAGGCATGTTCAAGGTAGGTATGGGCTTACGGATTTATTTGACTTTGGAATGTCGAACATTTGTCGCCTAACTAAGGCGAATAACACACAGAGTCCTTTAAAATTCAGACTAGCAAACTATTTACTAAGGGCTATGGCTGAGATATTCATTGAATTTAAGTTGTTGTGCGCACAGAACTATGTGTACGTGTTTCATGTTCATTTTATAAAATAAAGAGAAAAATAAAACGTGTTATAAAGCTTTAGGAATCCACCTAGTATATACTATGAACTATGTTTGCTGGTGAGGTTGTTTCTAATTCTGAACATATGTATTACGCAATAGTAGAAATAATAACAGAAAAATATATGGATGATAAACCTGAAGTATATATATATATATATATTACTTTAACTATGCTTGTCTTGCATATATTGCCACAAATAATGTTACAAAGAAAATCATAATATTTTATTTTATGTCACGTTTATTACTATTACAGTGTAATAATTGAATACATTAATATAAGATCATAACATATAATGCTTATTTGAATCGGAATCCATTCACACACAAAATCCTTTAAACGTTGAAGCTAGTTATCAATAAATAGCAGCACGCACTCTCTCTATGGGAAAATTCTCGATTCCAGAGTGATCTTTTGTTTATTTTTAATTGTAACAGTATTTATGGCCAGATTAAGAATATAAACAAGCTGATCCACACATTTTTTTTGATCGTACACAGCTGCTTTTGGGCTTAGCTTGATGTTGGTAACCCTATCTTAGTCTCGGTAAAGTTAAAGATAAAGTTTTGGACTCCATCATGAGCACAATTATGTATAAAAGGTTTGCGTGTTCCGATTTTTTATTCTCGTTCTCCCCTTTTTTCTTTGTGTGAGGTGATTTTTTAATATATATATATATATATTCAGTTCATAGCATAGGGTATGCAACGACAGCGTGGTCAGTACCTGGATGGGTGACCGCTGGTGGCACATTACCGTGATTCGAAGGTCGCGTTCAGCAGTCGGTCCCGGTTGTTATCATACGATAACAGTCATGAAGCTTAGTTGGAGGCCTTCAGACGGCCTAAAAACATCCAACGGCAAGATGACGTAGCCACAACGATATCTTGCCAGTCCCCAACCCACACTTGGCCAGCGTGGGGATGTATGGCCTTAAACCTCTCCTGACAGTAGACTTGAGCCCAGGCTCCTGCCTGAACCTGCCTGAGCCTGAACGTTTTACACTCATTTTTATCTGAAAGAGACTGGCTACCGCATTTAGTAATCAATTGCTACATGTTTAAAAAGAATTTAATCTAGTGTTACGCAGTGTACATCACCCTTTACATTATTTGACTAACTCTCCTACCATAGAGAATGAAGGGCGTGTTTAATTAACCCCGAATAAAACCGCAACCACTGAGCATTCTGTTCCTATATAAGCTTTATTAATTTTGTCAATGTGTCGTGTGTGTGGTATTTACTAAATAACTAAATTACCTAACGTGAAATTGTTCGTATAGTTAACGTGCTTGATGAATTTTCGGACACATTATTTGCCTTTAACACCATAAAATATGAATATTTCTATTATTTTACTTAGAGCTCAAAATTAAAGTTCAAGTTTTATTATTATACTTGGTATGTATGAGTACTACATGAAGAATCGGTTGACAAATCGTTTCTGATAAACATTTGCCAAACGACTGTATCATTCGAGCATTTTCAAGCCTATTGTAAAGTTTCGTTGACCGTACTAGTCAACTAAAAACAAAAGCACTTGCTACGCTAGTGCTGAGGAAACCAGTCATGGAATTGAATGGAGAAATGCATACAAATGCAATGACTATGGACAGCAGAGAGGAGTGAAAATTTAAAACTCTAAACAATCAATTGTTATCTTTTGTTACGCCTTCATACTGCAAACATACATAAATATCATAAGCCTGATACTAATGATAATTTTCGCTTTTTATAATTACGTGTTTACCATATTAATATAATTTAATGTGAATCTAAAAAGAATAGCTTTACTATAAATAGCGAATGCACAGGTACACAAATGCACAGGTCTAATTACTTATGCCTTGTCTGTAGTTTAGAAGGTCTGGTATTTCAATATAAAATGAGTTTCTATTAATTTACTGTGCACTATGTAAAGTACGTACAAAATCAAGTAAAGTAGTACAGCCATGCTGATTTCAGCATTAACGGGCTGGCTCGACCAGAGCGGTACTACTCTCGCAGGCAATCGTACAGTCTAGTTTCGTTGGTGAGTGCGAGACCGGACATGCAATGTTGCAGAAGCAAGTGTGGGTAACCATGCTACATTGTCTACATACGCAATGAGTATGATGGTCATCAGGCCATCACACTTGAACACTGCTCATGTTTTTATCAGGCTGAGTAGAGTGACTTTCGTCGCCTCATAATATTAAAAAGTATACATGTGTGTGACACACATAAACTATCTACGTTTTTCACTTAACTATTATTTTTTAGTAAACTAAAATCTGTACAAAATTAATATTGGTGAAATAGACTGTCCTTTATCCTTAGTTATAAAATCAAAACATACTTCACATTATTATGTAGTATGCTCACAGTTTACCCTAAAGATCATTATTTACCAGTGTTTATTTCGTGACTGTTTTCATTAAGACAATCCCAGTAACATTTTTTCTGACGGTATCCGTTGTACCCACGCGTATTAGTGATACGGGGTGTATGGGTTATCTCAGGAAATCCGACGTCTCCACCGGATGCTGGCTCTGTTTGTCCCTGATAAGAACCCTTCACATCCACCGAACCCTTATATATATATAGATAAGTAAAACGAACATGCTTTGTTTTTTAGTACTATGATGTTCTCATTTGCTAAAACATTCTCAAATTGTTTTTTTTAATTCTTATGTATAATAGGTAATCATTTACGGGGAGAATTTAAGGCAAAAATGGCCATGAGTGAATCCAATTATGCCGTTGGAGTTGGGCCAGGCAACTTTTGACATTATGCTTCATAAGTATATGCGATATTAGTTACAGATAAAAATGATCTGCAGTCTTAAATTAGCTGCAGTCAATATTTTGTTAGAAAAAAAATACTATTCGAAAGAATTGGTACATTGATCCACATCTTTAAGCAATGAAAGTTATCGTGGAAATCGTCGAAACTGATAAATTTGCTAAGATCCCTTGAATTAGGTAATCGATTAAAAGTCTTTTCATATACAACATATTTACTAGTACTACGGACTACTTTTAACCGTGAAAATATATTAATTTTTGAAATAAGAAATGAGACTGTATGGTAACCAGATATTTCACAAGTTAGTATTAGCGTAATGCAAGTTGTTGTTGATATATATTCAAATAAAAATAAACGGATGAAAGTAGGTACTAAATATACTCACAACTTCTGCATAAAGAGCAGTGTGCTCCCTTGAACTGTGCTATTAGTAGTGGTACGCTATGCTAAGATTCTGTAGCTTGTCATTAAACGCGCTATTCCACCGCAATTTAATGACACGCTTGAGAACATTTTTATTATACGCGGAGCTGTGTCGTAAAGGCCTGAACCCCCGTTTCAACTCGAGATTTCTTTCTCAATATCTAATACCAGCGACATAACATAGGCTCTTATATAACGGCATTAGATTAAAACAGTAGGTGTGAATCATATATGCTAAAACTTATTATGATTTTGCATAAAGTTCCTCAAATATATTTTTAGAAGATAAATATTAATTTATTATGCTAGTGACAACTATAATTTGTTTATAACAGACGTTCAGTTAGGTTTGGCAGAATCTTTTGATGTTGCTGTAAAGCAAAATTGTAAGTGGATTAAACTATTTAATTTTAAATATCGAAGTCAATAACAGTTATTGGTTTCGGAGTATTGTTGTTGTTAAACAAATTAATCTCAATAACAAAACAACTTGAAAAACCATTTCCAAAAGTTTCAGAGGGTTACATGAAACGAAACTTTGGTAATTTGCTCGTGAGTTTATTATTAATTTCAATGAAAATGTACTTGTTAAACATGAACTATAATAATTTTCTGCTCTGCTCTTGTCAGTTTAGTCAAATAACCTCATAAATAAATTTATAGTGATTAACTATCTCCTCAGAAACAATATTATTTTGCATCAAAATTATAAGATTGCAAGTAAGTGATTGCTTTTAGAAGTGGTCTTTGCTTTATCTTTCAATTTACGATCGTTATAAGCTATCCAAGTTTTCAGTGCACATACTTCAGAATATTTTGGTGGTTAAAAATTTTCAGAATCTGTGATTCTGTTCATTCACTGATCCTAAGTGATTGATCCAGTCGCCTTAGACTGCTTATATTTCTGAATATATTTTAAGAT
Organism: Hyphantria cunea; assembly: GCA_003709505.1. Lineage (NCBI taxonomy): Eukaryota > Metazoa > Arthropoda > Insecta > Lepidoptera > Erebidae > Hyphantria > Hyphantria cunea. Next base: position 1,520,652 of record PKRV01000248.1, read on the forward strand.
CTTTCAATACTTCTGTTTGTGTACGGTAAAGAGTATTTATGTAAAAATGTAAGTATGGGTTTACATTTCAAAATCTTGGAATTTTTTATAAACTTCTCCGCATATGAATAAAATGTTATTCTTTACCGTGACGAATGAAAGCTGTTTGATAATTCTCAATACACGATCTCAAACCAAAATATATGTATATGAGAAACAAAATTCTATGAATATAAATGATGTTGTAAATTTTCGACTCGGTAATAAAATTACTTCATATTGCAACCAATTTCAAAGACGATATTGTGAATTTTTAAACAATATCAAACTTTCTTCGCCAATATTATTTAACAAAAAATAATGTTATATAAGTCTTTCAGTTACCTGGAGTTTTTGTACTAAATTCAATCCTTTGAAGGCTTCCAACTTTAAATTGGTATCAAATATTCATCAATAAGCTTTTTGTTTTTATAAGGTTTCTAAAGAAGGTTCGCAAAGATGTTTACTATGTCGATTGGATGTCGTCCCAATAGAAGGGCTGGGAGTATTGACTTTGTTTTGTTTTAGACTCTTGATTATCGTAACTTTGGAGTCGTCATAAATTTCTACTGAACTTTAGGGTGCCCAGATTGATTTTCTTACTCATTTAATAGTTCAAACACTGTCAAGACGAATTATTTAAATTAAACAAAAATTGTGTCATGCCTTCTTACATTTTGCGAATATGACCTTACCAGTGGATTATGGAACTATTCTATCAAACTATGGCGTAAAACTACATTATCATCATCATCATCATCATCAGCCTATCGCAGTCCACTGCTGGACATAGGCCTCTCCAATTTCACGCCACTTAGTTCGCCACTTACTTATTATATATATATATA
>PKRV01000248.1:1527602-1585840 GCA_003709505.1 Hyphantria cunea
ATATGTCAATTGTCTAGTATAAGCTCTGCTTAGTTTGGCACTAGATGACGTTGTGTGTGAAACATCCGAAAAAATATTTATTTATTTGTGACGTACTGGTCGGAAATTTATTTCTGCAGTCGCACCGATAAAATCATTAGAATAGATATTAAGACTTACATTTTTAAGGTATCTTTAGGTGAGCTATGTTGTCTATGGTATTTATTTAAGAATAACTTTGCCAATCATTGGTACGCACGGGTTTTTGATCCCAAATTAGACTGAGCCTGTACTATGGTAACCTGATTGCTGGTAGGTATGTCATAGATATTCCAGAACACTGATAGATAGGCCTCTCTTACTTTGATCGGTTTTGGGCTTCTCGCGTCAAGCCTTTTTATTATCAACTAAGCTTTGTTTGGGTTCGGTGCAATGTAATTTTTTCTTCCACCCTTTTGTATTACTCGTTATTTTCCTGATTACTCTCTTTCTGGCCCCATCCTTACGTACTTAAGAGTCTCATTTGGACTTAGAAGATTATTTATAAATTTAAAAGTCTTTGTTCACAAGATTATACAAAATAAGCCCCATCCTTACGTACTTAAGAGTGCTCATTTAGACTTAGAAGATTATTTCTAAATTTAAAAGTCTTTGTTCAAAAGATTATACAAAATATTTTACTTATCATTAAAATATCAATTAAGCCTCGATAAAGGTGTTTCATGATTGCATATACTAATTACGTCATGTTTAATTTGATAGGTTTCAGCATGTTAATTAAATTCGTACAGCACTGTTTTGTTTATGGTAAAGAAACCCATATTTTAAGTACCAAAAGACTAGTTTGCCTTACACCTTACCTTCATTTAGACCTTACCTTTATTTTCTTTGAATTTAATAATCAGACATTTTAAAGTCAATAAAATAGTTAAATTGAATAAACCAAACGAAATTATTATGTGGTTTTCTTAAAAACGTACAATGGAAATTGGACCCTAAATGCATAATTTAGAAAATGAAAAATATTTTATTCAACTTCAGATTTTATTGCTCTCATTCATAAACTGGTTGGGTACATCTGATAAGAAACTTCAAATAAACGAAACCTAAAGCTGAGAAATATCAACTAAATTGAGTTGATTAATTGAAATAGAAAGGAAAGATAAAAATACAAATAGATATTGAGGTTGTACAGAGTTTTGAAATCATGTTTTAGAATCTTTAGTTTTGGAAGAATTATTATCTAAAAACATTTGGGAACGTTTTATGAGATAAGATGTAAACTAAATTCAAAAGGATTTTGACTTGGTGCTCAGGTCGTGTCACAGTAACAGCATGTTATTGAATCTCAATCAATAGTAAATATTAGTTTTCCCAATAAAGTAATCAAAACAAAATGACAATACAAAGTAATGCATTTATATCCTATGTTCTCCTAGGCGATTACGGCCACGGCGGCCGGTCTCAACGGAGACCAGCCAACTACGCAGGAGATATTATAAAGCACAAGTGTGTGCGGAAACACATGTGCACTCTCTGTTCCCTCACTCTCATAATCCAATAGGACGGTTAGCTGACACGATCAGGGAGAGATCAGGCGCAGGACCGACAGTTTTACGAGCTCTTCGAGGCACAGGGGGGTTCCGACCCCAACTTCCAAACTCCGAGCTGTTATTAAGTAATTATATAATCAGAAAATCTTCATAACACTTTTGATCTGACCCGGGATTTGAACCCGAGACCTCTTGTTGCAGTCGTATACTTCAACCACTAGACCAACCCTATATAAATATTACAAATAGGCCTTAATAATGTTTGCTGTATAAATAAAATTTTGACTACACGGTTGGCCTAGTGGTTTCAGTGGTCGCCACACCGCTTCCTACTGCGCCAAGTGTTGTGGGTTCAAATCCTACATTGTACAACACTTTGTGTGATCCATAAATTGTTGTTCTAAGTCTGGGTGTACCTTGTGTCCGTTCCATGCATGTTTGTAAAGATCCCCGTCACACAGGAAGTTGTCTTTTTTGAAAAAAGAAAAAAAAGAAAAAGAAATGTTTTACGATTCTCTTACAATTTTTCAAAACTATCCGATTCAAGTTGCTTTGTTGTGTCTGTCTGTCCATTTACTTAACATTAACTTTTGATAGATCGGTGTCTGTTAAGTAAGCCAGTAGCTTAAAAGTTTTCACACATTTAAATCCGGTAGCTAATGTATAAAGAATTTTTAATAAAAAAAGTGTCCACAAAATTGATCTCAAAAGCAAAGCAACTGATGTTATAAGTACGAATTTATGTAAGTTGTGTGTGTATATTTCTATAGACACACATGTTACTTATATACAACATATAAAAATATGAGACACGTAACAGGTTTATCTCGCCGTTATATCCAACCGATTTAATAACCTTCACAGTTCAAAATTTTGGCTTCAAGTAGGTAAATACATTTCTTATGTTTTCAAAGTTTACTTTATGTTAACGGTAAGAATTGTGTCATGATACGTGGTTTGTTTTGGTCAAAGATAAGGCTCGAAGAACGAGCTCGTTCATTTCAGCTTCTATCTAATTTTGTCAAATTCGCGGGTAGTTAGGCTTAAACATTCAACTTGACTTGCAATAGCTTTTAGGATTGGAGGATGTCTTGCATGAATTTATAAAATAAAATATTTTTGAAGATGACAGAAAACAAATCCTTGTTAACAAAAGAAAGACAACTCTCAAGAATAGTGAAGTTTCTTTTATTACGGCTACTAGCATCCGACTTACTTACGTGCTTTTCATTGCTAGCATGATGCAGCCAATCGTGGAATCCCTATCGTGAAACGATAAATATAAAACCAAAAGGAAATCGAGAATTTAAACTCTCAAAAATGAACATTGCACTGCATGTGCAAAAGAAAATGAAACAATTAGTGAAGCGGCAGTACTTCTTCACTGAAACACGACACACAAGGTAACGGACACTTGACTCGGTAAAACAGCACATCACACACAGAAGTAATAAAGTCTTAAACATAAATCCATTGTTATCTCTGGCGGCAGACGTATACGCACACCACTGCTATGAAACGAACCCAATCTGCATAAATTTGCAGTTGACCCTGTTATTACTACATACAGAAATTTATATACACGACAAATTTGATGCCGTTTTGCTTCGTGAACGGTTTCAAAATGATTCTGTACGTGAAGTTCGTGCCGGTTGCCAAAGTTGTTTACGCTGAATGAATTTTTATTAAAATCAACTGCTGTTTTTTACATAAATTCAGTACCGACTTATTAACTTGGCTTACAACTTTCTTGAAATAAAATTATTCTTGATATTGCAATTCATTTGTAACAAGTCTGGCTTACGTTGCTTTATACAGAATGTGTTTTATTCTTAAGATTCCTAAACGAAAAGGGATTTCTGAATATCATTGCTTTAAATCGAAAAGTTAAAAGCATTTTGCTTATACTTTTGCTGACATTACAACAAGGTAGTTATAAAAAGTTGTTGAAAGATTCCTTCATTTCTAGTCACAACAAATGAGATCAACTCGTATCATATAAATCGCGAATAATTTTTCCTTCTACATTTTAAGACAGTTTATTATAGGCATTAAATCTACACTGCGAATAGAATGGCATTCAATATACATATTATTGCCAATATAAATACCAAACAATTTTTTTTCCGGTTAGTTCTAGCACATACATCGTGATACATTTTAAAATACTTGAAAGTTTCTTAGCTTTGTATATTCAGCACTTTTTAAATCTTCGAGTTTCTCTAACCACTCTACTGTCGGACTAAAGAGGTTGCAGATTATAGAAATTATTTGCTTGATTAGCTTCTCGAGAAAAATGTTGTATCCTACTGAAGTTTATTTTCTGAAAAGCTCTAAACTATATTCCTCAGCTTCACAAAAATAGGATACATACATACAGTAAATTCTTTAATCAATTAGCATTATCCACTTAACAGCGCCTCAGCTCATAATTTATATTTGAATTCATTAAAATAGCAAAGCTCAAGAAGCTAAGAGAAATATTTTATGCTTTATAGAACTACATATATATATATATAATACGTTATACATTACATACAGTAAATACATATATGTAAACAAAAAAAACTATGACTCACTTTAATTCATAAGGTTATATTTGACAACAATAAAGTTAACTAAAACCTCTTCATAATGGGTGGTTTTATGTAAATTTTTCTAATGTTATTTCGATAAGGGGAGTGCCCCATTTCACGTTGACTTTTGTTATTTATGTGACAGGATAACGATCTTACATTCTACATTACTGTACCAAATCTGTTTGGGAACAAAGAGTTGATAGCTATAACAGCATAATTAATTTGGTTTGTGACGCTATCTTCGTTAAAACATTAAAATCAGGTTTTGTTATTTTGAGATAAATATGTAGAATGTTTTTTTTCTGTAAAATGTATGTATGCAATGCAAACGTAAATAATAATTTTCACAGAATGATAGCCAAGGGCCTCAATCAATATCTTAAGGGACTCACGCTATAACGCTGGATCAAGGGCCAAGTGTAGAAGGTTGTCCTCCTTAATATGCTCGGTATAGTGAGGAGGTTCCTGTCTTTGGAGTTGTATTCCCTGGCTTTTTCGATTCACTAATGTTTTATATATTTTTAAATAATATAAAAGAGTATTTGTAATGCTGGTTTACCATAAATCCTTTTTTTCCGATAGATTCAGGTTTCGTACTGCAAACCACATAAATTTTACTGTTGTTAATTGTACCTAAAACTATCAATGAACTTCATCAAATTGAGCCTAAAACCAGTATTGATTACGGTTGAACTTTTGAAACAATTCTGACACCAATAAAAGCAACAATTTCCAACCTGTTAAATTAATGCTAGGGATTATATGTCACTATTACAAAAGTGCTTGCTTATACTGCCACTGGAATATTGTGAATTGCAAGCTGATGAAAGTGTCACAATATTATTATTAACAGGAAATAGTACTGCATAATATGCCAAATACGATTAAGGATTTAATATTATTTACTATGGTATTATATATTATAGATTTCAAGGGTAATTTGATATGATGATTTGATAAAAACCTTGCTAGCTAAACTTAAATTAAAGAAGACCTGAAGTATTGTAATCGATTCCGAATATTGCTATAATTTTTTTACTTCCAATATACTTTTAATTTGTTCCCTGAAAAAATAAAGAGAAAAGTGCTACAATATGAAAATATTTATGTTGAAGAAAATATAAGCAACCATAAACTTTAAAATTTATTTTATTTATTTCATCTATTATAAACAACCAACCTTCATCTTTGATAAACGCGTCAGTTGAAGTTTTTGTAAAAACAAGTTTAATTAAGAGGGGAATTAAAACCTCATCTCAAAGAAAATTAAACCACGAATAGTTAATGGATCTTAACTCGATTTCGAAACGCTAACTTTGTCGAGAGTGAGTCGTTGGCTTCAATAAGATTCGAGCAAGTTTGGGAAAATTTGCTTCCTTTTAAAATGGTCCGCTATTTAACCATCTTGGAGAAAGCACTCAGAACAAAACTGGTACTGGCTTTTATAATTCACTAGATCCCTTTCAAATGGCTTGGTTGTAAAAAAATAATTGTATTGTTATTGTTGAAGTTAGGGGAAAATATTACACCTTTTGATCTTTTCTAACGAATCTTTTCAAATTTAGAATATTAAATGTTTGTAGATATATTTTTTCGATTTATGGTTTTCAAATTTGAAGTCTGTTAAGTAATATCAAACCTGTGAGTATTTTCTATAAAATTGGTCTAATAACAACTGCTATGAATCTGACAGCAGTAAACAATCATTAGTATCTCATGAAAATCTAAGCCTCTCCTAGAAAATAATACGTGTAAACTTTTTAAAATAATTTATGAATAATTATTAAATATTTGTGTTATGTTCAGCAGTGGATTGTGATAGGCTAATGTTGATGATGATAAATTCGCATCCGATTTTCAATATACTAGGAGTGCGATAATATAATAGGAGTGCGATAAATACCTTCTCATGTGATTTTTGACTAGATTTTGCCTGTGTAGCGTGTGCCACTTGTAGGTCAGGTATCGTGGTAAAAATTATTCGGGTAGATACATAGTTTAAGACACTCACAAATAATATGGCTTTCAATTGGTAAAATAATGTTCAATAGATAAAGGTACTTTCTGATCTTAAACAATTCTGTGAACAATTGTTTTAGAATTGCTTTTTTTTTCTTTTTACGTGTGGAAACTCCCTCTGACCTTCACCTTACCGGGGTTTAGGGCGGGGCGGTGTGTCGGAATCGAACTGACTAAAACCACACGGTGTGCCACTCTGCGTCTGAGACGGGAGGGATTCGGGAACCGCTTTCTTACGCCATCATAGGCCATCCATGACCCCTCCCAGCGACTGCCCGCACTGAAGCGTACACCGTCTGATGTTAATAGCTCTTAATTTAGGCGACTTACGGCACACGCGTAACGTCACCCCCTCATGGCTGGCCTGTGAAGCGGATGGAGGGGAATACCCGTCCCGCCCAACCGCGGCCACACTCAGGGCGGCATGAGACGCTGATAGACGCGCATCCGCCGCCCGGTTCGCCGGCGACGGATTGGGTCTGAGAGGATATCGTCCTCCCGGGCCTTCTCCGCCACCTCCTTCTGCAAGATGACTTCCTCGCAGAAGGTCGCGACCGCGGTAAAACTGCTCTTGCCACCGAACATGGAGCGTATGACGGCCGGTAGCGAGAGATTTCCTCCGATGACTGCAGTGAGGGCCCGAAGCTGCGGTGCCCAAGCGGGGCACATCGCTAGCGTGTTCTGGCCCAAATCCTCACTGCAGTCGCAGTGGTGGCTGGCGGGACTCAATTCCGTCCTGGCGATCGAGTGCAGGTACTTTTCGAAGCAGCCGTGCCCGGAAAGCATCTGCGGCAGTCGAAAGGAAAGGGTCCTGTGCTGCCACCCTGCCCATTCAAGGATGACCTGGAGAGCCTCCGCGGTGGTGAAGCTGAAGCCTCCAGCCGCGAATGCCAACAAGCCTCTTCGGGCGGAGGGCGAACGCCACTCTTTATCCGGTATTCAGCCACCCGTCGATAAACTTCGGCGAGCACTTCCGCCTCCAAATCCCACAGGGGTGTAGCGACCAAGGCGCACGCCGCCTCGGTTGACACCGTGTGGTATCCACGAATGGCTCTGACCGTCAATACCCTTTGAGGCCGTCAGAGGCGCACCTTATTCTGCGCGGTCAGAGCCGACACCCACACTGGTGCGCCGTACAGTGCCATCGACCGGACAACCCCCGTGAAGAGGCTTGTCGTTGCGACACTGGCTCCACGCAGATTGGGCAAAAGTCGCCCGAGGGCGGAGGCAGTGTCGACCAGCTTCGGAGCAAGCTGTCTGAAGTGCTCGTCGACAAGCCACCTACCGTCGAGGATCAGGCCCAGATATTTCATCTGGGCTCGAACCGGTATGAGGACCGAGTTCACTACTATGGAGGCGCCAGGAGACGGCACACGACGGGCCCTTGGAAAAGCAGGGCCTCCGTCTTGTTCAGGGCCACCCGCAAGCCCAGCGCCTCGATGCGCCCGACCACCAGAGAGACTCCCCTGGTGGCCAGGTACGCCGCCTCCTGAAAGTTAGCCCCCCGGGCTGTGACCATTGTGTCATCGGCGTAATAGATTACGTACAGCCTGGAGGGGAGACGCTCTCGAAGGACCCAGTCGTACTCCACATTCCACAGGAGTGGTCCAAGAGCAGACCCCTGCGGAACGCCACACTACATGGGTTGCCGTCTCAAGGCGCCCTCTCGGTCCTCGTACACGACGGTACGCTCCTCTAGATAGTCTGCCACCAGCCGCCTCAGTTACTCTGGCACCCTGTGGTAGCGGAGTGCTTCCCTGACGCAGCTGAATGGCAGACTATTAAAGGCGTTGGCAATGTCCAGAGACACCGCCAACACCACGCCGCCACAGCTCACCGCCTCTTTGATCACGGCCCTCAGGCGCATCACGGCATCGACAGTCGAATGCCCCTCTCGGAACCCGAATTGGGCGTCCGACAGGTCGGGGCCCACCTCTCTGAGGTGCCGAACGATGCGGGCAGAGAGCACCCTCTCAAAAACTTGCCCGCCTCGTCCAGCAATACGATGGGCCTGTAGGCCGAAACCGAGTCGGCAGGCCGTCCCGGCTTCCTTAATAGGACCAGCTTCCCGCTCTTCCAGCACTTAATCAGGCATCAGGATACCAAGCTAGCGTCCAGCATTTCTCTGAGGCGGTCCGACATATGGTCGAGGGCTCGGGCCATCACTCGGGCTGGTACCCTGTCCAGCCCGGGGGCGGCGTTCTTGGATCGGATCCGCAGAACAGCCGCTCCTACCTCTGATTCCCTAACGGGCGTCACAAATGCATTTTAAACTCCATCAATTAATTTCATGAATTTTAGATCAATGTGAACAAAAAAAAATCACTAATTCTAAATAGTACTATAAAATATCGAATCTCATTAAAAAAAGGATATAAATGAGTCGATGTAGCTTTTATCACAGTAAAAGAAAAATGAGGCAGGAATTATTGTTTTTTTCCTTTGAACAGCTTTCTTTGTAAAATAAAGTGTGACCTGCCTGCCAGTGTTTCATATACGAATACAACTACTGTTAACTAAGTGGTCTGATACATATATTATTGTTCCCAGTTCATATTCAAATACATTGATATGCATTTCGAAGAAAAATGGCTCCTCTAAAGTGTCTTCTCGTGACACTAACCACCTCATAAGACCAATAAAAAATGATTACATAGTATAACATAGAGCGATGGAGGCTGCATCCAGATTTTATTTTTATGGAAAAAGGGGCAAACGAGCATATGTATCGCCTGATGGTAAGCGATCAACACCGTTGCTGGCCTTTGGGGTATGGGTAGTGGAGGGGTCAGGGTATGGTCCTACGGTATCCTCATTCACTCGGTGATACACAGTGCGAGCATTGCTTCACACTGGATTTCTGTGAGGCCGTGGTATCACTCTGATTGAGCCGGCCCATGCATGTCGAGGCGTGACTCTCCCACGGTAAAATGATGAAGAAGATGAAGTGGATGTGGTTTCTGTTGTAAAGTACTGTTATAAAACTCACCAACCGACCATCTCTGACAAATCACCAACATATATAATATATATTCTTTGTCAATTGACTGCGATTGAAGCCTTTTAACTTAAGTCTTACACTACAAGAGGAAAAAATGTAATAAGATTAATTCTTAAAACTTCTCAAAATTATGTTGTTTGTTGTAATATTTTAGTTTATATTTATAAAAACAGATAAAGGCTATAGATGGGCAGACAAGTAATAATATGGCACCATAAATAAGTTGACGTTAATGAAACTATATACACTTTAGTCATGATTAAATAAAACTCAGAATTGGAGAAATTGGAATAGAAATCGTTTTACTGTGTCTAATAGAGGTAAGAAACTTTCATGTTTCTTCCCTTTCATCCATTAAAGAGGAAACAGAATGTGTAAAAAAAGGTGTTTTACATTTTAGATTCAGGCCTTCTCTAATGTAATTAAAAACTCAACAGTAAATCCTGATTCAAAAATATAGGTACTATTAGATTAATTACGTATATTCCTGTATCAAGTAAAGCTGAAATTAAGTTACTTTAAACATCACGAACTATGCTTAGTCCGTATTTTTATGCTTCAAACTAAATAACTTCCTTATGGAATATTTAACACAGTTTTTTTAATGAAATAACACGCTGATAAAAAATATTGTGTTGAGTAGTGTGCCGACTACTTGAATCAAATCAGACGGCCATTTGGAAGATGTGACGAGGTAATTTTTCAGTGTAACTAAATATGATAACCAGTTAAAATGAAGATAGATAGAAAACTCTTTATTTGTATACTGTGATATAGAATAAATGACGTCATACTACATACATACATACAATATCATCTTTTACATAATATAATATATTACTGAATTTATGTAAATCTGCTTCGGGCAAAGTATCTGTTTGATTGTGGATTTTTTCAGTCAGTCAGAGAAATTTGTTTCCAAACATGTGCGCCTACATGTTTTTTCTTTCTTTCAGCACTTGTAGACAAAAATACTATAGTAATAATAAGTGCTTTATATACATTAATTGGTCATCGTTTAAAGTAATAAACAAAAATAACACAATAAAACCGTAATGAGGACTGTTAGGTAACCTAAAAAGCTGAAAACTGTTTTTTTCAGAGGTGATTTAAAATTGTTTACTTAGGTGCTAAATTCTTTAACCTGAATGCCTATGTATATCCATATTATCTATCATCACATCAGTCTGTCTCATTCAAAGATTGTTGCTGTGTTTCTCACGATTACATACAATTTTATTTACGCTTATTACCGTTTAAAGGTATCACGGTAAACGTTTTAATGACGTCATGGTAGCTTTAGGGAGAGGGTTGAATTAACGCTTGACTTATAAAAATACCGTTATTTTATACACGGAAGGTTAAGTCATCATGATGTTTTATGTTTACAGTCAATATGCTTAATGTAGCGAATATAAATGAAACTGCTGATACATTTAACTCACTTGTGCTATTATAACTAGTTTGTTGTATAAATAAATATCTTCTTTCTAAGGTCGATCATGACATAGTAAGTAATCATTCAAGAGAATGGTGAAAATATGTCATATGTTGTTCAAAGATGCTGTTAAATAATTAACGGCTTCTTTGAAAAACATTTACTTTACATATACACATACTAGTATTCGTGTCTATGTGGCATACACAAATACATACATTAATACTGTTACAGATAATAATTGTAAATAAAGTATTTCAATAAATTTATGTGTGTTTCTATTTTTTATTTAGCTATACTGTAGGTAGTTAAAACATTGAAATTTACTGTAAAACTATCGTGGTAATATTCAAGCGTAGTATTTTACGTATATTAAGAGATAGACCAGAAAAATCCCGGTATTCCTCTAGGCTCAAAGAACATTTTAGACCGAAATCATGTTTTAAAAAGGCAGCGTACTCGTTGCCACACTCGCTGTTTTTCCTGTACTAATCACAGAATCACAGAAAAACTAAAAAGGTTATTGAAAAATATGAAAAAGTAACTACACAATTAAGACTCTTTAGAAAATATTATAGCTATTCACCTAATAACAGCAAAAAAAAGCAATGATATGCTGTCGTGTTTCATTGGTGAATACTAGACCAGAGGCCCAATGATTCAGAAGCGCCACTAGGCCGCTATAGTGTGGTTCACCATGCTACATTGTCTGCATTTGCAATGAATATAGTGACCACCACTCCTGGATTTTGTTTATTCTTTCCATTAGGCAGAGTAGAGTCACTTTGGGAGGCCCATACATAAAAAAAATAGAAAACGCAAGCTAATACTAAATAGATAAAGATATTTACGTATTGGTATGTAGTATACCACATAAAGAAGTATATTACTAATATTATCAACAAACTGATAATCCACTGTTGGATAAAGACCTCTGCTAGGAAAGAAGGAATTAGTACCTGTATTCAGAGGGGTTCTAATTAGAGTTTATGTCAAGTTTTTCTTTCTTTCCTGCGTAAATTGCTCTCATTGTTGACTCCTACTACACCCACAGGATGAATAGGGGCGAAGACACTCCATAATATTAAACGTCACTACACGCATAGAAGTTGCGTACATCTTCGAATAAAGATTTTTTTATCGTTTTTTTCCATAGGACGACCCGAGCGTTAATTTACATTCGTTTGAATTTTATTTCTTTTTTACCGAAAACCACGTGTTATTTGAATTGACCTTAATATAATAATATTTACTTTGACAATAGCTTTGTGTGCGAAGAATTATTGAAATAAAAAAAGGGTCAGTTATATCACCGCTGTAGGCAATTTAATGTTTACAGTTTCACGCTTAAAAGGCATGGTCCATTTGTGACCAGTCGTTTTTTGTTGTTTTATATTTCCGTCATACGTCACCTTTAATGATTCTGTTAAATACTTATATAAATAAAAACGCCCACTAATTTTGTTTTGGTTTATTTTTTAACTGTTTTAGTTGCTAATAATTTTATTAAATACTCGTCTATTCAATCACACTAACATTGAAGTTGAACGTGTATGTGAGTGTGTATGTTGGTTATTTGTTGAAGCTCTAACGGCTGATACAATTTTGATGAACTTTGGTATAAAATTTGATTAACATTTAGGTCACTTTATATTCCAAGGGAATTATTGTTTCTGAAAGGTGAAGGTGAATTGATACACCATCCTCAAACCGCGGGACGCAACTAAAGTAATAAACATGTTCCCATTTGGAAAGAGAAAAAAATTAAAGTAATTATTTTGGATATGTGACACACAACGCCATCTAGTTTCAAACTAAGCAGAGCTTGTACTTTTTAAGCTAGAATGACTGATATAATACTTAAATATTTTTTTGTAATAAGTTACAAACAATAAATTGCTAAGAATCCGTGGGAGAGCCACGCTTGGGCACAACTAGGTCGGCTCAACTGGAGTGATTCCACGGCCTCACAGAAAACCGGGATGAAACAGCGCTTGTGCTGTGTTTCACCGACTGAGTGAGGATACCGGAGGGCATATACCAACCCCTCTCCCATACCCCTCCCCATCCCCCAAAGGCCGGCAACGCACTTGTGACGCCTCTGGTGTTACGGGTGTCGATGGGTAAATTGTGCGGTAATCGCAAGCCATCAGGCTATGCGATGCGTCTTTTGACACCTATTTCAGAAAAAAAAATGAATCTACTAACAAAATAACATGCTAAATAACAAAACAAATTTCAAAGAAGTTTTGTTTTTCTTTCACTGAGGTAACAGTCATCTTATTTCCCTAACTATTTAGGGTGAACTGTTTAATGAGTTTCACGGCTTAAAAAGAAACGTCTATTACAAACCGCCCGCTTCTGCAATTTAAAACATTTGCTAGTCAGTAATTCAAATACTTCTACAACCTTTTGTGAATAGCCATTTGTAGAAGTTTTTTGTAAAAATGATTTTCTAAGATACTAGGAAGCAAATTATTTAAATGCATTTTTGTATGAATATTGCAATTAGTACCATTTATTGATGCTTTCGTGAAAAAGGTAAAGCTTTAATTGAACACGCCAGTCTAGTGTAAAAGCTCTTAAAGAAAATAAAAAAAATACAGAAATTAAATGCGAGGCTTCGCTGGAAAGGTTTGCACGCGGTACTCTTATAAAGCGACACTTAGCTCGGTCGGCGCTTAGTAACCACCCTCTAGCCCTTTTAAAACCTACGTTCAATTACAGAAAGAGAAATTAAAGCTAACGATAACAGTAAATGAGAATTGTTTGAAAAAACTTTGAAAGGAAACTTAAATGGGCAGTATAGTCAAATATAACTAAATAAAACATAAAAAAACAAATAAAATTTTGAATTTATATATTGGGATTAACTGAATAATACTTCATTTATTTTTGCTTTGTTTTCGTATCAACGGTATATACAAGATTTTGCCATATGAAACCATAAGACCTTTTCCATATGTTTGTAAATATGTATGCTGTATTAACAAAAATCGTTAGAGTATAGGCATTCTGAAGTTTACTTTCAGAGGTTAAAACAAAAACAATAAAAGAACCTTTCACAATATCTACGTCCCAATAGATCTCAAATTTTTATTTATTTATTAGGCAGTAACTCTTAACTTCACTTATATAGGTCGGAGGGATGCGTTTATGCAGACATAAAATACATTATCGTCGAGGACCAGAAAAATCACAGATATATCAGCACAGCCGAAAACTATAGTGTTCATAGTAAATACCAAAGTTTAATTAAAAGACTCATTAGAAGTCACCTAATTAATTACCCTAATATGTCAACAGCTACAAACATTAGTCCGTTATGTCACTCGTTTACGCAGCTTGTGGATAGCTTGAGACATTAAATTAATATTAGTACACGTTAATGTTACACGTACCTGTCGCGGCTCGGGTCGTGTTAAATAGCCGACGACGTGCCCAGAATTTAACAGGTGGAATAACTACTAAGAGGAAATTTGCCGGATAATAGTGGCGATAAAGGTAGCACTTGGAATTATAAATATTTTCAGCGCCAAGTAAAACAGGAAATTGAATGGTTAATTAGTCAAAGCAATTCAATGCATCGGTATTTTTTATCATCGTATTTTTAAATGAATGCACGTGGAAAAAATGTAGATTCAAAAGGCAGATGGAAGAGAACTGGTAGTTTATTAATGTGGTGCAGTAAAGTAATTGAAATAAAATATATTCCATTCTCTACCGGTCAGCCACAAGTGAATGCGATACACAATAAAGTTATAAGGAAGCGGTCAATTGTACTGTTATTTAATATAAATTATCATAATTAAAATAATAATATCAATTGAAATATATTAAAAATATAGACGTACATATCTACATAAAGAAAAATACTTAATGCTAATTACTCGGTTCGGTATGGCTAAAAATAAAACCTACCAATTCAATTATACCAGAGTTCATAAAAGCAGTAAATTGTTTACAACATTTACCTGTAACATTTTTAAAATCATTGAGATCAATCAATTAAGAGAATCAAAGGGACACAAACGTAAAAATGATAAACGGAGATAGAAGAACATAACAATTTAAAACAATTTAAGACAACACACGTTTCCTATTATTGCATACTTTTGAAGTGTTCTAGTTTCTGGAATTTAATTAAAGTTGGCGAAAAAACAGTTTTAATTATTTTAGACCCTCCACAATACGCAGTCCTTAACCCTGGCCTCTTTTAACGACTGACGTCTTAGCCTCATTTCCTCATTAGAGACTTTTTTACCGTTACCCTAGCTCCTTCGTCTTATACTTTTTAGACCTCAGCTTGCATTCTATTTTCATCACATCTGAAAAAAATCAAAAACTAAGACATACACATATATACTTGTATATTATATTGCAATAGCATTATGCAGTACTGAAATAAAATTTACAATAGTACACAGAGTTCATCATTGTAAAATTACACTAGGAATATATTTATTATATCGTGAGTATATTGTTGGTGGGCCCTTGCTACACAGTAGATCAGTTTTAGGAGGACTAGTTATAATTCCTCGAGATCCCAAGTGTATTTTTCGATTATATATATATATATATATATATATATATATATATATATGTGTTTGTATCGCTGGAGACCTTTTTTTTTGAGTACACTGATACTAATAAAAAATACATTCCATGAAATTATAGCCTGTACCTATTTTTATTAAGTAAGCACATCATGCACTACTTATTACTTTATTGACATAATCTTAAATGGATTGAAGATATCAACCAAAAATTGATTATTTAAAAGAAAACATTTAGAATTAGAGTGACAAAGCTATATGCGGTGTAGGTCAAAAACACAGATGCTTTTACAAGACCTTATAAATAACACCTGTGAGCCTACCAAGTGAGTATGAATGTACATCAACGACATCACTGCAGCTGTATAACAATTTAGAGAGGCAGGGATTGGAAAAATTTGCTGCAAGGGGCTCTTGGGTATTTCGTAGATTTTTATCCTGCTCAGTAGCTTGGGACAGTCAATTTCGAATCTTAGAATTGTAAACCAAAAAACAGAATCCACTATACCTCTCCTTTTTTGTAGGGATATCATATTGAAATGTGAGGTGTCTGTCTTAGTACGGATTATTTTTAGTTATCTAAGAATATGAAAAATGTCTTATAAATCGTTTCTGTACCCTCTTTGATCGCAGTGTATCCAATAACATGGCTTAGAGAGGTCTGCATACCTTTCTATAATATCCTACGGACTTACCTACGAACCAAACAATTATAAATTAAAATTTAAGTATGGCTATAATGGAAATCAGTTATATCCCTGATAACTAAACCAAGCATTCTTTAAGCTTTTTTAACCACGTTGTCGATGTGTGGAATGAAAGTTCACTTCCTATCGTATAAAACTTCCAAATCCCTTATCTTTTCCACTTCTTGTATCCTATTGCGACAGTTATAATACGTCGCAAACGCATAGGTACGTTTTTATGATGAAATATATGGGATAAACGAGCAAACGTACCGCCTGATGGTAAGCGATTGTGTTCATCAAGTAAATTTTATTTATTTGGACTCATATCATTATGATCACATCACTGTACTAACAGGAAGCAGATTTAATTACTCTGCAAAATTTCAAATCATCGGCATACATGAAATACTTAGTGAATTTTAATCTGCTGGGGTGATCATTAATAAAGAAATTAAACAACACTGACCCAACATGTAATCCTTCAGGCACCGCGTAAGTAACCATATAGGAGTAGGAATTTAAACTATTGAGGGCAACAAAGAAGAAACGCACGTCAAGGTAGGACTTTAGCTAAAAATATATTATGAGAGACACGATCAAAGATAGTAAGTCTTAAGTCAGTGTGTACTACATCGACTTGTTTCCCAGTGTCAATGGCGCAAGTTAGGGTCGCCGTGAAAGTTAACAAGTTTGACCAAGTAGATCTAGAACTCACAAATCCATATTGAGAATCATTAATTTTTAAACGAGACTGTATTTACGAGCAAATTAAGGATTCCTAGACCTTGCCAAAGGTAGATACAATTAAAATTGGCTTATAATTACTTACGTGATCACAATTGCTGAATTTATGTATTGGTGGATGATTTGCAACCTTTCAGATATCCGAGAATATACCTGAGGTCGGAGATCAATTTTATATTCGTAACAGTGGAGATATTAAAGGAGTAGCGTACGTGGAAATAAAGAAAGGAGAGCTTCCTTCAGCTCCAGCTCCTTTTCGATGATCCAAAAATGTCAGTTTCTCTCTGATTCAGTTTATTTAGCAGGGTATTCAAGCACTGGCATAGACAAAAGGAAGACATTAGATAACATGTCTTGCAAGTGCACTGAGAAAGGTGAATATAGAGTAACATGTCGTTAACTGTACATAGAAGCAAAGTAAGCAGTAAGTATTTCCGAGACTATAATGCCATCTGAAGATGATGATATGCCATCAATCATTATCAGTGGATAAGCACTGGTACCTCCTCGCTTCTCTTTACTATAAGACCAAAATTGTTTCGGATCTTTAGTGATAACTGTCTCTACGTCAACAACATATTTATTGTAGCAAGCGGCTGTCATAACGGAACACCGCTTACTCAGTAGCCTCAATTCAAGTTCATCTATGAGGTTTTTATAAATTTTGTAACGCTTCCGTATCTTTTCCCTTTCTTTTAAAGTTCTAATTAAATTCCCAGCTAACAAAGGTGGGTATGTCCTACGAACATGTGTAGTTGGTGGACTGAAATTAATCAATAAGTGTCTTTAACCTGGTGTACTATATTCTCTATTCGACTCACTCACTAAATTCGATTCGAAACTTATATTAACGTCGCCTACTATACACGAACTCAACTTCGACTGTTCAAATATTCTATTAGAAGAATTGAGGTAATGTTCCAACCCTAAACAAAGCACTGGTGGAGGCATATTTACTGCTCACAGAGCCACACGATAAACAGACTTTGCAATCGCTACGTAAACGATAGCCCACAAATCCTTACAGTTCACCCACTGACTCATGCGTTTAGAGTTTATTCTCAGCCCTCAAAACACCTCCCCGGATTTTTGCCCATTATACCTATCTCGTCTATAAATTATATTTCTGCTATCAACTAGCTCTGAGCTCATTACAGAACCACTTAACCATGTTTCAGTTAATATTATTACATCGTAGTTTTCACAAGCAACTTGACGATAAAAATTATGACATTTACTTTGTAAACCTCTAGTATTTTGATAATATATTTTTAATTCGAAGAATGATTTAAGTATTACGCACCGATACTCTGACAAAAAGAACATAAATAAACTATTAGAAAGAAAAAAGTTAAAATAATACATTTAAAGTGTCCTTGTTTCTTATTAAAAAGTGTTCTATTTTCCGGTTTTACACACATACCTGAAACGTACAAGGTCCACTTAGACTCAGGAGAATATTTTGTCACACGCAGTGTTGTTCCATGTGGTAATTGAACCCACTACACTTGGCACTTAGAAGACAGCATGACGTCCTTTTGAACTGCTCGACCATGTAGTTAAATAAGAATCTTACACCAATTCATCAGAGAGAAATTAAAAAAAAAACTTACATATCGTAACTTAACTTATTTCTGTTATCTAAATTGAAAGTCATTAGTTTTTTAAACTCCGAACAAAGATACAACTGAAACTAAATACACCTACCGTATTTTCACATTTCCAAACCCTGAAAGCAAATAATTTATCAAATTCGTGTCAACCAAGAGGCGGCTTTTAAGAAGGAAGGAGCAACCTTTTTGAAACTCCCGTAGATTGATTGCCAAGAAACACACACATACACACACATCTATAACATTGTTTTCGTAAGTGATTGCAAAACTGTATCCAAACAAACACTTACATGTTTGACACTTACAAATTTCCTGTTAATAAAAACATAATTTTAAGAGCACATTATAAACTCTACTGCAATAAATATTCACATAGGGTAACTGATGATTTAATGTAGACGTGATACAATAGTCAATATGTCAGACAATCAGCGGCAAAACAGATTGCAGGCTGTCGTTCAGAGTTCAGTCCAGAATAATTTGTGTAACTCGTGTCTGTTAGGCCTTTGCTGTGTGCATTGGCGGGGAAATTACACGTCAGCTGCAGATTTTAACCTGGAATAATCGGGTACTTCCTACTAAACCTAAGTCCAAAAACCAATAAGCTAAAATATATTTTATTATATGTTCTGAAAATTCCTGTGGATGGTGGGGTGTTAGCTATGAACGATTAACTGAGCCATATGTTTGTGAAAAAAGTAAAAAAAACATCGGCATAAGTGTATCAAGATATCATTCTTAAGAGGGTAGTTAAGCTCCTTTACAATACCATGTTCAATAACCAAGAATGGTCCTTTTAGCGAGACTTAGCACCGGGTCATTAAGCTCGATCCACCCAATTTTGGTTAGAAACGATCGTTCTGGACTTCATCATTGCTGAAGACTGGCCGTCATTTAGTCGTAACCTGAACAAGGCAAGCTCTAAACACCACGATAATTTGGCGTCCCTAAAACAATTCATACGATTGGCACTGAAGAATTTTTCAATAGAACATAAAACGTTCTGCTATTGCTATGTGTTAATGGAAACCACTTCTATTTCTATATATTTTAATGGTATTATATTAATGTATTAAACTGAGACACCGTAAGAGTAATAAATGGTGTGTCCAATAAAAAAGTTTTGCTTTTTTTTTTTGTAGCATTATTTATGGCAAGACTAAGTATATTTCTTTTTTTTCGTAAATAGATTCATATTATCTATAGAAAACACAAAACTCCGAAACAAATATTTGCAGATCATACAAACATTTAGTCTGACCCAGGAAACGAACCCAAGACCTCAAGCACACCAGTCTCATATGCTACCACTGCGCCACCGAGACAGTCAAATGTAATGTTTTGATATCAATTTTTATTAACGAAGTGGTTTGATTAATGAGCGGTTTTATTGCAAACGAAACAAGTTACAAAAAACATTATCTTAAAAGATTCTTAAATTTGTCTTCACTCATCATTTTAAAGATACAAATACTCAAAACTTTCAGGACACCTGTCAAAGATATCCGAAAGAAAATCTCAGAAAGGAGCCTTATTACAAAAAGAATTGATATTGCGAAAAAATATTACTTCAGCAATACGGAAAGAACTTCACACTCAAATGAGCAATCGAGGAATGAGCAATTTTGTTGAAAGAAAATATTTTTCAGTTCAGTTTGTATGTTTCTAAATGGGAATTGAACCATTAGTGATAAGCATATATTCACTTCATTGTATAGTTTTGAAATACTACACAGCCCCTTTACGCAAAAAAAAATAATAAAGCATCTCTAAAAAAGTGTTTTACTTTGTTAGTTTTCCAAGCATTTTTAGTAGGGGTGGTTCCATATAAATTTGCAAATGATAAAAATTTTAAATATAAAATAACAGTAACATACAAATTATAGTTCAGAACATTGTATCTGAACACTATCTTCTGAAATACAGGCTTTGACCTAGTTTAAAAGGTAAAGCCAATGTATTGTCTCAAACTCCACCGCATTTCTGAGAGAAACGGATACTATTACATTAGAATTACAGCTTTGCAAGACATGTTGAATTAAAGAACAATAGTTTCATATATTGTACATAGGCAAAAATAAATCATTTTTATTTTATTATATTTTAATGCAAACGAGGGTAAAACGATTTTATATTTTTATTATATCAATGTTATTTTGGTAAATTACCACTCTTGGATTCTGTTTATATTTTCCATCAGCTAGGCATTATAAAAAAAAGTATTAAAATGGAAAAGAAAGGTAAATGGTCTGTGTAACTCAGGTACTCAGGCTGTAAACATTAAAAATATCTTATTAATAAATAAACAAATAAATAATAGGCGTATTGAAAATTCCATATGTTGTACATAGGGAAAAATAAATCATTTTCATTTTATTATATTTTAATGCAAACGAGGGTAAAACAATTTTATCTTTTTATTATTTCAATGTTATTTTGGTAAATCGCCACTCTTGCATTCTGCTTATAATTTCCATCGCCAGGCATTATAAAAAAAAGTATTAAAATGGAAAAGAAAGGTAAATGGTCTGTGTAACTCAGGCACTCAGACTGTAAACATTAAAAATATCTTATAAATAAATAATAGGCTAATTGTGCGACATCTGCGGTGCCTGGCGGCAGCTATCATTGTCTTTGCTATTGTTATTGAATCGTGCATTTTTGCATGTTGGTATACGAATTTATATTTGTAAAAATATTAATTTATTAAGTTATTTAATTATACATATTATCTTAAAAGATTCTTAAATAACAAGATAAGTTAACTGTAAGTTAACTGACGTAGGTTAAACTGTGGCTGCATAGTTAGATTATTCGTAAAAAGTGATATTGTTTACTGTATTTTGTATAGAAGTCTTTAGAAACAACGTTTTAATATTAACTAGCTTTTTCTCGTGGCTACACGTGTATCTCGCTTATCGCGGTATAGTGTAGCCTTCCTCAGCAATAAAGGGATCTCCGTTGTAAGTTTAATCCAAATCGGTTAAGCGATTTAGCCGTGAAAGCGAAGATAACAGATGAACGACTGAGTTATTTTCGAATTTATGATGTTAGTACAGATAATAATGTCGTGAATTTTAGAAAGGAATAAAATAGTATTAGTAATCGCATAGTTTGTGCCTGTTCTAAATTCAAACAGTTTCAGGAACTTTAGACGATTATATTTACATGAAATTGTGCCAATTACATTGTGATTGTATTCTGAAATGCTGTAAAATAGTTTGTAATAATGTCCGGTAGCTACAAATTAGATACATTAAACTGGCGCTTGTATTATTTTGCTATATTTAGGATTGAATATCTAACAGTATATGTATGTTGTGCCTTGTAGTAATGAACTTATTTGAATGTATTAATGTGCTCTATATATATATATATATATATATATATCGCACATTAATGTTAAGTGTTTATATACACCATAAATAAAGTTACCTGTTAGTTTCACCAATCAAACTACTACGTAACAGTTTTGTAACTAATGATTGAGTTAGAGTTAGTAGTCAAGACCATAAGCAATTAAGGTAAATTATTTAGTGTGGTCAGCCAACGTAGGTACTGACACAAAACTAATATTAAAATAATAATAATAATTTTATCACTATGAACTAATCAATTTACTATTAAGCCGCGTACACGAACACAGCGGGAGCAAGATGGTGGCGGCAGCGGAACAGGCAGCGGCGCGTTCGAATATACATGAACTTAGCGACAGTGGAGCGGGTAGTGGCACGTTCAAATGAATAGACTTATATGGGAGTGCTCACGAACATAGCGGAGCGGGAAGCGGGCAACGAGCAAGTGATAAGCGGCGTACAAGCGGTGCGCATCAGTGTAGCGGTATCAAATAGGAATGGAATAAAATAGCAGTCACGTGTGATTATTGATTTTTAATTTTGTCACCAGGTCTATTTGTTAGTATTGTGAAGGTAATGCACCATGTCCATAAATAAAAGTCTTTTAAAAAAATAAAGTATGCAATATAATCGTCAGTAGAAATAAAAATAACTGTACCAAATGGAACGTTAACAAAAAATGTACAGATAGGATTAAATTCTGCATTAATAATTCCGAGCAATTAAACAAATATTATCAAGCATTGATTGATAGAGTAAAATTTAGCTTTGGCTTAGTCGGGCAATAATATAACAGATGGTTATGTATAACAACGATACTAAGAAACAAAATAATATCGGCATAATTGAATATTTTCGAACATATACAAAATCTAGTATAGAAAAGTCACGTTCTATAACCGTTAGTTTTACGCCAAATAGTATAGAAAAAAATGGCTACAACATTTACACATTTACAAGTACCGAGTTAGATTTGTGTGCGAGCAAGCGAACAAATGTAATTAGCCGACGATGTTGAACCATAGCGTTCCTGCAGTTTGCATTCTCTAATTGCACCCTTTACTCTGTACCGGTCGAGTTAACCGAAAATTTTGTTTGTCAATTGGCTACCGTCAATAAGAATGTAAAAGGGTTGACCTCAGTACTTGGATGATAGACACTTTTTTCTTATTTACTATGTAACTCGTACAATTCGTTGGCATCTCTCGGAAAATATACTTTAGCCGTCTTTCGATTCCTATGATTACTACAGTATTCTGTTTTATAACCTATGTCTCAATAAATGGACTAGTCAATACTAAACTTGTTCAGTCGCTCCCGCAGCAGAAGATTATAGTTTATTTGTACATTTAAAGTATTGATTGAACAACTAAGGTTTACTACGAAACATAAAATTGTTAGAGTGAAGGCCTCGAGTTAATTATAGTTATTAAGTAATTAAATAATATTGTTTACCATTTTAAATGTGGTTAAATTGTATTTAAATAGGTAAAGCGACTCATAACTTAAACTAATAATATCTAAACTAAAAGATCTATTAATTTTAAACTACCAGTGTAATAGAGGTTTCAAATATTTTTTTATTATAAAATTTGTGTGTAATATGCTTCCGAATTGTAACAAAAAACCTATATCTACCTACACTAGTCAACAGTATCAAAAAGAACTTAGAGGCAACGGGAAACATAGTAACTGGAGAAACAATAAACGCAAGGTATGCACCAAACAAGCATCGGACATCTACCTTCTTTGTTAATCTAATTAGTGGTACCCACAATAAAGATACCAAAGACAAAAATTGTGACACATCATAGAAGAACCAAGAAAAAAGAAAGCCATAGTTCAGTGCTAGATATGTCAACAGTACGGTCATATCAAGAATTATTGTATGAGACCAATAATATTTTTTCTTACTAATTCGAATTTATGATTCTAAAGTCATGAAATTTTCGTCTTCTAATAACACTAAAACCCAGTTCACATGAAATAAATATTTTGAGTGGCCCATGATTGCAAAAGAATGAAATCAACAAGACTGTTGAGACAATCTATTTATACTCAAATCTAGTTTCGCAGCACTTAACAGGCATTCAGTTTATTTTAAAGATTGATATATGATGCTAGAGGTTTAATCAACAGTATGTTATTTAATATTTACAAATAAATATTTAAAATATATTCAATATTGAAGAAAGAACGTTGATGAAATAAGAGATGTCTGCATCATATTTTTATTGCTTTTAGAATTATAAATTTATACTTCAAATGTCTCAATGTCAAATAAAATTCGTGTATTGGTTAAGGTTCAATGAATATTCACTGAGCTTTATATTGAAGAGTGAAATTACTATTGAAACATCAGCTTTAAGGAGTTTTTTTGAAATAATAGGATAACCAATTTAAATATATTTTAGATCTTTACTTCTCATTCATAGTTATTTATCAAATATAGATTGTTCTCATATTTTCAAATAAAAATCAGCCAATTTATGGAGTTTTACAATGCTGTTAGTTCTGTTTTCAAGCAATAGAATTTGTATTACTATAAGATAAATATGCACCAAAAATGAGGTATCATTCTTTTGTGTGTAAAAAGTAACATTAAACGCGAAATCTTTGTATAGTACAAAGGTAATTTCATAATGACGATGATCACAATGATTACATGAAAATTGTGCTTAGAAAAGCATAACTTACTAAAGTACTTACAAATGTACAAATGCGAATTAGATTCGTACACAGTGTAGTATGTATGGTACTCCCTTTTAATCTATGTAATACCTAGTTCTTTCATCTTGCAAAACGATACTTTTACAATCTATCTTGGAAAACGACACTTCCACTGCATCAATATAAGTCGAAAGTTGTATTAAAGACAAACTTAACAACAAACTCCCCGTAGAAAATTGTTTTAGACCATTTTTAAAGAGAATGATATTGGTTTGTTATCGCATAAGTGATTTCGTAACAAACCATATTTTTAATAAATTATGGTTAATTTTCTGATTATAGTATAGTACATAGTAGTATTGCTTTTGGCAATAAGGCCGCCCTTTGTACACTCTAACATTTTATGTACTCTCTTCTAACTGTAATATTATAGTGTGCAAATAAAGAGTTTTCTATCTATCTATCTATAGTAGTATTTAAGAGATTTGACGAACTTTAGACATAAATAGATTCGACGTTGGTAGTATTACTTGCTCTCGATCTCAAGAAAAAAGGGTTTTATCAGATATAAATGGATAATGGAAGTATTTATATTAGAAAATTGTTAAAAACATATCATGTGGTAGAACGATGAATCGTCAAAAAGTGTGTAAAAATCTATAAATAATTTATATGTAGTAGTTACTTCAATACGTAAGCTGTAACACTTGTAAGGATAAAAATCCTTATACCAATTTAAATTCTAATAGCCTTTGATCCCCTACTTTAAATAGGTCACTCATACCTAAATAAACATACATATACATACTCATATCTGTTCAATGCGCGCAACGTCGCCTTCGAGAGACACCATGTAACGACCGATGTCTTAAGGATGGGACCGACGTCTTAGGGATAGGATATCTATACTTAAGTTATATTAAAAAGTTGATTTAAACAGAGGCTGGTAGCAGAAAGATGAAGTACTAAAATCTAAGGAATTAAATAATATAGTTTAGTCATTTAACATTTTAAAAGAAAATATTTAACATTTCGAATTTCTTAAAACACATGGTCGGTTATTCACAAACGTTGTTTAACTTTAAGCAACGATGTTGTGTTATTTTCATCTTTAAAGCCGTAACTTAAAGTTGAAAACAACACAGAACGTTTTATTAACACACATAGAAGTTAAATAACTCTAGTTCTTGGGGATAGGAAATTCAAAATGCGGCAATGCCGTTGCAGGTAATTTTTTGGTTTTGCTATCATAAATCTTAGTTAATCTGGTATCAAACTTTAAGCACAGTATATTTTGTTCATCAAAGTCACTTATATTTCGCCCTAGGCAATACTAGAGCCAATGCATTGATTGGATTGCTTTTGGCATAGTTTTGACTAACGTTTATAGTAATTTATCGTAAGGGTCACCAAATTTCAGTAGTCTTATTAAGTACTCTAAGTCTCCTTAAGTTCCGTGTCCACTTGTGACCAACGACAATTACTGAAAATAGTCTATGTAATAAGGGATTTACAACAATTTGTGATCTAAAAATCTTAACACGAAATTGAGGATTGAACTTCAAATCTATATAATATTAAAATATATATAATATTATAAATTCAAAAGTAACTCTGTCCATCTGGTACGGTTTCACGGCTAGCTAGCTGCACCGATTTCAATGAAATTTAATTCTTGAGGAAGGAAATAGTTACTCTATTGCTTATTGCTTGCAAAAGCTAGTTTCACTAATAAAGATATTTGGTATTTCAAGTATTTTACAAATAATTCAGAATAAGAAGTCATTTTAACGAGTTTCTCAGTTAACTTACTTATTATTTTTGCTGTTTATTTGCTACTGTAACACTTTGTATATGAAGATTTTTGGTGCTTTTTTTTGTAGTTTCTCAATATTTTTTTAAATCCGTTTACCTACTTTAATCACAGGACCCAGAATGTAGTTACAAAAAATTCAAATATTCTCCTCGGATTACATTGAAGAGACGAGTGGTGTTACCTACTTGACATTTACGTTATATGACTCTGTGACTTCCCAGCGCATTACTGCTCAAAGTTTTCCTTGTCCACACTATCCGGTTGTAATTGAAGTGTCCCTTGAGAGATTAGCGCTCCAGTGTGTTTTGAGAGACATAAAACAACATATGTCCTGAGAATGAAGAGCTGAAAAGACAACTGACGAGTATATACATTTGACATGACCCGTAAATGACGCAGGCGACACCATGCGTAAGGTCACACAACATTAATATGTTCTGTCGAGCGGTAAGGACATAAAAAATGTTTGCTAGTAGAAAATTCAGAACTTTTACTAGCTATACTAGTCAGTGTTGTAATTCAGTTAGCGTCATCCAAAAAAAATTGGTGCTGGTAGTGCTAAAAGATTTGTTTTTTAATTTTAAAATTATAATTTTTGCAATAATCAGCCCGTTACCATGTTGAAATTCTACAAACGTAATCGATATTAGAAAACTAATAACTGTATACGAATTACATCATTTCAAAAAGCACGAGTTCGAATCAGAATATTACTCAATAAAGCAAGAATGTAGAGGCATTAGTGGTTGTAGAAAGAGAAAACTAAACAACACTTTTCTTTTAAAAGACAAATCCAACATTACGAATAGATATCCTGTGTCGCGGGGGACTTTACGAATATACATGAAACGGATATGAACACCCACTTAAGACAAACAATTTATGAATCACACAAAGTGTTGTCCCATGTGGAATTTGAACCCACAACTTTTGGCGCAGTGGAAAGCGGCGAGGCAGTCGACTTGCATCTTGGCTAAGGGGGCTAGGTTTTATTAAACTGTTAAAACCACAAGCTTTATATCGCTGAAAGTAATGACACGAATGTAACTAAATTTTTTTATAACTAGTAGTAGTATTTGCAATATATCTGTAAAATATTTTATTAAAGTTAAAATAAAATGATCACTTCATAATTCATATGCATTCGATGATAATTCAATGTTTATATCATTGAAGTGCGTTCTTGCTGTTCATATCATTTATGTGCGTTCATGCTTTTTCCTAAGCTTTAAAAATCTACAGCTGAGGTAAAACTCGAAACAGTCAGCCTGTATAACAATTAAACACTTAATACTTAAATTGACGATGACTGAAAGATTAAATTTTAAAGCTTTAAAAAACCTTCTATCTCTCTCTCTATAATATTAAATATACAGCTAAAATACCTTTGTAAGGTTATTTTGCTTTTAAAGAATTGAACTTTTAAAAACCAACATAAACAACAAGATCAAACACAAAGTAGTACCTTTTCTCCTGCGTTTGTAAACTGATTTCCTTATGGTTGAGTATCAATAGATACTCGTCAATAGACGAAGGACGGAGTTTTATTGTTGTAAAAAAAATTTAATAACAATGTTCTTGTTAAGTAAAAAAAGTTTTAAGACGATTAAAATATCAACTATTTTCTAAATTACAAATACACTTTTTTTATTTAACTTATTCTTAAACTTAACATTTAGTAAACGATTCATTAGTTAAATCATAACTAAAGTATACAATAAGTCACTAACAAAGTGTACGAAGTAAGGTAACGAGTGCTGCCTTTGATCTCACGTTGGCATCCGTCTCCTTTGAGAACTGATTGAGCGCACCACTCTGTGTGCATACGAAAACGTCTGCCTGCCTCTACTCGGTAAGAATTTACGTCACATCTTTATCAAAACCGTTTACGTTTATATGGTTTTCAAAAAACTAAAATTCATATTTATTAAAATTGGTCAATTCAATATCGGTGGTGCTTGGGCTCAGTACAGTACGTACGGTAGCACCAAAACGAATACCAATAATTGCCTCCAATGAAAATTATATTTTCACATTTCAAGGAGCATTTTCCAAAGCTCCTTAAAACAGCGCTATTCTGTCAACGTAAGTATTATTAACGTGGCCCAATCTCGAGCGTAGAAGACGATGGTCGCGACTCGCCAGAGTGAAGAATACTTGCGGTAGAGCGGAAGTGTGTTTACGTGATCAGGTAGTGTTTTTTTTATCAATTAGATTTATAGTTATTTATTATTATTTTGTATATATAGTTTATTTATTATTTTGATTTAACACGCATTCGCGCACCACTCTGTGTGATTTTTTTTTTTCTAATCGGATTCATCGCTTTAGACATTAGTCTAAAGCGATGAATCCGATCAGAAAAAAAAAGTTTTTGAGAAGTAGAAGCCTTTATATGCGATACAGGGGCGATGAACACGCATAAAATAATAAAAAATGCTAGTATAAAATCCTATTAATATTATAAACGCGAAAGTTTGTAAGGATGTTTGTTACTCGTTCACGTAAAAAGTACTGAACGGAAAATTTACAGTAATATCGCTGATACATCAGAATAACACATAGGCTACTATTTGCCGCGCAAACCGACATTTAAGCGGCCGCGGGCATAAACTAGTATTGTTATAAAGTAATACAAAGAAAACATTATCTAGTATACTATTAGGTTTTAAATTTATATATTGAATTAAATTTACTACTTACTTATAGCTTTTAGCAGCTATAAACATGAAGCGATATTTATGTAACTTATTTCATTGCCTTCAAGAGCTTTCACACTAAATGATCAACGTCTATAGTTAGACATAATAAACTTGCTTTTCCATAACTATTGTAGGGTTTCCTGTAATATTAAAGTTAAATTTAAATGTTAATATAATGGGTTAACATTAAATCGCATGTTTTCAAGTCAGTTAAATATAAATTCATTTTTTAGTCAATAAATGATATGATGATAAGGTAAAAGTTCATTTTTAATACGCTTTTATTAGTTTCACCTGTATGGTTGTTTGTTTGTAACCGACTTTTTAAGCAAGTTTTTAGATTTTTTCAAAACTAAATTTATTATTGTTATAACAGACACATAAGGATCGGACTTATGGCAGACTCATAAGTCCGAGATCAAGTACTCGTCAAACCTATCACACATTACAAGACTAAAAAAACTAAAAACTTCACGCCATTTCGGGTACCAGTAGCTGGGGAACCATGTGAACCCAAAAAGAAAATGTCTGAAGCACCGAGGTGCCGTGGCCGATCCACGGCTTTACACGATACGGTATTGTAGGAGGTATATAGACATACATGCACACACATATTTATACTATCCGAAGTCAATCCTTATAATATTCTATTTCCTATTCTATTGAATTTATATCTAAGTAAATATTTCAAGTGATATAATAATATCAGATAATGAAACTCTTTTCTTATTACTATATATTATTATTATTAGAATATATAACAATTACTATTAATATAAATAA
The DNA here is from genome assembly GCA_003709505.1 of Hyphantria cunea. Lineage (NCBI taxonomy): Eukaryota > Metazoa > Arthropoda > Insecta > Lepidoptera > Erebidae > Hyphantria > Hyphantria cunea. The sequence goes on from PKRV01000248.1 coordinate 1,557,101, forward strand.
TATAAGTAAATCAAATAATATTTATTGATATTGTATACATTTGCCGTAAGGGGACCACACCCTTTCTTACGAGGCCTATAGTATTTGGCCGGTGCAAGCGCATCGATGCATTCAGTATCGGACTGCCCTCGGTCGCGCGAAACCTGACGTGTTGAGTTAATTGTATTAGTTGGTGATTATCATTATTAGAATCGCTAATTATCGTGCGTGTTTTTGTATGTCTTTTAATTGTATTCTTTTTCACCTAAACTTAATGTATTAATTACTGTGAACTTTATCCTTCTGTTTGTGAGTGACATTAAAGTTTTGTTCCTACCTTCAACTCAACTTTCATTAGAATCTGGAACTTTCTGTGAGTATACCTATACCACAACTGGTGAACCCGACGTGATTGGAAGTAGCCTTCGAAGGAAGCAGATCAACAATCAGCGCGCCACCATCATGTTCACTCCCACAGCAAGTCTCAGCCAGCCAGCAACCTCGGCCTCAACACGGATACACCACATGCAGGAAGCGACCGCTCCAGCCTGGTTTACCCCTACGGCCTCAACAGCGTCTAGGCACAGCACACTGCAACTACGGTCCATGTAAGCAGAGCATTTCTCTCCCGTCTATGCAGCAGCCAGCCACTATGCAGCAATCACCCCGACTCACTGGGGACCTTCCGCAGCACCGCGCACCGCATGCGATCCCGACTCACTGGGATCAGCGGACTTCAGCCCCGACTTACTGGGACTAGCGGCATTCAGTTCCGACTCAATGGAACTTGCGGCACTCAGTTCCGACTCACTGGAACTACTCAATCCTGGCACTGGCAAGCTCCGCAACGAAGCACAGACAGCTGACTCATCCAGATATCAACCTCCGGTCTTGGAGGGGAGTGATGTGGCGACTTCCACATACAGCACAACAACATAAAAATATATGACAGCGCCATCTACCGAAGAAACGTCGAACTACGGAGCAACAAAGAAAACTAAGAAATTACCAATCCTAAATCACGCAATAGCAGTTCTCGCGCCGATTAACATATATCACATCAACCGTTGGGCAGTGGCCCGCCAGGCATGATCACCTCGCCTCGTCGGAGGATCCTCCCTTTGTGTTGGAGGGACATGTGGCCCGTTCCTCCACAGTATTGTTTCATTGATTTTCATTATATGCCGATGTCAACTAAAATGCCAATAAAATAATTGATATTGACGGAATGGGAAGATCCTTCTAGTGTAATGAAATAATCGTGAATATAATATAATATTTTATAGTATAGAGAGAGAGATAGCAGTTTTTTAAAGCTTTAAAATTAAATCTTTCAGTCATCGTCAATTTAAGTATTAATTGTTTAATTGTTATACATAGGCATGTATATATAGGAGCTCATAGCCCAGTTGCACTCGGTGATTAAAAAAAAAAACAATCATCGAGGGTAAGCAACGATGGCGCGGTCAGTATCTGGATGGGTGACCGCTGGTGGCATGTTACCATGAGCGTCTCCGTGATTCGGAGGTCACGTTAAGCAGTCGGTCCCGGTTGTTATCATACGATAACAGTCGTGAAGCTTAGTAGGAGGCCTTCGGGCGGCTTAAAAACATCCAACGGCAAGATTTACGTAGCCACAACGTATTCTTGCCAGTCCCCAACCCGCACTTGGCCAGCGTGGGGACGTATGGCCTTAACCCTCTCCTGAGAGGAGACCCGAGCCCACCAGTGGGACATTATGGGTTGTTGTTTTAATTGTTATACAGCTGACTGTTTCGAGTTTTACCTCAGCTGTTTTAATGCTTAGGAAAAAGCAAGAACGCACATCACAATAAAGAAATAGTGAAAATAATGATGATATCTCGGCTATCTTGTGGTTCTTCCATTATCTATAGGATTTTAGCACTAACAATGAATGTTTACCGATTTTCTGGAATATTCAATTCTATAATGTGGTTTTACCTCATCATAATATTGCGCTATAATTTTAGGGTTCCGTAGTCAAATGTTAAAAATAAATCCCTATAGTTTTGTTATTAGAATTTATTTTTACAATCGTTCACTAATACTGAAGATTATGTGGTTTCCTAGTCTATTTAGATATTTATTTTGCTGTAATAGTAATGAATGGTATGAAAATAAAAAAATCAACACGTAGTAATTTTAAAGAAGTAATCCCTTGCAGAGTGTAAAATTTTCTGCGTAATATGTTCACGTCCCAGTTGCTTGACAATATTGCATATGGCTCTGTGTTTGTCATTCCCTTTATTATGCTACTTTGTGTTGTTTTATGAGACGCAATATTGAGCAATGATGGGTCACATTTCCGTACAACATTATGAATTCGCCGGGGAACCAAATATTATATTACAGAGAGCACTATCTTGTGGGACTCTTCGTAATTGACAGTAACTGTAATACCGAGTGCCTTAACTTAATTTAAGGCCCAAGAGGTATTTTGTACCCAACCATCTAATATTATTGAGTGTACGCGAATCATTCACAACATAAACTTCAGAAACGGTATCCATTTTATTATTAATATTTGTCTTCAAAAGCGATAATCGGGTATGNAGAGTCCGTCAAAGAATGTTTGCACAGCCATCTTTGAGACAGAATTAAAGATATTATTACATTTCTCAAGCTCTTTCTCTCCACTCGGTATTTCCGGGAAACATGGACAAAATATATTGTAAGAGTATCTTGTGTGTTTTTGCGATTCTATTTTCTACAGTACGTGTCTGTATCCGGACGTGAAAATCCGTAAATAAACAACATTAAAGGAAAAATTACACCTCGTGCTATGTTTTTATTGAAAGTGTTCGCAAGGAACAATTGTTTATTGCGAGTTAATTGAAATTGTTTTAATACTTATTTACTAACAGATATAATCTCAAGTACTTTTTTTATATACGGCCTGGCCAAATTACACATTTCTGCATTCATAAGCAGATTCCAAGAGTGGTGGTCACCATACTCAATATGAATGCAGACAATGCTATAATGCTGCATGTGGGACCCACACCATGGTGGGTTAGTGATGCTTCATCATCACTGGTCTTCCATTCACTAATGAAACACGACAGCACGAACTCTGACATTTTACGGTGATCTTCTGTGCGAGGGTAGTACCGCCCCCTTTTACAGGGGTACATTTTACAATTGCATTTTATACTGTGACCATCCTTTTTAGTTAAAATTTGTAATCTTGTTATCACTACAGTAAGAATCCTGCCCATCTAAAATATGAATATAAAATGTTCATGGGTGCTATTTTAAAGCCTCATGAGTTTTGCAAATGCAAATGCACTTAAATGCGTATAAGTGTAAATTTTTAAGTTTTTGGTTAAATAGAAGTGCTAAAAACCATAGGAATAAATGAACAGTACACCAATGGAAATCGTTAGATTCTAGATATCTAAAAGTTAAGAGTAATAAATGTGATGCCAGCCTTTGTATGATTTCGAGTTGTACAAATTCCACTCCTCACGCCGTTTTCCTTATTAAGGAAGGTCATAATTACCCAGGTGTGGGATGATCTTCTCCATAATGTCTTGCCACTCATTCCTCTCCTTGTCCGAATGAAGAGGAACGTAAAGATTGGCGTCTAAAGCCGTTCGGATCTGTCAGTCCACCTAATCAGGCTTTTTCCGTCAACATTTCTGGTGGCCATTAGTTGGTCGACGTTGTTCCCTTCTTTTCTGGCGATGTGACCTAAGAATTCAAGAACCTTTCGTAAACATATAGAACAGAGTCAAGTCTTTACATTTAGTTCGTGCAAAAAGGACATAGTAGTACGGAACGCCATCTATCGGATCTGAAACATTCGTCTCCAGCACCACATCTCAAAAACATCTATGCGGTCGTGGTCATAATTTTTTAGCGTCCATGTCTCGGCCTCGTAACTGAAAATGGAGAATACCAAGGTTGTACCACCACCACCAGCAGTTTTATTTTGGTTTTGCGGGATATGTTACGATCCTTCCACATACCTTGTAGTTGGGTCATCGCATTTTTGGACATCCCTATGCGTCTTGTGATTTCCTTTTCACACGAACGCTTATATTTGCCCCAAGATAGACAAAATCTTCAACAGTTTTGAATTTGAGAGCACCCGTGAGTTCCAGTTTTTTGCCACTATCAGTTCATACTCAGATCAGATCAGATATAGTTTTAGATTTAAACTAGTTGAAATCTATCAAGACAAAAATGTGTGCAGCAAGAGAACGGACAGATTATAATGAACAATAGGCTGTAAATGGACAGAGCTCCACCAAACCTAGTCTACCTTTTATATATGAGCCTTGCAGAACATTTCAAAGTCGGTATGCAAAATCTTATGACTTATGACAGATATCCAATATTCCTCGAGGCGGGCGGACCGAGTGCAGCGGAACACTCATAGAACACAAATCAAGCGAGGAAAAATGAAGGAAAAGAAGCAAGACAAAGCGGCTGCTCGATCGACAAGAATTTCATTGTGAAATATGTGTTATTTTCTATGAAAAATGTATTCGGCTTTTAACACAATAACTCAGAAAAGATGGATAGCGTTTGTATACAGCCATATATAATATGCATATAAAATTTACTACAGTAGAGGTAGTAACAAATTGAAACAACTAATATCGGAATAAATTTAAGAAGGTTGAAGATACTGTATTATGTATCATATCTATTGTAGAGTTAGTTATGACGTTATTATTGATCATTTCTATGCAATGACTGCATTTTGTGTGGCCGACAAATTGTTGTTCTGAGCCTTAGTGTTATTTGTGTTTTTTTCGTCTATGTTTGTAAAGACTAAAAAAATATATGTTCATGGTGCGGTAATTGATGAAAGGAAATGGTCACAAGTAAGAATTAAAAATTATTACCGAATTTTATGTATAGTTGGGAATACCTACAAATCGGATTCCTTGTCACCATAGAGACAATTTTAGTATTGAAAGGGTTGAATTGTACCTATATTTAGTTTTTGTTGTATAGCGGGACTTATTCGCAATAAAATTGTTTTGAAGATTACGTTACCTTCTGTACCCTAATGTTTTGAACGGGTTATATCGCTCGTGGTCACAGGGAGAGAGGTGTGAGCTTAGCGAAACGCCTTCGTGACCGCAAGGCGTGACTACCCGTTCGTTACGTTGATTGTTTGTAATGTAGGTACTTTTACACACTACACTGCCGACGTCTGCACACTTTATCGCATCATTACGGTGGGAATAACCTATGTTATATAAGAACTGTGAGATATATACAGTAAGATGGTTTTTGCAGGTGAAACTTAAAATACTTTTAATGTCTGTAAGATTACAAATCAAATTATACATTCGTTTTGACATCTTGATCGAATATGCAAAGCTCTAACATTGCGCTGTATATGCTGGATCCATATATCTGTATCTAAATATCTGTAATACAAAGGCCATCAATTTACCAGATAGTTTATTCACGTACGAGCAAACCCCCAAGGACCCGTTTATCAACAAAACGAACAGTCGATTAACGTGATCTACACGAAGGTGCTAACTCAACAGACACTCGAACACGTTGTTATGATTAACTCTCGATGAAGTAAGGTCGAGGAAATGAATGTCTATGTTATACTTATAAGATCTTTGGGTACGTGATCTCTGTTCCATTGAGAGCACAGTGGTTCTGAAATTTGGGAAATTACAAAGTGAACATCTAGTCCTCATAGGATAGTCATAAATTAGTAGCGTTATAAGATATCTGAGTATTGAACTATTGGGTGATATTTTGAATGAATTGTGTGTGTATGATAGATACAGCTTCGAGAGTGAAATGCTTCATAGAGGTTGCAAGGGTATTTTGCTTACCAAGAATATGTACATAATGAGAGTGTAACTGCTGTATAGTATTTTAAATTTTTTGCCCAATCTTCACGATTAACTAACTGGTTCGATTCCGGACGTTCATGACGCGAGAACAGGACAAATGAATATCACGATATGAATACTCAAGTATTACAAGAGACGCAAAACATTCAGTTGAGACTTTTAACTTGAGAACGTACATAGATAAGAAACTAAACGTTTATGAGTTACCGAACTGCCAACTACTACTAACGCGCTGAGGAAACGGTTGAGAGAGCCACTGCGCCGCCGGAAATGAATTTTTTTTGTCAATAAATGTCGTTAATTGTAGCTAAAAAACAGAAATCAAAGTTGATCATAGTAAAAAGCATATAGACATTATCTTTCGCCGTGGGAGAGGCATGCTTCGATATATGTGGACCGGGTAGACCAAAGGAATACCACAGTATAATAGGAAACTATAGTGAATTTCAAGGAAGCCCAATTTCTCTTCATCGATTATAGGGTGGGGGAGGTACTCAACTACGGTTATTGAAAGTTATAACATGATATCTTAAAATATATAGAACACAATCGTTCAAAAGAAGATAGGTTTAAATCTTCTCCTGATATGTGACACGTTTAAGTAATGAAGAAAAATGCGAGCTCTAAAGATCACAGGCTTTAGTTTAAAAAAAAAAACAAAATTACAACTGTACAGTCGTACCTAATAAAGGTATTTGCATTTCTAGTCATTAATAAAGTAAATTTCGAAAATAGTAGTATTCTCCTACTCTTCCCATAAGCGCTTAAATCATTTGGTCTCATCATAATATGTCTCGTCATAATATAAAGAATATATGAACCTTAGCACATTTTATAGATTTGATCCTCGTTTTGAACATACTTCCCCATCTGCCAATATTGTAATACTTGGTGTCGACATATCAAGCGAAGTCCAGTTTCGTGATCATTTGGAGGGTAAAGTCAAATTGGCCTCGAAAAAGCTCGGTGTGCTCAACAGATCGAGACAGTATTTCACTCCAGCCCACCGCCTTTTGCTTTATAAGGCGCAGGTCCGGCCTCACATGGAATACTGTCCTTATCTTTGGGCGGGGGCACCCCAATCTGGTATTGGGGTGCCCCCGCCCAAAGATAATCCTCCCTCCTCCCTTTGGTTTGATTTGATTCCCAAGAAATTTCATTTCGGTTAGATTCAATGGCGTTGCATAGAGATGTGGCTTCACTGTGCATCTTTTACCGCATTTACCATGGGGAGTGCTCCGAGGAATTGTTCGGGTTGATTTCTGCCGCCTCTTTCCGACATCGTCCTTCGTGACAGAAATTTCATCCCCATCATCTAGATGGTTGGCAGTGCACAACTGTGCGATTTTCAAGGGAATTTCTGCCTTGCACAACAGAACTGTGGAATGAACTGTCGCCTGCGGTATCCCTGGACCAATACGACCTTCAAACCTTCAAGAAAAGAGCTTACTCCTTCTTAAAAGGCTGGCAACGCACTTGTGACGCCTCTGGTGTCGCGGGTGTCCATGGGCGGTGGTAATCGCTTACCATCTGGCGATACGTCTGCTCGCTATATCGAAAAATTGAACTAGTACTGCGAAATACTAAAACCTACTATACATTCTATACACACATATATTATATTATTCTTAGATCTGAAAAAGTATACAATAAACCTCTAAATTTGCTTAAATGTACAAAATGAGTTTAGGCAACTTTTTACTACTTAAAAATTATTTTGATGTTTGTTAATTTATTTTTCTTAATTCTTGATTTTAATGCCTTCAAAAGGAATGCTTTAGGCATTCAGTTACCTTTGCCATTAAATGAAAACGGCTTTTATATTAGACGAAATTTAAAATATCAAACATGTTGGCTTAATAAAAATACACTAATACGCGTAATACTTTTTCAGTAACAAATTTTATAACGAAATCAAGTCAAGTTTTTAGTACATTCAAACTTCGGTATTAGGCCTCGCCCGATTAATATCGGATCTCTCACTCCAAATCTCGCTGTGTCTACACAGAGAGGTTTAAAATATTGATGACCGGGTTCTTAGAGTCAGCGAATTAACGTTCTGAAGAAATTAGGCGGTAGTAATTGGATGGAGGCGAGGAGGAAGATTGCATTTATACATGTCAGAAACATTTTCTGTCTGTGGGTTTTCTTTTGATGAAGATTGAATTAGGATCAAAAAGATTTGAAGCAGGTATACATTAAAAGATTCTTAGAATTAGATAATATTTAACACGTATTTTAAAATAAAACTGGAAGGGAAAATAGTAGGCAGGAAGAGAAAGTCGGCCTTTCACTGTACGTATGGCTGGTACATGTATATTGAATATCCTTGTTTTAACCCCCGACGCAAAAATAAGCATGTTATAAGTTTGACGTCGAGGTCCGTCTCTCTGTCTGCGTGTGTGTATATATCTGTCTGTAGCACCGTAGCTCTCAAACGGATGGACCGATGTCAATGTGGTTGCTTTTTCATTCGATGCCAGTTTCCTTGCAATGGTTTTTAGCTATATTTGGTTAATATCGGTCCAGTTGTGTAAGAGTATCAGCTCTTTTCCAAATGATGTGAGGCATTTATGGCGTATGATTACTCGATTAAATGCTTGCATAGGGTTTTTTTGAACTTTAATCATTTAGACTTGTTTATAGAACAAGGCGCCACCGCGCCTCATTAGTTGAAAAGCCGAAAACTTTCGCTATCGAATACTTTAACATTCATCATCGTCATCAGCCTATATTGCGGTCTACAACTAAAATAGCTCTTTTCCATTGCACGCCACTCTGATCGATTTTGGGTTTCTTCTTTGACATTATTTTTATAATTTATTTACAAATTGATAGCTTCTTGATAGTCTAATTGTAAATAAAGTCTGTATTAATTATAGCCTATTTATACAGGAAAAGGAAGACAACATATTAACTAACAAAAAGTCATTATTATATTAAGTGACAAAATCAATTCTTTCCACAAAATATTGTATAAGTAAAATAATAAATAGAAAAAAAAACATAGTTTTTAAGCGTTTAATGAAAAGCACTTTTGAAATTGTTTTATCTCATAGAAATATATTGTAAGGTATTTTTTGTACTCTCTTATTTTTTGGGCGTACAAAGTAGCCACTATCAAAATAAAGGGACATTCTGACCAAAACAACAATTAACACATCAGGCGCACTACGTTATTTGACATTGACATGGGTCTTTAGGGACTAGAGAATGGTAATGTTATAATTTTGTACCAGTTTTCAATTTCATATCGCTTATTTTAAATGTACTGTTGTTTTTTAGTCATTGACAAAATATTGTGCACAAAAAATATTTCATACGTCACGAGTTCACATATTTTTTATATATACGCTTAATGTAAGTATGCATGGAATCTGAATGTAATTAGTATTCCTTTTTTATTATTTTCTACAATATTAGTCAAGTAGTTATATTTCAACATTTTAAAAATAATAGAGTAATCTACTAAGCTCCAAAATTTATCCTCTTAGTCTTACATATATACTGCCATGTCAGAAAAATATGATGAGAATAACTTTTTACGATGCCCGCGCCGTCACGAGAAACCGACACTCTGAAGTTAGCAGTCAACATTTTAGTTTTTCAAATTTTTATCTTATTACGCCAAAGAAGTATAAGTTGTAACGAGTGTACATAAGTACGTGTAGTAAGTAACACAATTTTTTAAAAATATTCCAGGCAGAGTTGTATGGTGATAAGGGAAAAACTTAATTGAAAGGAAAATTCACCGTTTTATATTTATAATGAAATCAGTAGAATCTCTTAGAATGGAATCAATAAAACAGAAACCAACCTTTACTCCTATTTTTTCCGTGCCAAATTCCCCTCGTGTAACACCTCCTGGTGGCATTTCGGACTCGAACCGACTACGACCGCACGCCTTCTCAGGTACTTGAAGCTGGGGAACCAGGTGTACCCTAGAAAGGAAAATCCTGAACCCCGACGTACCTCGGGCCACCTTCTTTTGTAGATTGCCCCCTCCTACATGAAAATCTCGACGTTTCTGTTACTGAAGGGCGCGTACGCTTCGCAGCGTCCGCACCACCATCCGTGCCTGCTCTTGCTAGTGTAACAGATGGACTCATCTGCCACCTCCAGGCTTGCGCTTATGGAAGACGGAGATCATTCTGTGATCTCCGGCGCCTGTGTCGCCTGCGGTACCTGGCCAGTTTCCGGGCCGTTTAGAGATCTAAACCACTACCGGTCCCACTCAGCCGTCTCCTTGGCAACTATAACTTGCTCACAGAAACAAACGGTGGAGTTTTACGCGCTCTCGCTCCGCAATATGGCCGTAATCATGTTGCCGACCGGGAAAACTGCCTCAGCTTCCCTCCATGCTGGACACTCTACCAGCATATGGAGCACCGTATCCACGTTCTGGCAGCTCTGCCCAAAGCTGTGGTGGACTAGTGGTGGAGCCCATGGGCGCTTCTAGCCCCTTACATAGGCACGGCCCCCTGATTTAGGAGAACTAGGCCGAGTCTTTTGACCCAGTTTTCCAGGGCTCTTCCGCTCGGGTTCGTGCGTCTGGAACCCCAAGTCTCTGACCAGGCATTAACCCACCTTTACACCTGCCATGAAATGACAAGGTTGGATTGGGAAAAGGTGGCCAAACTGTTGAAAAAGTTCTATTTTTAAAACACAATAAACACAATTCTTGAAATAAAAAAAAAACTCTTTTTGCCCCTAACATACAATGTCTTCTGTCTTTAGCATACTACAATTAATGTTTGTTAACTATGAAGAAACGAAAATAATTGATTGATGTCAGAAAGAATAATCCCATTATATTTAAAATACATATATAGATTTGCAGAAGTTATTATTAGACATACAATCTATGATATATGTAATTTAATATCTAATTAGATTACATTTACAGATCATCATCATGTTTTTTATACTAAAAAAATTCAAATTTTTTATGTTTTTCGCTTCCAATAATATAAATGAGATATATTACTAGAAGCGAAAACCCTGAACAGATGTAGTAGGTTTCAGTCATCAGAGTGCTTTGTGAGTAAAGTATTAGCTGATACTATCAGAGCTTTTATGTTTTATAAGAAAAATAAATAAAAAATGTAATGTACAAACTAACGCACCTAAAATAAGCCGAATTGAAGATCATTTTTCATTCCTTACATTTGACAGAGATTACGTGCAGTCCATTTGTTTTTGGTATTTACGAACAGTCCCGCAAATGGGGTCGAGTTGGGAAAATAGGCATTGTCCACGTTCATTAGTTTTTCTCTTTGTCCTTTTTCGAGTCCAGCTTATATAGTAAAAAATTATCTGCGTAGAAGTATACAGACCGGGAGCTGAAGAGAGTTGAGTGTGCAAAATATGAGGACCGCATTCTTTAAACAGTTTTGAACTCAGAAAAGCTTGCAGATTATGATTCTGAATGTTGTTCAGAGGTTTCTTAGTCTATTTTTTTAATCTTCTCCCCTTGGAAGTCGAGTTAACACACATTTTTAATTGTTGTTTTAAAATATTAAAATAAAAATATTTAATTTTTTCTTATGATTGAAGATACTCATAGCTACTGAAAAGAATAAAAAAATAAACAAGAGTTGTTGAAAAATAAAATATTTCGGATAACCAATTTTTTACATGAGTAATAAAAAAATCAATTGTTTTTATTTGGACAGTCATTATTAATACATTTTCATTACAGATTATAATTTAGTCGTAATTTTTTCCAAGAACAAGTCTTTATTTGACATTTTGATGTATATTTTCAGGGCTGAATCCACAAATCGGGCAATGGTGGCTAAAAGACGAATGCGAGTCATATAGTTGTGGAGGATTTTATGATCTCACAAAATGTTTTAAGCAACATGGCTCATCGTTTGTGGAAGTACCAGCCTTAAATTCGAATTATTTAGAATCATGATTCATTTAAAATTTTTGGTTCAAGGATGCTTTCACAAATATTTCACGCAGTAAAATTTCAATTTGCTTATATTAAAATCCTTAGAGCTGATACAGACATTTTTGTATTGGAAATTCATTTTCTAATAAGCTAGCACGTCAAGGCGTTGTAGGTCTATGGTTTGACGGTTCTTATCAGAAGAAATACATTTTAGGATGTTATTTCGTTGCTAAATTTAGCTAAAATTACACTATCTAACTGTTGCGATTCGACTACCAGATTGGAGTAAAAATAGTTTGAAATCTGCATGGTTAGATTTTGTACAAAAAGCAATTAATATTATAAATTCGAAAGTAACTATATCTATGTGTCTGTTACGCTTTCACGGCTAAACTGTTGAACCAATTTAAATGAACAATGAAGATCCTTTGATTCTTAAGAATGAACATACTTTACTATTTATCGTGATAGCCCGCATAAACATGGGCGGAGCCGCGGGCGATAGCTAGTTAGCAATAAAAAGTTTATTTGAATAATCGGTAGTAATTTGAATTTTCACACGGCTTGAAAGGCTTAGAATTTTTGCTAGCGGTATCATCATCATCATCTGCCTATCGCAGTCCTCTGCTGGACATAGGCCTCTCCAATTTTACGCCACTTAGTTCGATTTTCAGCTTCCCGCATTCAGCTCCTGCCAGCCGTTTTGCGCAGATCATCACTCCACCTAGCCTGTGGACGTCCCACACTCCCCACGTTTGCCGAGACGCGGTCTCCATTAAGAACTCGTTTACCCCAAAGATAATGAGTTCTGCGGCTAATATGGCCAGCCCACTGCCACTTCAGGTTACTAATCCTTTGGGCTATGTCAGTAGCGGTATTAGTCAGTTCAAATTATAAGTATATGCTGAGTCACATGCGACTTGCTATCTTATCGGGTAGGTCAAGGTCATAGAATTTGTAAAAGATAAACACATTCAGAAGGAAAACCTTTAAGGTCTGTTTCCTTTTTTACTCTTCCATTTTGTATTTTGCAGTTACTATTTTTATACATGAGGCTGCTAAAGTGACAATACTTTGCTTGATAGAATGCATGAGCAGAATCTAAGAGTATTTGTCACCATACTAATTGTCAATGCACAATGCAACAATGTGTGCATGGTAACTCACACTGTGGCAGTTTAACATCGAGATGCTTTTGTATCATTGTGCCTCTGGTCTCGCACTTACCAATAAATGCGACAGCACGAATGATGTTATTTTAGGTTGGTCTTCTGTAATAGAGTAGTACCGCCCCGCTCGCATCGCATGTACTCTGCATCTTTCAATCGTGATTGATTCCTTAGCCTACTAGTAAATATAAGTCAGGAAGGATATTTAGTGCGCACACGAGCGTATACTACGATATATACATTTTATGTTTAGAACTTATAAGTTAGGAGAGTTTAAGTGTTAAGTTTTACGGATAGTTTTACCCTAAGTTATTATAGAGACAAAATGAAAACTGACGAATTAGTTTTTTTTGCTAGTACTTATAATAACTTGTATGAAAGTTTTCAACGGACACCGGATAACTTTATAATGTGAAAATTTGTTCTTCCTACAATTAAACCCTTGTCAATGTCATATGCTTATGTAGGGCCTTTTAATGTGTTTATGGTTGTTGTGGCTTCTACAACTTCGGTACGTTGTGAATACGGCTCTTATTAACCGACTTCAAAAACAAGAGGTTTACAATAACAACCTTTGTTGATTTTTTTACATTGAAAAAAGCTTTTTTTAAAATAACTTAAATGTCCTATATTTATTTAAGGATAATCAATTTAAGAAATTCCTTTAGTTTACATAAGCATGAAAACGGTTGTATCATAGTCTTTTAGAAAAAAGATAAGATGTTTTCTCAGTTGATAATGGTGGTTCCTTCCGAATCCCAGCAGAGATAACCTAATGCGTTTGAAGAGGTAAGGGGCAGGCGACATAAGGATACCCTATGTCACCATTTTCATTTTTCATTTTTGTTTCATAAGATATTCGAGTTTGAATTAAAGTTAATGTTCTATTTATTAATTAAAATGTATTTAACAATTTTAATTTCTTATGGACTGTTTCTGCAATTTAGAAGATCCATAATAATCTCATAAATTGGAAAGTAACCCTGTCTGTCTCTATTTCTGTCTGGCTGTCTGTTACTCCTTCACGGTGAATTCACTTCACTGATTTGAATAAAATTTACCATGGAATATCTAGATTCTTGAGGCGCTCATAGCCCAGTTGCACTCGGTGATTAGAAACAATCATCGAGGGTAAGCAACGATGGCGCGGTCAGTACCTGGATGGGTGACCGCTGGTGGCATGTTACCATGAGCGTCTCCGTGATTCGGAGGTCACGTTAAACAGTTGGTCCCGGTTCTTATCATTCGATAACAGTCGTAAAGCTTAGTTGGAGGCCTTCGGGCGGCTTAAAAACATCCAACGGCAAGATTTACGTAGCCACAACGTATTCTTGCCAGTCCCCAACCCGCACTTGGCCAGCGTGGGGACGTATGGCCTTAACCCTCTCCTGAGAGGAGACCCGAGCCCAGCAGTGGGACATTATGGGTTGTTGTTTGTTTGTTTGTTTATCTAGATTCTTGAAAAACGATGTAGTCCAAACCAAAATAGACGTGGGAGAAGTTGCGGTCAAAAGCTGGTATTAAATACTCGTATGTACTTATTTCAACAATGCTACTTTTACCACTTCAATTATAAGTTAGCATTGTTTGGACTGACTTATTTAACGTTTCATCGAACACATTTGATACATTATCTATTATCTGTCAATATTTAGTACATAACCTTACCGTATTCACCTAACTACGTTACATTAACAGATAGTAATGACAATACATATGTCTGCAAATGTTCACCGCAGATGATCGTTAGCTCGACGTAATCAGTAATTGCTTCTCTTAATGTTAATGCAGCAGACCCAAGGTGTTAACTAATAGTACTTTAGTGTTATTAATGAATTAAGGTGACAAATTATATTGGAGTCTAAACATACTGTCACTAAATATCTAAGTATTAGGTATACATATATAAGCATCAGTTTTTTTATCGGTTTGTGTCGAATTGTAACTTTTTCTGAAACAAAAATGTTTATGTGCATGTTCTGTAATGTGGTTAAGACAAATGCTAAAATTCATTATAAAGAGTTTATTAGTTAGGGAACGAACAAAGAATAAGTGTGGTTTTAGTCCGTAATGTATGTACAGTTTGTTCATTGGCTTCTTACACATTTAACAATTTTATTGCACAATTAAAACTAAATTTAATAGGGTGTTGAAGATCAAAGTTCTAAGATTACACAATTATAACTTTTTTTTTAGTTTCTACAATATGATTAGTGACAGATTAAGTTTTGATAAAAAAAATCATAGGCACTAAGTTGTAATATTGGAAGAATAGAATTAATAACTGTCTTGGTGGCGCAATGGTAGCGTAGGCGACTGCTATGTTTGAGGTCTCGGGTTCGACTCCCGGGTCTGACCAAATGTTTGTATGATCTGCAAATATTTGTTTCGGAGTTTGGATGTTTTTTATGTATAATATACATGTTTGTACAAAAAAAAGTACATATGTATTAGCATCAGTAGTATAGAACCCATAACACAAGCTCTGCTTAGCTTGAGATTATATGGCGGTGTGTGTTAGATGTCCGAAATCTTAATTTATTGTTAAATTAATAAGTGCAAGTTTAATTGTAAAAAAAACACCAATTTTTTCATACTGGTAATTTTACTAATCAACATATAAATAAAAATAAGTAAAAAAATATTTAGGACATCTAACGCAGCACGCTATCTAGTTTCAGACTGAGCAGAGCTTGTACTATGATAGCTAGATAAATGCACTTATATTATACACAGAATACACCTAAATTCTGAAGCAAATATTTGCAGATTTTAAACGTTGACATGACATATTTGATCAGAGCCGGGAATTGAAATCGAGACCTCCAGTTGTATGCTACTAGTTACCAATGTTCCACGGAGGCAGTTAAAATAATACAGTATATGGCCTTTCATTCGCAACATTACAAATTATACTGTTATAACTAGTTATTAATTATTTATTTTCGAGTTTAGAATCTTCATAAGTGTAAACTTTGAAGCATATGCTTCAGTTATGATTTCCGGAAGTCTTTCTTACAACTTTGAATGTTTATTTCTATTGCAGTGAAATACATAGGTTTTGATCAGTATAGCTGAGGAAATGAAGAACCCTCTCTAGTTAAGAGCTCTTTGATCTGATGACGTGATAAAGTTTATTTAACCACCATCCTCACGTTAATGATAGGAAGTTGTAAAGCCGCGTGTATGTCAGACTATGTCCTTCTCAAAGGTCCGGTCTGTCTCTATACCGAAATTCATCCAAATCGGTTCTGTGGTTGTGCCGTGACACGTGACATTTTGTGCCTCGCACAACCATTTGGTGAAACTAATTCTTATCCTCTGTGGCAATTCCAAATCGATACAAATTTTAAAACTTCAAGAAATGAGCATACTACTTTCTAAAAACGGGCAACGCGCTTGTGACTTCTAAGTTAAAGCGTTCTTTGACGGCAAATGATCAATAGCCCTGTCCCAGATAAAAGTAATAATATGTCTTCGCCTCAAAACTCTTACGCACTTTTATCAATTAGGCAATAAACTATCTAGACTTGATAGATTAGCAGCCTCATTATGTTTCTTACCTGCGTGTACAACTCGCATGTTATGTCCGCATTAGATCTTAGATTACAAAAGGTGGTATTTTTCCTCTTTCACAGTAGTTAACAATTCATCCAATTCACAAATATTTTGAACAGTGACAATGTTTGTGCTTATTTCAAAGCGTCTTTAACGAGATTACTTCGAACATTTACATTAACTTTTTTCTATTTGCTTTTATCTATAACAATCTGCAAAGTGTTTTTACACCAACATTAAAAAGAAAACAAGACTAAGTTCTTTTAGAATACAACTTCCCAAAACCTTTTTGGTTACATTCACATGGAACGCGTTAGGTATACGTATGATATAAAAGAACCTGTAAATCCTAAAATGCTTCAAAGCTGGTCTAACAGCAGTAAAAGGCCCATTTTTACTCTCCGCAATTGCCACTTTCTCAAAGGCAAGCCTTTACTTCGATTCGACCACAATCGACACTCTTTTTGGAGGATCTGATGCACGATTTTTTTATAGGTTTATATAAGTATAGCTGGTACAGTTACTACATACGTTATAGTATGGGTCATGCAGCATGTTATACGCCTATTGAAAAACGGGAAAATGGTCGACTATTGAGATGAATGAATGAAAGAATCATACGTATTAGCGATATTGTAGTAGGTGTATATTATATTATTCATACTAATATTATAAATTCGAAAGTAGCTCTGTCCTTCTATTACTCTAAACTGATACTAAACTGACAGTTCCAACACGCGGGTGGAGCCGGGGGCAGAAACAACTCAAATATTTTTTTTTAATTAAAAAGCTTTTGTTTTAATTTATACACCTAATGGTTCTCTATTTTATTTTTTGTTCAGCGAATCTTTGGAGATTTCACTGTATTTTTGTGGCTGTCCAAAATAACATGTACCTTTAAGGGAACATTTTGTTTTACGTCCGATTCCCCTTAGAGTCCCTTGTACTTAGATTCAGATTATGTATAATTTAAAAATAAAAGTCTTTCGTGGTAAGAACTAGAAAGCTAATTTTTAAAAATATGTAGTTAAAGTAAGCTGCACAACACACGTTGCAGCTTTTAATTAATTGTTCACAGTTTTCCGGAAACTCTGTCCACTTTCTTAAAGTGTGCGTGTAGCCAAATGGTGAATTTGGCTTAAAAATGTATACCAATGTATTTCTTAAAAATCTGTTTCTTTAAACCACTATTTATACGGGGTAATTTAAAAAAAGATGGTTTTAAAACCTTTGGAATTAAATGCTCATAGTTTTATTCATAAATTTATAGTAAAGAAGGTTCTTAGTCTTTTAATTTTCAAGTTTTTGTCATCAAGGATTTGTCACTTTCAAAACCAATTGAAGGATCGTAAAAGACAAAATACTTTTTTTTTCTCACTCTCACTCTTTCTTTAACTCGGTTTTATACTTTTTTATATTATATTTTTCATGGTTTTACATCTAAAAAAGTTTTGAAAAAAAATTTAAGAAAAATGTTGTTTAATCTGCCTAAGAAATATTTAGTGTAAATATACAAGCCATATTGTAGTTTTTTTCATTTTAAAGGGTTCAATATAGTAGTCAACGTGATGGATGGATGAGGTTGTGTCTACAGGGCAAGGATTGATAGCTGATCGAGGATCAAGGATACATTGAAAGGAAGAAAATCACTTAGGAATAACTTTAAATTTTACTGGTTCTATTTCAACGCATAATTTTTTTCTAAATACATTGCAATCCTATGTGTTGTATGTTCAAGGATTACTGTCTTTCTTTCTTTATTCATATAAAAAATTCTGTTCCTTTTCGTTTGTAAGGATAGGTTTATATAGTTTAATAATAAGTTTTTGGTTTGAGGAGCCACTTATATATGAACCTAATTATTATTGAAATATGGAATATCTTTTAAAACATGAGTCAAAAATTGAAATTTAATGGAAAAATTTGTGGACATTTCGTTGTTATGAAATAGATACCGAATTGGTATTCACTCATGAACAACATTATTAATTACTAATATATCCTGGCATTACTTTCAATAAACCTTCGTGCACTAACATCTTTTATCTCTGTAGAGGTAAATGAAGATATATAAATGCCCGCATTTAGTTGATTTTTGTTTTAGTACACCTACGTATTATAATGTCATTAATTGTACACCTAATAATGTTCCATATTTATAGATAACATTCCTAGGCTTTATTTGGGTTGTAAATCAAAGCCACTATTTCTATCACGGCTGTCAGGATCGCTTATTACAAGACCAAAAGACGCTAATTACTAATAAATTGTTATTTTATTACCAAAAGATAATCTATAACCGGTAACCTATGTATGTTACCTTGATATTATTATAACAGCCTGTATTTCACTTCTAAACAATAATATTGACTACACGGTTGGTCTAGTGGTTTCAGTGGTTTCCGGATGGCGTAAGAAAGCGGTTCCCGGATCTCTCCCGTCTCAGGCGCAGAGTGGCACACCGCGTGGTTTTAGTCGGTTCGATTCCGACACACCGCCCCGCCGCAAACCCCGGTGGGGTGAAGTTAAAAAAAAAGTGGTTTCATTGGTCGCCACAACGCTTCCTACTGCGCCAAGTGTTGTGGGTTCAAATCCTACATGGTACAAAACTTTGTGTGATCCATAAATTGTTGTTCTAAGTCTGGGTGTACTTTGTGTCCGTTTCATGTATGTTTGTGAAGATCCCTGTGACACAGGAATGTATATTCATAATGCGAGAGTTGTAAAAAAAAGGAATATTAGGCACTAACTAATATTATTGTTTTCTAACACTAACAATTTACCGTAAAATCCAATTGATTATTCTCTTAGGAAACAATGACAGTCAATAAACAACTGACTCTCTCGTATCACATTGCCTTTTCAATAGTTAAAAATTAAAAAGAAATGTACTTAAGATACACTCTATATTTTATTAGCGTTTATTCTAATAGTTTACAGGTTACACATTGTGTACGAAAACTTTATGTCTTAAACAGCTTAGAATTAATTTTAATCACGAAGAACATGTAGAAGGTATAATACGATTAGAATCAGACTCCTCTTACAGTTATTGGAAACCAGGTTTTACTTATATCGTGAGAGAGCCACATTTCGGCATGAATGGGCCGGCTCGATCGGGGTGATACCACGGATGTATATATATTAACATATATTTGATGTACCCAGTGTCACTCTCACGACTAAGATGGATGTATTGACACCACTCACATAAAAATACGACAAGACGCTTAGGCTCTAGAGCGTTCCAAAAACATATACATACATACATACATACATACACTCGAAAAACATAACCCTTCCTTTTTCGCAGTCGGTTTCTTCCTCATCTAATTCCTGAAATTGGGTACAATAAATAGAATACACAAAAATCACATTCACACACACAAGCTCTTTGTGTGTGTGAATGGAAAGTATGAAAAAAATATCTCTTGAAACAATTTTTTACCATATTACCTTCTGGCAACGTGAGTCAAATTTTGTGATAATAGTTTACCTGGGTCTTAACTATTTTAACTCTTAAAGTGGTTAGGGCTTGAAGGCATAGAATAGAAAGAAATAAACTCAAATGGTAATTATACAGTTAATCTGCACTCGCCTGTCCCTTTGAGTGACACGAATGCAATTAGTACTAGCGCTACTGCCTGTTCACTTTTCAGTTTTATGTTACCAGTCGCTTTGTTTATTTACAGTGCTTCCAAATGTAATTGTTTCATTAAAATGTATTTTTAGTAACTGAAAATAGACCCAGAAGCTGTTTTTTTTACAAAAATTAAGATATTTTATGAACAACATTTTTTAATTTCAATTTAGAATCGTTATGATTCAAATATTTAAAAAAGTTAGTAATAAAGTAGATAAAAAGTTTAAGTTCAGAGAATATCACTCGTTTAACAAGTAAATTCTTTGAAAATATAACATTAAATCGGTAAGACAACGGGCCCATGTCGAATATTGATGAATCATGTGAACCACCAGGAGACCTTTTTAGAAAGATACAGGGGCATAAAATAATAACATTCATCGGTTCCATACAATTTCTATACTTCTTCTAAACCATTACTCCGCAACGCCGTATCTGTCTAAAAAGGTTTCCTGGTAGTCATAAGACTCATAAATTTTCAACACGGGCCCGTAGTCTAAATTTTGATACGCTAATAATGTGTAATCATACTAACATTAATAATTTGAAACAAGTATTTACAAATCTAAAAACTATTTGACAATTAATTTTTCTATTGTTTTGTTTTATTAAGTATCCACACATTATATTATTATAAGAGAATTATTGAATGATAAAACACAACATATTTTTTCTCGAGCACGTGTTTTTGGCACCGGTCAACGACCTTGTATGTACTCGAATGCACTGGTAATAATAGCGTGTGATATAAAAAGACTTCTTCCAGGCTGCAGTTCACTTCACTCTGAGCTACAGAGCGATAAATATCTGAGTGATCAGTGATTAATCACTGGGTTAACCCAACAACGTCGGTGACAATTAGAGGCTGTTATTCTGAGTTATATTGTGATTTTAAGAATGTTTTTAATAAATTTTTACACTTCAGTAGGTTTACTTCTCAAATCCATCGAACCTTAACAAGTATTAATAATATCAGTTTATTTCTAAAGTATTGACTTTCACAATTATCATAATAGGATAGTAATAAGTTACTCATCAGATTATTAATATTAAAATTAGTATTTTTTATTATTTAGGACATTTACTAAAAGGTTGAAGTCTCTTCTAGAATGCCATAATTATTCAAAATATATTGAAAAACTATCCGTACTTACTTCTCGAATGACTTAAGAATTCCCTTTAAAAGTTAGGTAGCCTTTACCACAAGTATTACTAATATTCAGAATATTTGTTTACTACAAAATACATACAGTCAAGCGAGGTCGTCTTATATTTTTGTCAAAATTATCAAATTTGAAAGAAATCATTGAATATATAAATACAAAAAACTACCTGAAGTCATGTGCTATGGCGAACTAAAATTCCGTTGTTTGACAAATTGGCCTCTAGAAAGCTCAGTGTGCTCAATAGATCGAGATAGTATTTCACTCTGGCCCACCGCCTTTTTCTATATAGGGCGCAGGTCCATCTTTAGGCGGGGGCACCTCAAAACCAGCTCTTCCCTTTAGACCGCATTCAACGGAGATTCCCAAGTTACACTCGCAAAATTCAGCTAGACTCTTTTGCGCTTTGTAGAGACGTGGCTTCACCATGTGTCTTCTACTGCATTTACCATGTGGTGTGGAGTGCTCCGAGGAATTGTTTATGTTGATTCCTGCCACCTCTTTCCGTCATTGTCCTTCGCGATAGAAATTTCATCCCCATCATCTAGATGATTGGCAGTCCACAACTGTTCGCTTTTCAAGGATTTTTCTACTTCAGCACAACAAAACTGTGGAATGAACTATCGTCTACGGTATTCCCGGGCCAATACGACCTCCAAACTTCCAAGAAAAGAGCGTACTCCTTCTTAAAAGGCCGGTAACGCACTTGTGACGCCTCTGGTGTTTCGGGCGGCGGTAATCGCTTACCATCAGGCGATACGTCTGCTCGTTTGCCACTTATGTAATATAAAAAAAAAATGTAACTTGTGATTTCATATTTCTAAAAAAAAAACAAGCTCGACAATACCATGTTCAATTGACCACCATATAGTACATCGCCATAGTGTTACGATTTAAAGTACGGAACAAATATTTTTACGAGCTGTTGGTATTTATTTCTAGTGTACCGTTTTTCTGAATCGTTCGTTATCAGAGTTCAACGATACGTTTATTTGTAGTCTATATTCACGTGGCACGTAGTTTTTATTGTTCAGAATCGTGCTTCATATTTAACGAGAATCGAAAACAACGCAATAAGATATACAGTTTTTTTACAAAATGTATATGATGTGTGAAATGCATATGTAAATGTAAATATTAAGACCTTAATTTTTTTTCCACTTCTTCCTCGTTTACTAATCTTAACTTTCTAACAGTAAAAAATCTAAATACACATAAACTGAAAGCATTGAACTATTTCTAAATTCCACATTTTAATTGTATTAGAAATCCATTTAAAAAGTACACGACGAAAATAAAATATTGTCACATGAATTTACCTGTTCCAAACTGTCTAAAAGTAAAAGTAATATCTTATTCTCGAGTTCGACTAATCAGTTGAATCTTAATCACCTTTTAGGTACTTTCAGCACTTTGGGTCACAAAGTAAAGAAAAGATAAGTAAAAGCTTCTTTGCTACCCTATTTAAGTGCCTTTCTACCCTGCCCACTTCGGTTCTATTGGCTATTCCCAGATGGCATTATTCATTCCCGACCTGTTCTTTGACAGCGGCCAAATATTGTTGAAATGGTAAACGGTACACCAGTTTTATTTTACTTTGTTTATGTTGGGATCTGCTATTATATTTGTAAATTTCTTAGGTTAAGCCTTAAGTTTTATAAACAGCTTATGGTATGATAATATCACCCGATTAATCCGTTTTACATTAATGCATATTGCTTGCTTGTAAGACTTACGATTACTTGTGTACGCCCAACATCAGCCTAGATAAAATTAATTCGTTAGTAATGAAGTAGCTAATAAACAATTAAAATCTGTGTGCTGCAAATAGATACTTAAACTATAGATAAATAACTAACTAATAAAATAATTGCGGTCATTACACGTTTTCTTTTGGATATGGCAATCTGTGCCGATGTCGACAATTCTGCCAATGACATATTACACGTATTATTATTTTCTTTTGAAGGAGTTTTCCTTCTATAATAATGTATGAAAACATAAAAATAAACAAATATAAAATGAAAAAAGGTTAACATACTTTTATGCTTCTCTAAATTTAATATTTATTTATTATGTAAAACCCTACGAAACCCTTTGAATTTTTTTAACATTTACAGTTTCCTCGAATTAACTTTCTCAAAGGGAAATGAGTATAATTTACTCCAAAAGCCATGAAGCCATTGACACGTTAATAAATAGATTTTACTGAAAATTGGCTGAGCAATCACAAAGAGAAATCAGTAAACACGTCGTAAACGTTCAAAATAATCCTATAGCGAGTTATGGCGACTCCGTTTATTTATGGCGTGAGTTACCAGTCTATCAGGAATATTCATCGCACATCACAAAGTGTACATTATTCATTGTGATTAACGTATGCGGGTCAGTACGTGATCTGTCACAGGAGACCATAACTATTACTGGTGTTATTACTAATGTTGGATTGTAAGAGGATAGTAAGTGTTTTGTTTATGTATGATAAATGAAGATATAATTAAACTATCTTTGATTTGAGACATTGTTTGTGGAGAAAAGTGTCAGACGAGAGTAATATATTGTTTGATGTAGTTATGTGTTCTATGATCAAAATAAATAGTATATGCTTTGTAAACTTAAAACTAAGTTCCTGTATAGTAGTTAATAATCAAAATCAAGTTTTTATAATATAATCGACTAGTATAAGCATACTAGTCGATTACCGCTTTATATGTTTTCAGTAAAGACAAACAGCGATATCAAATAATAATCAACAAAAGGAGTAGAGAAACTTGTATAAAAAGTAACAAACAAAAAGTTAACAACAAATGATCAACGAAGAACGACAACGAAAACATTATAAAAGTACTATTATTTCTTGTGCCCTTGTTCGGAACAGATCGGATACGAATAAATACTCTTTGTCTTTATTACACGTATCTGCGGCACGGCTTCATTTCAATTCACCTTTAAACGTGTTTACTCAAGCACTGTGCCTATATATATGTTCTACTTTACATCGAACTCATTCAACCTAATACTACCTACGACGTATCTTCTTATGAATTATTATTATTACAAAAAGACCGTTCGCATTAAGAATACAAGGACTTAAGAAACATACATAAAATGTTCACAAAGAACACCCAAATTCAGAACCAAAATTTGCGGATCACACAAAGTATCGCGCCTTATAGAGTTTGAATACACAAACAAGAAAGCGGCTTGACGACCGCTTACTTCACTACCACGTTCTTGATGTCATTGTCATGATTATGTATGTACAATACAATATAAATTATACAGGAAGGTTTCTCATCAACTTATCTGTAATTTGCGTATCCGTGACGTAAACAGTACGAAAAAATTGCTCTCATGTAATTTCATCATACTTCTAATAAGCCATCTCAATTACTTAACAAATTATTCATACACACATTACGGTAATATCATCTCATTCATTCGTTTTCACGAAATCAGTTTAATCAATTAGTAGTATGAACCTAGTCATAGAATTCATCCATAATAGTTGAATTCTTCTTCAAAACTTTTCTAGCTGCAAACAAAAATCCTTTATAATAAAAATCCAATGTTGGACGTTTCAAGCAACTGCTGAGTGGGTTATAAGTAGAATAAAACTGTCCAAATCCGCAAAACTACCAATCGTATTGAGAATTATTATGAGGCCCTTATGGCTATTATTACTATAACGCTATATACACGATCTGAGAAGCTCTAAATAACACGTGTAAAATAGCTAAAAACTTATTTGTCGATAAAGACTCGTACTGTCAGCATTTTGAAACAAACTAGACATCTTTTCTATTTTTGATTTTAGTGTTTTGTTAGCTCTGTTCCCTTGTTACTGTACGTATTAATGCCAAATATAATGAGTTGTTTCACGAAACTTCGAGAGCGGTCTGGGCAAGCAAACGTTATAGTGAGTTTTCAAAGGAATTGAACTGTTTCACTTACAATTGTACCCATGTAGCCTTTGTTATTAAATTCACCTACGCGCTTAGATATTGAATTTAAACTAATTTAATTTTAATATTTGGTAAAACTAAATACGCTAAACTTCATTACTAAAGTAGAACCTTTTTTAATAAAATGTATGAGCAAATGAATAGAGCGAATGGAAGTTTAAGTTAAAAATAAAAGAAAAATCTACTCCAAATCGTTAGTGTAGTAACTTCGCAAAAGCAATATAAGACGACTAAAAGATTAGTTTACCTCTGGGCGTCGTGAATTTACGGTAGTATTGTAGCCGTCCCGAGTTAGAGCACAAACTAATCCTAGCAGAGATCACTCCCGAAGGAGCAAGCGTTTACATGATAATTATTACACCACAAAGGACTGGGACATTCGATTACGAAAATTTTGGCAATGTACTCTGTCAACTAGTTTAATTTAGTTATCAATGATGCATTTGATATATTAAATTCAATATGTTTTAATGAACAATTCTTGTGTATATAATCTGAATCTCGGAAACGGCTCCAACGATTTTCATGAAATTATTCATGGTCTCAGGGGTGATAAATCTGTCTTAGCTATCCGTGTATTTATAAATTATGGAACAATAATAGATTATAAAGCTCAATATCTGTTTTTTTATATACAATTCATTAAATTTCTTCATATTTGCATAAAATGCAGTTATAAAATCCAGTAACGCCATAAAAATTTCTTAACTTCTTCTCTTCTCTCCCAACTTCGGTAGTAGAAAAACGTTACACAATATATTTAATACAAAAATTCATATCATATTCGAATACTAAAGAAATCTATCGGTTTCAAAAGAACAGTTTGTGATTAGTTTTTGTTGTATAACGGAACCAACTTGTGTTAATATTATTGAAAAGGTTAAGATACATTACATTTCCGATGCATATTTCGATTTCGATACACGTTAATGTTTGTGGTCACAAAAAAACTATGTGTACAAGTCGCAAAAGACTAAACATTGTTTGTATATTTTTGACTCCTAAAGGTAAAAAACTTGTACTAAATTTATTCTGACGATGGTATTATTAACTCTATTATTATGTATTTACGACATTTATTTGGTAAATTCTCGTTGCTCACCGAAACTTCATACATATATATAAAAGTTGGGATCAGGTTCAACCTTAAAAAACCACACAGAGAGCTGATTAATGAATGTAACCGTAATGTGTGTCGGTTGCTTTTTATGCCTTCTTTTTTCTTTTAAGTGTCAACCTACTTACGTACTCGGAGCACTTCATTATTAAGGCTCTAAATAAAAGACGTCGTGGAACTTGAATAAGCCTTTCTACACAATGGAAAATGAGGTGATGGCATTTCATACATCTAAGTGATATGTTTCCGTCATGAATTCAGTGACAATATAGAAAATTCTTATTGTAATTTACAGGTAAAGTACGGAATTTGTTATTTACAACTTTTTTATTTCGACGAATGAAGGTTTAAGTTGAAAAAATATATACTTAACTTGAAATACATCGTTAGAAATTCCAAGTACTTGCTGTTTTGTAAGGTTTTGTAAAGTTTGAGGAAGAAAAATGCATTGTTTATGGTTTTTAACATTTTAATATTTAAATAACATTTGAACATTTAAATTCACATTTTTCAATTTTTTTATCATATAGGTGCCAAACGAGCACATGCATCGCCTGATGGTAAGCGATTACCGCAGCCCATGGACATCCGCAACACCAGAGGTGTCACAAGTGCGTTGCCGGCTTTTTAAAAAGGAGTACGCTCTTTTCTTGAAGGTTTGAAGGTCGTATTGGTCCAGGAATACCGCAGGCAACAGTTCATTCCACAGTTTTGTTGTGCGAGGCAGAAAGTTCCTTGAAAAGCGCACAGTTATGGACTGTCAACCATCTAGATGATGGGGATGAAACTTCTAGCGCGAAGGACGATGGCAGAAAGAGGCGGCAGGAATCAGCCCGAACAATTCCTTGGAGCACTCCCCATGGTAAATGCGGTAGAAGATGCACAATGAAGCGACATCTCTACGCAGCGCCAATGAGTCTAGCCGAATTGAAAGTTCCTGGGAACCTACGATTCGAGTTGCTCTCCGTTGAATGCGGTCTAAAGGGAGGAACTGGTATTAGAAGAGCTGGTATTTTATATTTGGTATTGAATATTTCCTAAATTTTAATTATTGTAATTTATGTTCCACCATTTAAGTAAATATTGGTGTATTTTGCAATATATAATATTGAATATATCGGTACATCGTATGACTTTCCGGCTCTTTACTGTGCCAAATATGTAATTAATTTTTGAGCAACTTGCGGCTACTGCTAGGTATTTGAATTCTCGACAAGTTTCATATAGGTCATTTTACGATTGCATGTATAGGAAAACAGACAAGTGGAAAATGCGACGAAGTCGGTCCGAAACGCACCACCGTCGCGGCGGCCGCCATTTCGTGCCACGGCGGAACCGGTGGACGCGGAGCCCGCGTTCTATGATTAATTTTTGACTAATCGAATCGTTATTTCCTTTGTATTTTCAAGCTCGACAACTTCTTGCAGTTCAAGTTCACTCTATCTATTCACTGAAAAGAGATATTTGCAAAAAACTTTAAACAGCATTTTTCAACATTAAAACAGCAATAACTCCAAATTTATTTATTGAGTTTCGGTGAGGAGTTATGCGAATGATAAAGCTTAAAAATACCTACAAAATGAGAGGTCACACGTCTCATTTGATAAAACTTTCGCAGAGTTATAGCGAAAAACCTTTTTTTCCTTCCAACCTAAAATTCCTCCCAAAGAAGCCTCAAGCTTTCATAATACGCTAACTCGAAAATAAGCTTTTTTTACCTTCCCAAAGAAAAAAAAATACTTTTCGTTTCACTTCCCTACTTGAATGTCTAATTTGACTGGTCTACTAGGAAGGGACCCTCTCTGATTGTTTTTGTTGTATTATCAATTTTGATAGTCTCCCAGTTTTTTGAATATTTATAAGCTACCAAATATTCGGCTGAAGTTGGCAGGAAATATAAGGTGACGCTTGTGATACTTACGATAGTGTAAAAATAACTGTATAATAAAGCCATGGCTAGTTTCACTTTATGACGCATAATAGGCTTTGTAGCCTAATCCGTTTTCGAATATATTCAGTGCTCATCGTCCTAAAACATAATCTTTCTGCACGGGTTTCTAAGTGTCAGATATTTTAATTACCTAAAATAACTTAATGTAATTTATTGCATATGATTCACTTGTATCACCATATCAAATTGGCCATTAACTAGAAAAGCCAGTGCGATGTTCAAGTACCTATTTATTATTTTTAAATACGTTAATTACGAAGACTCGACGAATACCAGCCACCGGAGCAGGCTGGGTTTCGGAGCGGATATGGCACCATAGACCACATCCACACAGTGCGGCAGATAATACAGAAGACCGAAGAGTATAATCAGCCCCTGTGTCTAGCATTTGTGGACTATGAAAAGGCCTTTGACTCGATTGAGATCTGGTCTGTT
>PKRV01000248.1:1589812-1624225 GCA_003709505.1 Hyphantria cunea
CTATATATATATATATATATATATATATATATATTATGCCTGCAAAATTTCAGACAATGCAATACCATGATGACATGGATACAAAGGTAGGAAGGGAAAGGTGGGAACTCTGTACGCAACCATTCGAGTTTTAAATTGTTTGATCCGTCTTGATGGTACTTAATCTTATAGAAGATAGTATACGGGATCTGATGCTGTTATAGGTGATCCTATGAACTTTGTAACGGAACATCGCAACATTATCAAATTGTTTTATTCGTCTTGACGACTTCTTCATCTTTAGATGGTATCTTTAGGGTTGCCATGGGATGTCCGTTATAAAACAACCCAACCCCATTAAATTTGGGCTTGTTTGATTCGTCATATCGAGTACTTAGTAACCAAGATTTGATTTCTATAATACAAATCATGTTAACAAATCACATACCTTATCTACACAGGTAAATTTCGCAACGAGATTTTATATTATACAAAATTGTGTGATGACATTATAAGTCGATAGTAAAAGTTTTCAAGGAATACTTTGTTTTATTCTTTCTAGAGCATTTCAATAAAAACTTGTACTTCAAGATTTTTTTTTGTTTTAATTTATGAATTTGAAAACGGTGATTCTGTAAAAATACGTTTCTTCTGATAAATCATACTAAGAGGACTATTAGTAAGCGTAGTCCAGTAACGAGTTATGAACCGGGTCATTGGTTCTCGTAACCTAGAAATTTAAAACTTCTGGAATTTCTCTTGCAGAAAGAACGAGTTTCTGCAAAATGAAAGCGGCCACGATATTAGATTCATAATGTTACCCATTTATTAGAGAATTTTATTCAAATCTTTTATAATTTTTAATGAAGTTTACATTAGTAAAGGGTATTATCATATTTTTTTTACAATCATCAGGTTTTTGATTGAATAATTTTGAATAAACTATATATTTAAGCTCCATGCACATTAAATAATCTGTAAAAATGGATACCTGTTTCGGGATAGGTACTTAAAAAAAGGTCAATCTGTTTAAATTAAATGATATAAATGCAGAATAATGAACGCAGTGAAAGTAATGCCATTACAATTTATTTCGTGTCACTCATTGACTCAAAAAACAGGGGAGAACTGTGTAGTGATAATCTATCTACATCGAAATTATATAAGGTAAAGTTTGTGAGGTTGTAGGGATATCTTTGCATCTACTGAACCGACTTTGTCATTTTTTAGCTATAGTTAGCCACACGTGAAAAATTATGAAATTTTCAAGGACAATAACGGGTAAAAGGAAAAAGTTTTCCACCTCACTATTTACTCTGTAAAGCATGTTTCTTAAATGTTTACAAATAATTAATGTTGTCATATTAATTCCGTAATATATTTGGAAATCTCTTTATCTTTCGAAAATAATACTAGCAGTATTAAGTACGATCATTATGTAGTGTTACACAAACATTACTCTTATGTTCCACATTATAGAACACATAGTGCTATATCATACAGACGTTACTACCCTATTGTCGATCATTAGCACCGACACTAAATACACAAAATAATCTCTTACACTTTACATAACGTATCATCTATCAAGCTCTTGCAGTATATTTCGTTAAGAAACGATTAATTATTACTACTAGGGTACATTAAATATTCACTTGACTAATAAGTACGTACTAATACTCATGTTACTACTCATATATCTGCGATGAATTGAACAAATGGCCGTCCACAGCGAGTATGAACTATCGTGCGTTTTCATTCCCATTACTTCATGTGCCTGGGACAGGTGGTTGTCTGTTATCATTCTAACGCCTCCCATACGCTAAAATTTATTGTGAACATGTGTGGGTAATCACTATTCGTCGAAAGCAAACCAAATACTCAAAAGTTTATATAGAAGCATTGTATTTATTTTTATGAAGTTACCAGACCCTCTTTTTACATTTAGGCTAAAAGAAAATAGAAAAAATTGTTAATATTAGACGCAGCATGCTAATTACTTCTATATTTAACCTCTTTAAAACTAATTAAATGAAAAGTAATTTTTCGTATTTAAATGTGCATGTTTAGTGCACTTATGAAATTATGTACCACATGTTTCTATAGTATACTCACACTCACATTAATCAATAACCCTCCTATAATATAGCTTTTCTATCTAAACTATTTAGTATGATAAAATTCTAAGTTCTTTAATATTCTAGACAGACTTTAATATATTGTTTTAAATATGTTCCACGTTGAAGTAAACAAATTGTATTAGTAATGTCAATGACGTAATAGTCAAATTTGCTTAGTTGCATAGGATCAAAATATAATTTAGAAAGACAAACAGATTGATCCTGTAACTTCTTATAGAATTGGAATAAAAAGGTTTGCATAATAAGCTAACCAGACATGACGTAGGAGTATAATATGAATAATAATTAGAAATTCCAATATCTATTTACTGAATACTATTTCTTGATTTCCAATAATGCTGGCAAGAGCCGATCTTGATCGTATTATTTCCTACGTACGGTTCGTGTTTGGAATTAACACGTGTGGTATTAGATATTAAGTTTCTACAACAATACAATACCCTTGGGCCGTGGAAACTAACAGAATAATATATTCAGGATCATTTATTGTTACGGTATGTGCGTCTGCTTATCTCTGTTATCGTTGGGGTATTGTAATATCACAAAGTGCTGAGGTGTACTTCTTGAAAATATTGCAGTACTTTATGAACTTTTTATGCTGAATTATTTTTTCCTTTCAAAGACTATTCTCAGTGTGACTTTTCTGATACTAACTGTAGTCTATAACTAATGTTCAGTATAGGTACTATAATGAAACCATAGAGATACAAGTACATGTTTTTTTTTCATATGTGAGCCTGCCAAAATTACTTTACTCTATTTTATTATTTTAGTGTGGTCGTCTGTGAAAGAGTAGTACCACTCCAGTCAAGCCAGCTCGTTCATACTATAATCAGTGTGGCTATACTACATTGTTGAACGTAAATATATAGGTACGGTCAACAAATGGTTTGTTAGTAACAGTCCTATGAAATTAAACAGACATTTGGAAGGGGATTTTCAAATTCACATTAACAAATGTTGAACGAAAATATACCTTATAATGATTTCACTTTAACGTGTTTCCTTTATTTATTTTATCTTTAACTGATCGTTGTATAATGAGGATGGAAAAAAAATTGTGGTTTTTGTGCGACGGAATTTTTTTCTCTCTAGTTTACTTCGGCAATTTTATTCTGTATAATAATTAGTCATGGTATAAATAGTTGAGAGATACCTCTAATATTACTTTCAGTTGGGTTCAAGCATTTTCTGTTTTAAGTAGCAACACAGCATGCATGTTTGACCTGGATCAACTAACAAAACTGGGCATTTATAAATATTCACATACAGCTAGGGGGATCATTTATTGCAGTTGTGAATAGTTCCCTCGATTCCCCTTGGCCACTAACAGCGTTTGGAGTTGTTCAAGTCTCTAAAGTTTCATTTTCGTATTTTTAAAGAACTCATGGTTTTGGAAACGTTTTATAGTAGCTATTACGATATTCTTGTAATTTTGATATTTCTCTGATAATGCTGTTTCTCTTATTTACCTATAGAACCCGTTGCAATGTTAGTCTAGCTAAAAGCTATGGCGCTATTTACCTTTATTAGTTCTGTTCCAGAGCTTTTTGCTAACAAATAATATTTCTGCCAAGTGATTTGTTGGTAGTGAGGTTGTCTACTTGGCCATTACCGTCTATTATAGTCCCATAATAGACGGTAATGGCCCAGTTCCCGGTAGTCCCGCTATTCCTGGTCATGGTGGCGACCACGGTTACGGTGGGACAGGGGGTGCTAAGAATCACCGGGTTACGGGAGGCCACCACAAAAGACTGACCCTGGCAACGTACAACGGCCGCACGTTACGGCTAGACTCGCATCTGGTANCATCGACGTAGCCCACAGGATTAGCAAGCTGAAGTGGCAGTGGGCTGGCCACATTTGCCGAAGAACCGATAACCGTTGGGGTAAACGAGTTCTTGAGTGGAGACCGCGTCTCGGCAAACGTAGTGTAGGACGTCCACAAGCCAGGTGGAGCGATGATTTGCGCAAGACGGCTGGCAGGAGCTGGATGCGAGAAGCCATAGATCGAACTAAGTGGCGTGAAATTGGAGAGGCCTATGTCCAGCAGTGGACTGCGATAGGCTGATGATTGTTTGATTGATAGTCCCATCAGTGCTTGTCATAATAAATTTATAAATAAACTTAATGCGCAAATTATTTCAATCAATCTTATTATATCAGAGTTTCTTTTGTAAGAACAATTAGTTGAGTTTAATGGCGATCTCAGTATTTTGACTTACTTCAAATCTGCTTGATGTAGAAAAATTGCTCACTCGCATAAGTAAAACCTAAATAATACTTGGAGTATTACAAATTTGATGTTACAATTCCTAGCTTATACAACATTCAGGATTTATCCGTAAAAAAGCTTAAACACAAAAATAAACTAAATAAAACAAAGTTCTTATAACAACAATACCGTTCATAATATTTACTGATCTTCTATCCCTTTAACCCCGTATTATCAATAACTATTTTGGAAGGATGCCGCGGAAGAATATAATAGTATTATGAAGTTCTTGAAAGCAATCATTTTTGTGCTAGTTTATAGGATTACCTCACGGTATCGCTACGATATTGAATAGAACGCTGAACCTACTAACGTTGGAAGAACATATTGAGTTTAAAAATAATTTAAAGATTGGAAACAAGAGTCCCAAGCTGTTACGATTACCTTATAGCAAGTGTAGCATTATTTTAATATCTCTTAAATTACATGTGCAGTTTTGTTATTAACGTTCTAAGTTTTACAGTTTCGTTTTAGACTAAGAGCCGGTGAAAATCGATTTTCACCCATGTGATACCAGTTTTTTTTTAATTGTATCAATTACTAAACACATGTATGATGACTTGCCTATTGCAAAAAACTCATGACTATTTTTTAATATTTCTTATTGACTATTTTTTTTGTTAGGCAAGCCCATACCATCCGATTACTTTGACTAGTAATTAACTCGGTGTATTTACATATATTGATTTATCTGTTCATACCTGTTTCCGGGCAGGAAGTTATATAGAAATAAGGAAGCAAGCCTACTTAGGCATATTCTCTATATAGAAAATCAACATTTATGTGGGGTCGCGGTGATGCGATATAGTGAAATAACAAATGCATGGTTAGCTAATGTAATGTAATGTCCACTGTCCACTCCACTGATACTCAATATACATTTAATAGAAGAACACGGGGGATATATCCCAGCTAAAGTGGCAACCTGTAAAGTGGTGAATTCTAACTCACTTATTTATTTTGTTCAGTGTCGGGATGCTGAACATAATAAATGAGTGAATTTAAAGTGAGATCGCGGATCGGACTACTCCCTTTAACCCATAACATAAAAAATAACCCACTGTAACAACGGTGGGTTATTTTTCGGATGTTGCGTATTTGCAAAAAAATGCCATTAGGGACACCCGCCGCACCGGAAGAACAATTTTTTTTTACAAATTAATGGAGAATATGCAGCCAGTCCGCTCCACCGATACGCAAAATACGTCTAATCGAAGAAGGCGCAATCAGATCTGATCAACCAGCTAACAGGTGACCACCGGACGTGGACCATAATTTAAAGTGGAATTAAAGAGAGATTGCGGGCTTCTCCCTATTATATAGAATGGGTTATTGTTGCAAGTATTGAACAAAATTGGCACCAGTACTACCGACAGAATTCAAATTTCAAATTTATTTATTGTAACAAAGTATGGATACTATTCAAATGCAAGCCTTGATATCCAAACTAGCGTGAGTTGTATGTCGGGAATCAGGGAATCAGAATTGGTATAATAATTTACAACCATGACCATGGATATGAAAAACCTACGCCAGAATGAGAAACATGAACGTAGCTTAAATAGAGGTAACAGTTGGACAGAGGTCGGAGAGAGGACAATATCAGGTACGTCACCAGTACATTGAAAGGCAGGAGAAACGTCTCCGTCTTACTGGTGGGTCAATTTAAAAGCAAAAGTGTAGTAAGTGATTACAAATAATGTGCTGTAAATAGAACAGAAATAAAAACTTTCGGATTAAAGATATTAGAATTAAACTTCGGGTTGAGCAGGTCATTTAAGTGAACCTTTATCATTTGTGACAGACAGGCAATAGTGGGCGCAGATAATAACTCGTCAGTTATTTTATACTAGCGAATTTTCCAGGCAATAAAGTCTATTGTCGGTTCGAATCGGTATTAACTCGCGCACAGGAATGGTGCACTTAGCATTAGTACAAGGGAGGAACAATGAATAGAAATTTCAGCACGTTGCTATACCGAACTGTAACAAAGTAATCTATTCTGAAGTTTCTACTAAGTACGCTAGACCCTATGTACCTGACAAATTCAGGGACAACAAACCTGACAAGTTCTTTGTAGCGTACATGGAATGAGCCAACCAGGCGTTCGTACAACTAGATGTTGATTTGGGAGCCAGATTAGTAGACATATCCATTGATTGATGAGATTCGCCAATAAGTAATATTGTATCAAAGTATATCTAAAGTTAATAAGCCTGTACTTCATTTTATTGTAGAAGGCAATTAATTATTATATTGCGTATGACGTTAACATTTATTTACCGTGTATTTTGTCAGTATATAGATTTTTATGAACATTTAAACCATTTTGTGTCAATTCTAGTGTTGAAGCATCACCTAACACTTTAAAATAAACCTATTATTAAGTTAAAGGCAATGTTATTCTAAAATAATAGATATAGTACATAAGTAATCACTTGCACCAAAATCTGTGCCATGCGGTCTAAAACTGCATTCATTGACAAATTTCACTGATGAATAGTACGAAAGATACGAAACAGCTTGTAAGAGAAAAAGATTCCTATATTTAATTATCACACTTCAAATGTATATTATATAATAAGTACTAAATAATAGTTAGCTAAAGTAGTGATCATAATTAGCTAAAATTCGGGAGTAAATTTTTGTTAAAAATAATTTTATTTTGAAAATAGTTATGATAGTTTTGCAATAGGCAAGTCATCATAGATGTGTTTATTAATTAATAAAAATTAAAAAAGCTTGGTCTGGTTATCAGATGGGTGTCGATCTTCACCGGCTCTTGTACTGTTTATCTATGTGCACGTGCAACGAAGTTACAGCAAGTAAGGTTAAATGTAAGTACGCAGATAATGACATTAGTATATCTATAATTAGAATATATTTTAAAATTTATTAATTTCTTAATCTTAAATTTAAAAATTGACCAA
This sequence comes from Hyphantria cunea, assembly GCA_003709505.1. Classification (NCBI taxonomy): domain Eukaryota; kingdom Metazoa; phylum Arthropoda; class Insecta; order Lepidoptera; family Erebidae; genus Hyphantria; species Hyphantria cunea. The sequence continues at coordinate 1,597,138 of PKRV01000248.1, forward strand.
GTGTGAGTTGGATTCACGCAGGAGGGGTTCCGTACCATACATTTCAAGCTTCTCCCTTTTGTTGTTATCAATATCGAGCAAAAACAAACAAAAAGCCCCCTTAAATATTTATTTTATAGTGTTTTTGAGTATTCGTTGTTATAGCGGTAACAGAAATACATTATTACTATTTCTATCACTTGGCACTCATCCATTGTGAGCTTTTCAGGTTTTTCTTTGCCGTTTTTCACCAACTTGTGGAACAAATTCTCGTCTGCAGTATTGGCTGACCGATACAATTTTCAAGCCTTCAAGAAAAGAGTTTATTTTCGCTCCAAGAGAGTGCTACTGTATACTATCTACAGGAGATAGTTAATTACCTAAGCTATAAAAATTATTAATGCCTTATTACGTACATATGAAGGTGTTGATACATTAATTGGTTATATTGGTACATATGGGACGTACGCAAAAGTAGCGCTACTATAAAGTGTAGGGCAACAAAAATTGTCTAAAACATAATACCATAAACTTTTGTATTCTCAGGGATCTGACAAAAGCTACAATTTGAATATTTCTAATTGAAAGAATATTTTGTTTCACCAAGCGACAGGGAGACGTCTTTGAAAACTTTGTGAATAAATGCAATTATACGCAATTATCTCTGAATTGGGACTTTTTAGAAGAACAATTCCGCAGTTCACAGTTCTTTATCACTTAGTACTGAAGAGGCGAGTTCCGGATGAAGAGCTATGTGGACTACTGCAATTTGTACAAAGTAAGTTCTTTCCCCACTCAAATTTATTTACTGTTGAGAAATGGTTGCCAACATTCCCTTGTTTCCCACCACGTTATTCTAAGAGGAGATTAAATGTCAAGATTCTGAACAAACGTTTCACGTTCTAAGTTTAGATCATACGGTTTACACCTATTATCATACTAGGTTTTGTCCGCGGCTCCGTACGGGTGTTTGTTGGTTATCGCGACAAGAAGTAGCCTATGTTCTGCTTCAGTAATCAAAGTATCTCCATACCAAGTTTCATTGAAATTGATAGAGTGGTTTAGCCGTGAAAGATCGACAGAGCTACTTTCGAATTATAATATTAGTATAGATTAACTCATATCGCTGCATTTGTACAATCATCTCAGAGCAGAAAATAGAAATAGAAATATTTTTTTAATTTCAAATTCTCTGTTAGTGTGTATATTGTAGTGTGATGTATTACGTCTGGAGCAATAGAGACCATCTTTTATCTCTTCAATTTACCTTTATACGACGAAAAAAGACCGTAGGCTTTCAACATGCAAATTTATACTAATTAATGGACACCAAGAAGTAATATTTTGTGGCGTTTGTTTCTTAACTGACGACAAAGAAAGTAGTGGTTCTATATTCTATTGCATTTTTTTCATTTTATATTAATTACGTTAGTACTCCGATATTTAGGAATATATAAGGACAAACCTTTTATATTCAGGCAGTAGATACCTGGTCTAAACTTTCCTTAAACCCCACAGATATTGACAGAAAAAACAACCTTAAGGATGAATAATAAAAAAATGAAGATATAGATATAATAACGACACATTGAAGACAGATACACTTTTGAACGTGTAAGACGTTCAAAAGTGTATCGGTCTATGTGTAAGTATGATATAAAATAGCATACTTTCCTAATTTTCTATTTTAAAAATGTTTAACATTTATGGGACAAAATGGAGAGATTTACTGCAGATTAAAAACATTACACAGTAAACTTTTTATTTTATTTACAGCTAGTATAACTCTTTGCGTGGTTTTGTTGGCTCAGTTCTGCAATAATAAATTTACAAAGCATAAATTAAGAGCGTGACGTAAGCTACGCTGTAATATCTATCGGAAAATACTGTAGATGAGACTTCTCTTTGTCGTAACTGTTTAATTTATTTCGAATTATTATCCGATCACTCTCACAAATGATGTTAGTTTTACTACTGTTTTTATAAATAAGGGAAAAGAATTGAAATTTATCCAGAAGTTCTTGAGATTAATGCATTGAAGCAAACAAACAAACTCATCAGCTTTATGTATTTTAATAGTATTGATTAAAACACATTTACCCGTAGTGAAAACGGAAACATGTTGATATATTTCTGCTGCGAATACGATACGGTGATCGGGGATTCCATCTTTCCCCACAAAGATGGCCACGAGGTATCCTTATAGACGTACAGAAAATCAAATATATCATATAATGATCGACAGGAAGTGGAGACATTCGTGTCTCGACCTTAGAACCTGAAGGGAAGCTGACGTCAATAGTGATCATCACCTCACCGTTGCCAAAATTTGTCTGAAGGTAGCCATGGTTCAAAATAAATAAACCAAAATATCTCGCATGAAAGCTAAAATACACCTGAAAAGCTCCAGTTTGCCCCACATATGTATATTGCACCACGCAAAAAGGGCAAAAGTAGAATGTATTGACGAACTAGGAAGCTTGTTGAACTAACTACTAGCCGCGAAAAACTACTAGAATAAGGAAATAAAAACCTAAGGAAAAGGAATGGATACCCGCATGGAATACATGAAAGAAGACACAGACAACAAGCGTGTGAGAGCGGCAACTATAGCTCAAAGAGCTGAAGCTGCAGGCAGCCAATATCGGAAACACTAGAGAGTTGTACCGGGCTGAAAGAAAGCTATGTAATAAGCCAAAAGCTGTAAGACCAGACACATATTTTCTTAGAACACAGCCATATCAGCTTCAATGCTAGCACGAGTATTTTATAGAGATCTTCAATGTTACAGCAGACAATTCTATAATCTAATTATACTGACAATCATTATTTGCTGGAGCTTTTCCACTCTCCTTCAACAATTTCTATGGCAATACAAATTTTGGCTCTACGAGAAAATCGACTCTTATGTCTAGAACATGACTACAATCGTTAGTTTCACCGACCACAGAATCGTCCTCAATGGCGGTACATCCAAGTGTTGAGATGTCTCTACAAAGTCACCACCGTACCGACCGTATGTCCGTCCAAGTACAGGATCAGCATACAAGACTTATACCATTGCATCGAGGAGTGAGACAAGGGGACGTTATATCCCCGAAATTGTTCACTAATGCAATAGAGGACTTGTTTAAGAGGCTGCATAAGAAAGGTGCGGTATCAACATCAATGGCGAATACATCTCTTACTTGCGATTTGCAGATGACATCGTGATCATGGCAGAGACGCTGCAGGAGCTACAACAGATGCTGAACGACCTGGCTGACTCTTTTGTGCGCATCGGCCTATGGATGAACTTGGACAAGACCAAGGTCATGTTCAGTAAACATATACTACCGGAACCGGTTGCAGTACACGGTGCCGTTCTCGAAGTTGTTCAAAAATATAGTAAATAAATAGGTACCTTATATTCAAAAGAATATAACGAATATCCACGATTACCATGTTATTTTTGGCTTATAATATAGGTGTGGTGACTTCCACATACAGCGGCAACAAAGACATATGACCACGCTATCCACCGAATATCGACTGAATTACGGAGTAGAGTAGTGTAAGAAGAAGCTACCAATCCTGCATCGCGCAGTAGAAGTTCTCGCGCCGATTAATATACGTACAACTTCCCAACATTAACCGTTGGACCGTAGCCTGTATGGCACAATCAAATCGCCTGGTCGGAGGAGCCTCTCTTCGTGTTGGAGAAACATCACACCCGTTCCTCCACATAGTTTTTTATTGTAACCAATCTTCCTTTATGGCTTTATAAGGTTACAAAATATATTTATCAATTTTAGGGTTCCATATCAAAGGAAAAACGGAACCCTTATATGATTACTTTGTCGTCCGTCTGTCTGTCTGTATGTCAAGATCTTTTTTCTCAGTAATGCGGTTAAGGGTCAAGCTAAAATTAATACCATATACTCAGATCAGGTATAAAGCCTTCTTCTTATATTACAAACGTCTAATATTACAGATAAAGGAAATATTGCGATAAGTATAAATTTTTAGTTACATTATAATAATATTATATTTTAGCGAGTCTGATTCGCACTTAGCCGATTATTTATAAAAATATCAATATAAAATGACCAATATCTTTAATAAATAAACATTTAACTGTGTAGTATTGCATAGACGGTGAAAAAATAATGTTTATTTTGTAAATTTCCAAAATTATCATCAATTCAGAGAAGACTATTGATAGCAGCACCTTGCGTGCGAGATTCAAATGAGAAACAAAGTTTAAGTTAGTCAAAAAGGGAATGTTATGAGTTTATGTAGTCGCCAAGCCACTTTCAACCGCGCTGAGTGTAGGGGGTTGAAACCCCCCATGGGACGACAATTTGTGTGACTCAGCAATAGTTGTTATGGATCTAAGTGTCTTTGTGTCCGTTTCATTTATGTTTGTAAATTCCCCCGCGATACAGGTTGTCTCTAATGCGGAGTTGTCTTTTTACATAAAAATAAGAAGATACCCATCTACATTGCTTGCTTATGTTTCATTGAAGACCTTACCTATCTAAATATAACCTTGCCTACCTAAAAAGACATAAGTCTTTCTAAAGTAAATATAAATTTCCCGGGAATGGCATTCCGTTTAGCTCACATTTTAAATGTGAAACGTTAAACGCAATTCACATAAATATGTTCCACGATAAAAATTTTGGCACCAGTTTCTAGTTTTATACAATTTACATTATGATTATTACTGCTTATGGGTAAAACAGTATTAATCGCTACAGCATTATGTTTAAAATAACAGTTTACATACTATTTGGTTATCAGTTTGTTTGGCTTTTAGTAAAAACTAAATCGTGTATATCCTTCACTTTTCAATCATATTTCCCATGAAAGAAGGTTAAATATTAGGTTTTCTACTTGTTTTCAACTCTAATCAATTACATTTTGGTCATATTTGTTATGATAAAATTTAAAAAATTACAAATACGCTTCCCGCTTAAAGTAACCAACACAAAGCTGAGAGTACAAAAGAAAACATATCGCAGTGAAATACTGTTCAAAAGAAAAATTAAAATGTTCTAAAATCTTTAAAGTGCTTACACGCTTCAAAATTTACTGAAGACTAAACTAATCAACCTAATCTGATCTCTCATTCAACACAGGTCTGGTGTTGTTTCATTTCTGCGTATAAAACCCTCCCCTTTAAATAATAAAGGAGATACAACAGAAAAGCAGGTAAAATAAAATAATATTTCCCTTCATCTGGCGCCTTGGGACGCCGTAAACACCGTAGGTGGCAAAATAAATTGTGTACACATTTTTTGTTTATATACCCGTGTACTCGGTTACTATGCTGATTTCTAAATAAAAACGTTGGTACAATTCCTGCTGTTTTTCTTTTCACGACAATCGTAAAAGTAGCTAGGAATTACTCTCACGCCGTTTTATGGCACCTACCGACTGTTTATGCGGTCATAAGGTTTACACGAATAGCCATGCTGATTAAGAAAATTAGGAACACGATTGTGTGATTTGGATTTTTCGTTATGAATAGACGTAATTTTTTTTATCCTGAACAAAGTAAATACAAATTAAACTATGATATTCCAGTACCGGAACAGAAGTAATAACAGTCACCGCGGCTACGCCCACGTAGACGTCGGATATCATGTTAATAATTTTTTGCGTTGGTATATAGCCTACGACACGCACAAATAATATGGCTTTCTGTTGAGAAAATATTTTCAAATACTGTTTTTCAATAAAACTGTTTTTTTAACGCGGATATTGCTTTTCGCATCATACACTCCTTGGACAGATGAAAGAGTGTGTGGGACATCCGGAGGACCGGTCTATACACTAAATCCCGTGGCGGCCTATCTCGGCAAACGAGAGGAGCTTCAGGAACAAGCTGAGGAACGTAACTTACTTCCCTTCGATTTTCCATCCCATTCCGATTGATTCACTTCACAGTCCTGTCTCACATATAGTCCTCTATGATGGCCCTCAGGTAGGGTGGCACCTCGTTATATTCAAGGGCCTCCCTAATTACCCGCCAGGAGAGGGTGCCAAAAGCGTTGACAATATCCAGGCTAATTGCCAACGGCACCCCCCGCCTTCCCCGGATCGGACTGACTCCGACAGGGAACGGACTCATCTTAAAGCGTCCACTACCGTCCAGTGCCCCCGTCGGAGTCCAAACTTACAGTCTAACGTATCAAGGCCCACTCGCTATAGTAGCCCATGGATACGGTCAGAGATAACTCTCTCAAAGAGTTTGCTGACTCGTTCAGCAGGCATATTGGTCGGAATGCATATCGAGAATTTGCAGTCCTTCTTTCCATTTTCAGGATCACCAATCTTGTTTCTTTCCAGCCGAGGGGGGAGATACCGAGGCTAAGACACTCCGCGAAAATCTGCCTTATACCAACGGCAGACCAGAAACTCTATGAGGCAGCTGGCTTCCCGTAACACTGTGCGGGAAGCCAGCTGCCTCACTTCTCGATCCAGCTTTCCCCCCGTCATCCCACATTTGTCGGACCAAAGTTGCCGGTCCGATTGTGATGAAAGCATCGGAGGACTATCCTGGACTCTTCGGAAGAGCGTATCTAGCACACTCCCCAGGAACTCCGGCTTCAGGGTTTCCATTAGCGCAGGGACCAATGGTCTGGTCTTACTTGTGACAAAAAAAGGTTTGACCGTCATATAGTGGTCGTACCAAAAAGGAGATCAAAGTAGTAAGGGAAAGAATTTAAAAAAATCCAGTCCGAAAGCAAAATACTTTATCTCAGGAGATGAAGCACTTAAAAACAAGTCACGTATTTTAAAAGGATTTTTTAGGAATAGCAGCCTATAAAAGATGGTGGTTTTTTATGAACTGATAATTTAAAAAAGAATAAGATAGTATAATCTGAAACAGAAAAAAAATGTTTACGGATAAGAATTTTTTACAGCTGAGCAATATTTTAACAAAAAACATTACCGTATTTAGACTTATGACACAACACAAAGGGAGGATTCTCTGACCAGGCGAGGTGATCATGCCTGGCGGGCCACTGCCCAACGGTTGATGTTAGGAAGTTGTATATATATTAATCGGTGCGAGAACTTCTATTGTGCGATGCAGGATTGGCAGTTTCTTCGTAAACTACGTTACATCGTATTTCAGTGTATCTTCGGGAAATAGCGTTGTCATATGTTTTTGTTGTCGTTGAATGTGGAAGTCCCCACAGACTGAAAGCACTAATGAAGCTTCCCAATCAATCAACAGAGTACTACGCGAGTGTTATCCGACTTCAGTGATGGTTTGAAGCTATGAAGGTATGACTGAGCCATATTTTTGTGAAATGTTATCAAAACGTAGGTACAAATCTATTAAAATATAATTCTTGTGAAGGTAGTAAAGCCCCTTAACGACATGTTCAATGACTAAGAATGGTCCTATCAGCAAGTCTCGGCGCCGGGTCATAAAACTCGATCCACCCGATCTCAAATCAATAATTTGACTACACGGTTGGCCTAGTGGTTTCAGTGGTTATCACACCGCTTCCTACTGCGCCAAGTGTTGTGGGTTCAAATCCTACATGGGACAATACTTTGTGTGATCCATAAATTGTTGTTCTAAGTCTGGGTGTACTTTGTGTCCGTTTCATGTATGTTTGTAAAGATCCCCGCGACACAGGAATTTATATTCCTAATGCGGAAGTTGTCCTATAAAAAAAAACCTTGGTTAAAAACGAATGTTTCGGACTTCATCAGAGCTTAAGACTGGCCGTCATCTAGTTCTGATCTTGATCCAAATAAATGAATAAATTGACTGCATTATAATTTATAGCCAGTTTTAAAGAGTAAGGCTTGACCTAAACGCCATGATAATTTGAAGTCCCTACAACTATTCATACCATTGGCAGTGAAGAATTTACCCATAGAATGAGTGCGCGCTGCTATTAATAACTGACCTCAACTTTTAAAGGACTGTATTGCTGCTATCGAGACTACTTTGAATAAGCTTTATTTACAATTAATGTCTTATCTATATTTAATATTTCTAAACGTCACTTTTACTTTTAATTAACATATTAAAAGAAACTGTGTTGTCACAACTTATTTTACAGTGTTTAAAAAAAAATTCATTACAGTAAATGTTTAGATGAGCCTTCATAACATCAACAGATGGCACAGTAAAACACACTTGCGATTAACTTTATCCCTATTACGTAAATTTAAGGGATGGCAGTCAGAGACTCTTTGTACTAACATTGCTTGGGTCCGTTTAGATGCCAATGAATATAGAGAAAAAGTTGCTTGTAATAAAATACCTGTATATAAAACAAGAAAAGTCTACATATTGTATTTAGACAACTTTATGCTTAAGCTTAAGTTATAAGGTATAACTATTAGTATTAAATTAGTTAAGTTTTCAACGATAAAAAAATCTTACAAACAAGCTGAACTAAAAAAACAATTCGAAATAGTGTATCGTGAGATTAGCACGTTCAACCAAACTGTCAAAACAAGGTTTCAGGTATCTGACATAAACGCGTCATCCTTTGAAAAAGGTCCTTTGTCGAGTCCAAAAACATCGTCATCGGGTCGAACATCATTGAAATAAACACGAGTGAAATTGTTTCTTTCCTTTATAAATTCAAAACAACACGTTCGTTCAATTAACCCTCAGGCTTGGGCGATTCGTGAATTAACCAACATTTAGACTTGAAAAGAGATCAAATGAAATAGATTTATATTAATAAAGTTTTAAAATAATGAATACTTTCAAGGTTTAATAACAAACAATTCTAATAGTCGATTAAAAAGTACAGCTGAACACTTCTTTCTTCAGGTTACTGTACATGAAAGTGAGAATGCACAAAAAAATTTTAATCGAATTTCACAAACATTACTATCGCTTTGCTTGTTGATATAGATAACTTTTAAAGTAGTAAATATTTTTTAGTGTCGGAACTCTTACCTAAGAAGTTTTCTAGAGTCCCTTTATTTATAAAATAGTCAATTCGTATATAACGAAAATAGATAATATATAATGTAATAAAACTTCTAAAGATGTAAATCTTTATGTTTCATAATATAGAGCATATTTCATTATAGTACAACCACCCCAATTATATAACTTTTATATTGCTACCCTAAGTATATCGAATCGTAGGCATAAATATCACCTAATGTATTATTGCAGTGCACGTCGTTGTATAAAATTCGACGAGGATTTTACTAACAATAAAAGTAGTTATGTTTATATTATTTCGGCTATTAACATTTATAGCACGATGATAAAAGACGACACATTTATAGCTCTCAAGGAGGCCCTAAACTTTTAAAGCCTTCAAGAAATTCGCATGATTTTCATACACAATTTTCATAGCAGTCGTTTTCTCCGCACTTATCGTTTGCTCACCACTAAAAGGGAGCATAGGTATACGTCTTACGCATACTGATTCTACCGAGACACGTAAATCTCCGTGTAATTCCTTTGTATGTGTACTGTTTTCGTAAATTTCTCTGTATTTACCTTCCACACATTTTTAATAAACATCTCCAAGAAAATTTATTGTCTTTATTTTTACATGAAACAGAGGGCATCTTAAGTTTATTTTTGATCAGTTAACATGTAAGAAAATAATGAAGTTATTTGTTAATCCTACTAATATCATAAACGTGAAAGTTTGTATGGATGGATCTTTGTTACTGTGATGGTGCCTCTCCGAGCCGTTTCCTGAGTAGCGTAAATAATCGGCTATCTAACAAGGTGGTTTCGTTAACACCATCAGCAACCCTCACGAGAGGGTTGGGATAGCACCCCTCTTCCGTGCTACCCTATGGAATCCGTCACAAGATTCGTAATACCCCCACTGGCATAAAAACCTCACGCGGATCATCAACATTAAACACATTGCAATTGGTTTGTTCTGATCACGCTATCTTCCTTTGTGTACCCAAGATTTAGGTGAATTAACCATCTTTTACTATAGGCGCTCTAAACGGCTAGTCAAATGCTATATCAGTTGCGGTTTACATCCAGGTGCGTCACCATATGCTATCCGGTACCCGATATAGAGATATCTTAGGCGGCGTGCGGTAACGCCTACCCGGCTTGGAGATCGAATCCAAATTCTCCCGGCGACACATACTGCAACCACACAACACAACCTTTAAAACTCCCAGCACGTGAGTACACATCCCACACTCTAAACACGCCAACCTCAGTTTAAAGCACTACATTGACAGATCTCCGAGGTATAATCGTGTAGCAGAACTATAAGATGAGTTGCCGAGCTCCACTCGACCATACCTCGCTTCACCTCACTGCAGACCTTATAAATAAGCCTACTCATACATCTCCAATCAAAAGTACCAATAAAACCAATGGCAATGCTTACCAAATAAAACTATAAGATTTCGTCTAGTTATCATCTAGTAATCACTACGATACACAGACCGGAATACTATAACATATTAAAATTATTACCTTACCAGATACTATGGAAGACTGTGACTCACCCGTCTTTCTTCAATGTAATACTTTTAACTTACTCAAGTTAACCCTTCATCACACCGACTCAAGACGCGCCTTCCTCTCGAGGTCCAATCTCCTCCGAGGTTCTACACTAAGTGTCCCTTCCTAAGCCTCGTCTTTCTTCTCGAAACCGTCGATGAATCAAATAATCACTCTTTTTTACTACGTTCACTTAAAACATGGATTTTTATGGCATCCAGATGTGAGAAGTTTCAGACGACAAAATTCGTATTAAGAGTCAATAATGATTTGTTCTAACTAATTCATCGCCCTATGAATCAAGTCATTTATTAGTGTCGTCCGTCCTTTTTTTATTAAGGACCATTTCGCCATCTGCACATGTAACCATTGCATTTAAACTATTGTTTCAAATTAACAAAGCTCACAAGATTGTATTAGCTAACCGGTACTATCACATTACTCTTTCACGTAAAAACAACTCTACGGATTTGGATGAAGCTTTACAGTTATATAGTGATACATCGGAATAACACATAGGCTACTATTTGCCGCGATAACCGATCGGAGCGGTCGGAGCCGTGGGCATAAACTAGTGATTAAATATTAACTTCAAAGAACACTTGGCGTTATATAATACTAAAAGTATTTTTCCTTCGATTTTTTTTCCTGGTCCATTAAATACAGTAATTTCGAAAAATTTAGTTTTAGTTTTCTTACATTTATTACTTTTTTTAATTACTTTTTCACGTTAAATAATGTTAAGATCAAACTAGAACTTAGAACTAATAATGTTAGGAGTAAAAAAATTACAGTGTGATCTATGCTCGCTCATGCTGCTGGTGACTGAGATAGGTTTGAAATATATCTTTTAGTTATTTTAAGAGTGTATTGTGTTGTAATTGTAATTCGTAAGTGAAAAAAAACGTGATAATATAAATTTTATAAAATAGAAATATCTAAGACAGTAAACAACTCTATTTATCTTGGGTTAATGAATAATATATCAAAGTTTCTCTGTACCAAATTTCATTGAAATCGGTGCTGCAGTTTGGCCATGAAATTATAACACTTAGACAGACAGAGTTATATCTTTTTGATCATATCTTAAAAGTCGCCGTTTTCATGTAAACATTTTTTCAAATGGATCGAAAATTTTTTTTTACTTCTTCGTTAATATTGTCGTTATTGGACATCAGGTAAATATATTAATTTTTCTAATTCAATTTTACTTTTACCTTTACCAAGATCCTTAATTTAAATTACAACGAAATTCATCCCGTAGCAGATTTCTCTCGAAACCTTTGCAGAGATGTTAAACCGCAAATGTTCAAACTGAAAATCTTAGACACGATGTAGATACAGTCATTTATACTCATTTCGTAGCGATACGGCTATCATTACACCTGAACGTTAACATTTACGAGAGAGTGATCCCTTCTGAGATATAAGTACTGAATAATAAACCCCAGGTGTACAATGCTAATGCGAGTCTTTGAGTGACGAAGGCTCAGCCATTACTGACGACAAACATCCCAAAGTAGAAGCGTGACTTTTCATCGGGGAAACCAATTTTGGTTTTAAGATTTGTAATGGTGGCAGAACAATCTTACAATCTTTCTTGAAAATAATGTTTATTAAAAAAGTGGACATCAGATTTCAAATTGGCTTTCGTATATTCAGCATATTCGTATATTCATAAAGAGTATAATCAGCCACTGTGTCTAGCATTTGTGGACTATGAAAAGGCCTTTGACTCGATTGAGATCTGGTCTGTTCTGGAGTCCCTGCAGCGTTGCCAAGTAGATTGGCGGTACGTCCGAGTGTTGAGATGTCTCTACAAAGCCGCTACTATGTCCGTCCAAGTACAGGATCAGCATACAAGACCCATACCATTGCATCGAGGAGTGAGGCAAGGGGACGTTATATCCCCGAAATTATTCACTAATGCAATGGAGGACCTGTTTAAGACGCTGCACTGGAAAAGGCGCGGTATCAACATCAATGGCGAATACATCTCTCACTTGCGATTTGCAGATGACATCGTCATCATGGCAGAGACGTTGCAGGACCTACAACAGATGCTGAACGACCTGGCTGACTCGTCTGTGCGCATCGGCCTACGGATGAACTTCGACAAGACCAAGGTCATGTTCAATGAACATGTACTGCCGGAACCGGTTGCGGTACACGGTGCCGTTCTCGAAGTTGTTCAAAAATATGTATACCTCGGGCAGGCTTTGCAGTTAGGTAGAAACAGCTTTGAGGACGAGGTGAACAGAAGAATCCAGCTGGGTTGGGCAGCGTTTGGGAAACTTCGTCGGGTCTTCTCATCATCGATCCCACAGTGCCTAAAGACGAAAGTCTTCAATGCGTGCGTCCTACCCGTAATGACTTACGGAGCCGAAACGTGGACACTTACGGTTCGACTGGTCCATAAGTTTAAAGTCGCTCAGCGTGCAATGGAGAGGTATATGCTCGGCGTTTCTCTAAGGGATCGCATTAGAAACGAGGTGATCCGACAAAGAACCAGGGTCATCGACGTAGCCCACAGGATTAGCAAGCTGAAGTGGCAGTGGGCTGGCCACATTTGCCGAAGAACCGATAACCGTTGGGGTAAACGAGTTCTTGAGTGGAGACCGCGTCTCGGCAAACGTAGTGTAGGACGTCCACAAGCCAGGTGGAGCGATGATTTGCGCAAGACGGCTGGCAGGAGCTGGATGCGAGAAGCCATAGATCGAACTAAGTGGCGTGAAATTGGAGAGGCCTATGTCCAGCAGTGGACTGCGATAGGCTGATGATGATGATTTCGTATATTAGATGTCCTTGTTCGACGAATAAATTAAACTGTGTGTTGAATTATTATCACATATTATGCTAAATTAGATTTAAGTCCAATATAATAAATAGAAAAAATAAATTGGTGTCGGATTTTCTTCATCACGCTTATTTCGGTTACAGAATACAATTTATGTATCTCAACAAAGCCTTATTTATTATTTGAAATTAACAGTTACATAGTCTCGTTAAATGGAATGATAATAAGGACATTATTTAAATGTAATTTAGAACTCTCAAGAGACTACGTAGCCTTACCGAAAGCTCACATGGGACTATAAATGCAATACATTGCTTCATTTGCATGCCATGCCGCAAGTCCTGCGAATTCCCACAAAACCAGAACTATTGCGCACGGTTCCGCTATAATTCAACTGCATATGTCTCTTTTTATAGTCTCAAAAATGTTTCATGCTTAAAACTTTAATTAAATCACTTTTATTACGAGAATTTGTTTTTGTACCTTATTGCTGTTCTAATAATTATACTTTAGGTTTACAAAACATCAGATTATAGTGGAGTTTCGCATAAAAACAAACCTACCCAGAACTAATTATAATTACACTGATTACTACATTTATGCGGTCTCTACGACATTATTGTGTGATCCACAAATTGTTGTTTTGAGATTGATTCTTTCTGTCATTTCATGCATACCTGTAAAGTCACCTGCGTCACGGGACATGTTCATAAAGTCCTTTTTTGATTATTTTTTAAACTCCCGCATTAGGAAACATCCTCTCTCGTGGAGTATTTTACAAATATACATGAAACGGACAAACAGAACAGCCAAACTCAGAACAACAATTTGTAGATCACACAAAGTGTTGTTACATGTGGGATATGAACCTACAACACTAGGCACAGCCTTGAGCCGTGCAATCGAGGTGATAATACGGAAGGTGAAGTAAAAGAGATTAAAAAATAGAAAATAAGAAACCTCAAAATGTTTCAAATTGTTGAACTTATTAGACATGTGTGTCTATCTAACTGTCAAAACCCATGCAAGAAAATTTTATATTGTAAGGAAACAGTTCATAACAAACAACAGCACATAATGTCCCACTGGTGGGCTCGGGTCTCCTCTAGGGAGAGGGTTAAGGCCATACGACCCCACGCTGGCCAAGTGCGGGTTGGGGACTGGCAAGAATACGTCGTGGCTACGTAAATCTTGCCGTTGGATGTTTTTAAGCCACCCGAAGGCCTCCAACTAAGCTTCACGACTGTTATCATATGATAAGAACCGGGACCGACTGCTTAACGTGACCTCCGAATCACAGAGACGCTCATGGTAACATGCCACCAGCGGTCACCCAGCCAGGTACTGACCGTGCCATCGTTGCTTACCCTCGATGATTGTTTCTAATCACCGAGTGCAACTGGGCTATGAGCGCCTCAGTCTCAACAGTTCATAGCCAACAGTTAATTTATAACCTACTGCTGCACTATAACAATTATTAACGTGCCAAAATTTAAAAACATACTATTATAATATATATATATATCTATTATTAATAAATATATGAAGTTACGAATTCATAAGTAACTCTGTCTATGTGTTACGATTTCACGGCTAAATTGCAGCACCGATTTCAATGAAATTTGGTATAGAGATATTTTGATTCTTGAGGAAATACATAGGCTACCTTTACCGTGACATAAACATGGCCAAACTGTGGGCAACAGCTAGTATACTCCAAAATTAAGTTATCGAGAAACGCATTTTGACATTTGCAATTTAAGTTAGTGCTTTTCATCGTTATCATCCACTCATTGCAATCCACTCTTGGACATAGCCCTCTCCTATTGCGCGCCACTCTGATCGATTTGGGCTGTAAGTACTTTTTAAGCCATTCAAAATATTATACTTAGTCTTGTCATAAATATTGTTACAAAGAAAAACAACTCCATTGCAATATAGTCCTTCAAACGTTGAGACCAGTTATCAATGGCAGCACGCACTTTTTCTACGTGAAAATTCTTCACTGCCAATCGTATGGTTTGTGTTTGGGACTCCAAATTAAAACCATAATAACAGTGTTAGGTTTGATTTTGAGCGACGGAATGAGTGCCGGAATCACTAAACTAGTGGGCTTACTCGTAAGTATAAATAATCCAGGTGCCAAAACCATCGCCCAATCTGATTTGCTACGTTTTTACAGGTTTTAGAGCCGTTCTGCCAAACTTCGAAGTTTGGATAAGGAGGATTGACTGTGTCACCTACCGATTCACGCAAATGCTCACCGGGCACTGCTTTGGTGAGTACCTGAACAGGATTGGACGTGAGGGAATAGCACAATGCCACCACTGCGGATCTAACCGGGATCCGCTCAGCATACGCTGGAGGACCGCCCCGCGTGGGTGTCCGAGCGTCGAGTCCAGACCGGAAGGAACCATTTTCCGCCAACATTGGTTCAGGCAATGCTGGCGAATAGTAAGGAGCGGGAAACCACAGTGTCTTTCTATGAGGACGTTATTATATTTTTATGATGCTCCAGAAGGCGTCTACAGAGCGGGATCGGGCAAGCACCGAACTCCGCTCGAAGGAGGCGACGAATGGTACGCGGTAGAGGCCGCTAAATCTCCGATTGTCCGATTGTCATGAACGTCTATGGCAATCGTTATTAGAAATTATGCCCTCAAATATACTGACAAATTTTTTTTTATTTACCTGTGGAAGCCCCCTCGGGCCTTCACCCCACCGGGGTTTGCGGCGGGGCGGTGTGATGGGATCCGGGAACCGCTTTCTTACGCCATCCGGATCCCTCCCAGCACCTGCCCGCACCGAAGCGGGCACCGTCATCTGATGGACTCTCAATTTGGGTAACGTACGGCATACGCGTAACGTCACCCCCTCGTGGCTGGCCTGTGAAGCGGATGGAGGGGAAAACCCGTCTCACCCATCCGCGGCCATACTCAGGGCAGCATGAGTCGCTGGAAGGCGCGCCTCCACCGCCCGGGTTGCCGGCGATGGATCAGGTCCGAGTGGAAGTCATCCTCCCGGACCCTCTCCGCCACCTCCTTCTGCGAGATGACTTCCTCGCAGAAAGTCGCGCCCGCGGTAAATCTGCTCTCGCCACCGGCCATGGAGTGAACGACGACCGGTAGCGAGATATCTCCTCCGATGACTGCAATGAGGGCCCGACGCTGCGGTGCCCAAGCGGGGCATACCGCCAGCGTGCGCTGGGCCGAGTCCTCACTGTAGTCGCTTCTAGTTTTAGGCAGAGTTGAGTGACCTCTTTACAAGCTTATTTTTATTTTTTTAAGTTTCACCTGTCCCGATGTTTGTCTGTAATCAAACCTCGCTAGTTAAATTTGATCCGATTTCCGATTGAGCTGAACTTTGAAAAGTCCCTTTAGACCTGATGACAATGCAATTCTATATAATCGGTATTATTATTAATCCAAAACTGCCACCATAAAAAAATGGCGGCTTATGTATTTCTGAACAATCCACACAATATGGGTATCAAATGAAAGGGCTGAAAGTAATTTATTATGTTAACAAGTAATAAAGGCTTGTTCTAAAAAACAAACCTTTTTAAATAAATCACTTGTTAATCTGCACTCTCATAAACACTAAATACTAAAAGAAAACAGTCTAGTCCATTCACAACGTGAGATTTTTGAAGCAAAACGCAATTTAAGTGCTTTCTGATGAGACGACCAGTTTGTGCAGGATCTACTATTAGCATCCAACAATTTTGACCCGAAATTTTGGTAAAGCGCTGTCGCTGACCAATGTTGTCCATTCATTTAGTCTTCCCATTAAAAGGGAGCTTTTAACTACAGCTAATTTATGCAGTGCACGGTTTGCCGGGACAGATTACAGAGTGGCGTGTTCATTCTGTGCGCAGTTTGGGCCTGAATCACGCCTGTCGAATGTGTTACGTCTACTGGAAAATTGTAGCTGTTTATTCGTGTGATTTGTGATTTGGAAAGGAATTGTGATCTGATTTTTTTTGCTTTCTCTACATTTACCAAGTATTTAGGTGCCATTAGCCTTGTGTTAAGGTAAAGATGCTAGTGCAATGTTTTTATATTGTTGAATATTGACAAATTTGATGAGTGCAATCTTACTTTGGGCTCTTAAAATTAATAGGGATGTTCTGTTTAAGGTTTACATAAGGCAATATAACGCTATTGTATCCGTTACTAATTATGTGTGCGAATGCAGTCGTAAAGCCAATTAATATCGGTTAGCAAAATTGAATTAAGCGATCTTCTTAGATTTTTTGTGTAAATTTTAATTGATGTTATCAAGTTGATGTTTATATTATTAGTACTATATTTATGGCTTTACTAATACTACATGATCAAAAGTAAAAATAATGCACTTGATATTTACTGCGGTAGGTAATGAAAAAACTAATAATGTTTCTAGGAATATCTTGACAACATTAATGCAAACAAAGCCACTGACAAACTATTAGAAGTCACCAAAAGCTTAATATATAGAACTCCTACACAAATAAAGTCAAACTTTCTATCATGAGTAGTAAACTCATAAAACGAGTCGGATCGTAATTTAATAAATATGCCCTGCATACAAAGGTCGACGTCGAGAAGTCGCTTTTGTTAAGGAGATAAACAGTACATAAATAATAGAAAGATACATAGCTGGAAGCTCTTTAATCATACAAAAATAATTAGTATACGTGGTATACCAATGGCTGTGAGAAAAGCATTAGCAACAAAATACAGAGTAATCAAATGTGCAGATTCGAACTAGTAATACATGTAACTACAGAAGTAATGAAATGCTCGTCGTAGGTTGTCTGAAGCCATAAATTAAAACACTAAAATTTTAAATAAAATTGTTGTAGTTCTTTTTGAGTGAGAAAATAGCAAGACCCTTACCCTCACAAGGCATAATTTTTACGTCACATCCTTTATTTAAGTCATAGTATTACAGAGACTGACAATTAACGCACTTCTTACTGAAAGCAATTTTTAGAATGAGAACAACTTTAACGTTCTCATAATTTGTATATTTTTTTAAACCCGTTAATTAATTGTTAAAACCTGTTAATTGTAGATTGCTAAGTTGTTGTGAATAAGAAAGTTGTTTTTTGACCTAACAAACAGAATGCCTCCCAGTTGTTGATTGTTTTGCCTTATATTGAATAAAGTTTCATCTACCACACCCATGAACTTAACTTTTCTGTTTGCCATCGTGCACTTGTACAGGACTAATGCCTAGACTCATCCTAAGTTAAGTCTGATTAAATGACAAAAAAAGATGTAATTGACAGATAGGGTTTATGAATTTTAGTAAAAATAAGATGACATTTCCAGTCAATTAAGAATCGCTGAGTTAGAGTTGAAAAATTTTTAATTAAAGAGATAGTTGATTGTAAGCCTTTAATAAATGTATAAGTCTATTGGAAGATTATAAATTCCAAAGTAACTTTGTCTGTCTGTCTTTTAAGCTTTCGCAGTTAAACCGCTGCACCGAGGTAATGAAACTTGGCATATAGTCAATTGTTATACATAACTTTGTAATATATATATCTAATGCCTTTAAACGAGCAATTCTTTTATATATACATATTTATATATAATCCGAATCTCAACAACGGCTCCAACAATTTTCATGAAATTTAGTATGCAGGGGTTATCGGGCGCAATAAATCGATCTAGCTAGTATTTATATTTGGAAAATTTACTAACAAAATACCGAGTTAAGTAGAAGTTTTAGAAGAATACGAGTAAGGCTCGAAAATATATGCCCTTAGTAAATGGGGCATGACCAAATTTGTTTGGTCAGTCATATCTGTTTTGGCTTGATTGATTAAATATTTTAAATTATTTTATAAAATACTGTGTTGTTTATCTTTTAAAGTATGTGCAATTTAGCGATAATAAAGAAAATAAAAGATCTTACTAATGTGAAAATTGTAACTGTCATAACAACGTTTAAACTCTAAGTTTAATATATATATATGTAACATAATACAGACTTATATATTTATTTATTTGTCTTGTGAACATTCGTCTTATTGTGATGAAACTTTGTCACTCATATTTGATAACGAACATTTTTTCAATGAAATTGCCAAATGATTGCCTTACAGTCTATTTTTTTTTACATAAAACTAGTTTTAAATTAAAATTTGATTAGTAACTTTAAACATACATCTGGTCCTTCAGAGGCTCTATAATTTTAGAGTTTTGTATCTTAAAATGAAAAAAACAGAACCCTTATACTTATGAATGTAATCAACATGTCATATTCAAGTAGAAGTCCACTTGTTTATAAATTTAATTATTTTATGTTTTGTTTGGTCATGGTTTTTAGACTTTTTTATATCACAATTTTTATGACGAGTTAAAAAAAAACAGTTGCTTCTTACCAAATTTCAAGAATCTGAGTGCAAGGGAAGTACCCTTTTTAGTTACACCATAAAATAAGACGTTTATGCTGCAAATTTTCGACACTCACAAGGGTATCAAAATCTATAGAGTACTTCCCGTGAATTCAGAATCTTGAAATTTGGTACGAAGCAACGTCTTACAGGAAAAATAAAGGAAATATTGTTAAAAGCATATTTTTTTAGTTACATCATACAATATAAAACTACAGGTTTGTACGGAACCCACGGTGCGCGAGTCTGACTCGCACTTGGCCGGTTTTTTTCCTTTAGAGGTACGGAACCCTCAAAATATTTAAAATACATTAAAAGAAAGTTGCAATATAATTGTATATTCCAACTTCATTAAACTTGTATTTTTAATTTTAAAAAGTATCGATAATCTTACATAAATAATAGTTGAATTTTTAAATTTTCAGTATCTGATAAAAAAACAACGTAAACAGTTTTATGAAGCAAGTCAAGAACAATAAGTGTCAGATTAAACTTGCGTTCACAGTAAAGTTTGACCTTCTCTGACTTCTAAGCCAAGGTTAAGGTCATTTAGGTAGACGCCTGCACAATAAAGATGAGGTTGCAAATCTTCGTTTGTAAAATTAAACATTTATACGTTTAAAGTTTCAATAATAAATACTAATAACGTATCTGTAGTAGTGAACCATACATTTAATTATTTCTTAAACATGTTTAAATACTTGTATTAAGCGAAAATTTCAAACAAACATATAAATCTTACTTATACTAAATACATCATTGGGAAAATAATTTGATATTATAATAATAATTTAAGCAATTTGCATTTATTTAGTCATTGTAAATAAGTTAATTGACTGACGGTTTTGAATATTGACCAGTTCAGTTAAAAATTGATTCAAGTTTGTTTCTGAATAAAATGGCTCTCAGTGAGCGAGTGTAAGTATGTATTACTTATGCTTTATTCAAGAAAATCTAAATAAACACATTTTTAAAAATTTGCTGCCTATCGATGAAATCAACTGTGAACCAAATTGACCCCACGTTATACTGTGAGGGATATCAATCAATTATGTACCCAATATTTATGTATCTAGGGGTAGTAAAATGGGCTTGTCTTTGATATTTTGGCAAAGACTGACTTTGTTGACAAAAAAAGTTAAAGTTCAAATAGACATATCCTGCAGTTCAGGCACAGGTATTGTGGATGATACAATGCCTATACTCTAATGTACCGAGAACAAACAAGTTACACGGATTTACCGCCTTTACATAGCAATCTTATTTATTAATTTTATTGTATACATACAAAAATTACAAAAAAAACAAGCTACAAAATATGCAAATGTAACAATCGGCAGTGTTATCGCTCACAGCAATCTCTTCCAGACAAACATGACACGGATTGTTGGTACACAAAAATTTTAGGCAGCTTACATACAAGTAATACACCTAATCCTCTACATGGATGGAATGAAATCTCTCAATTTACATCTTTGTATTAAAAAAATGTGTTTCTTAAAGTTAATTTTAAAGAAAATTGAGGCAAAGATTTATTTTAACTCAGGTTTACCATTTCTTTATATATGGCCGGCAAAGCCTTTTCACGCCTCTGGTGTTGCGGTTGTCTATGGACGGCGCGATCACTTTCCATCACGCGATATGTCTACTCGTTTGCTCCCTGTTGAATAATATAAAAACACCCGTTTCCATTTATCATGGCATCACGCGTGAACGGCTGCATTAACGTCAATCGCTTTAGTATTGCATATCTCATTTGACAAATATATTATAATACTTACCTGTAACGGCATGTTTTAGGCTCAAAATATTCTTATCGAAGTGCTAAAAATAAACCAAAATGCTTGGGTACAGGAACTCTTTTCGGTTCATGTATATAATGTTAAAATACTATAAAACGCAGATTTAATCTAATGTAGTATGTATGATACGTAAATATGTATAGTTCTATATTCAGATTTTGTATTTTATTGTGTGCCTTTCAAGTTTAGGAACACATTTATGTTTTTGATGCCATATGCATACTAAGGACATGTCTTTCTCTTCACTCTTCATGAAATTCAATAAAAAAATTTGAGTAGGTACTGATTTCGTACCCGATTTTGGCACGTTCAAAGTTCTATGTTACTGGACAGACGTCATAACAGAAATTGCCTAAATGATATGAGGTTAGTTTTTGTTGCATGCAGAATAAGCGAATAACGGTTCGATTTTCAATCTCCCACTGTAACATACAATGTCATCCTATGAGGAAAATATTTAAAGGGGAAACAACGCGGACCTGCCGCGATCAGCGTTCTGCCGTTCCGTCAAAAGCGATCCAATCGTTCTCTTTATTGAAACAGCCGTCTGCCGTCTTTGTTGCGGGAATTCCCTTGAATCCAATTTATGCAAAGTATTTACGAGTGACAAGAATTTATTTGACGTGCCAATTTTGCACCCTAACGTTCCAGCTCGAAAGCCACATTTTAAAAGTGCTCTGGCGTGCCAGTGATTGAACGATTTACATGATATTTTACTCTCTAACGGAAACCAAAGTGTACATGTAGAAAATTTGGTAACAGAAAATACAATTTCAGTCAACCCTGATATTTTTGTGTATAAAGAATCTTTCAATCCTTAGATGGTTTTGGTCTATAGACATTGATAAATGAGTTACAGTGTCATGCGACTTTGGTAAGCAACATGCCGAGTGAGTGAAACGCGACGGCAAGTCGCCTCGTCGTTAATACAGTAACGTAAACATCAGATTTATGGATACTTGTATCTAAAAATTGACTAAGACAGATAAATAGATGGTTTTCTTTTAAATTAGTAAATTTTGTTACATCAAAACACAAATACTAACTCTTAATAAATAATCATGGCAGTGGCATGATTTGAAAACAGTCGCCAATCTCGGTGACCGACACCGGCAGATTTGTTGTTAATTATTATAGTGACAGAACTTTTAAGGAACGAGCACCTTATCATCTAAATAGTCTGCTGTTAGACATACATGCATCAGATAAAGCTTAAATGTATATTTTTAAAGTTTATTATAGTAATTTTTTGTTACACCTATTTTTAAATGTTTTTTTAGTTGTGTTCAAATAATTCGAATTTTTATGCAAGTCTAAAATATTAATGTAACTTAAACATTATTTTTTTATCCCATAGTCAAACGACTAATCTTTTTTTGGGGGACAAAGACTGTAATATTACTTAGTTTTTTAGTTTCGTAACTAATACTTAAGTAAATAGTTAGAAATTTAAGTGTTAGGTATTCTCGTTATTTATTATTATATTCATTGAATGTATTGTATTTATTACTATATTATTTGTATATTACTTGAGTAAATTACAAGATATATATTTTATATTATTATTGTATATAATATAGACACAGATATTACCTTTGTTTAAACTAATACTCGCTAGGTAACGATGACTGTAGTTAGGATAAATAGCGAGCATAAAAGTTATCCCAAAAATACTTTTATCTATGGGCGTTTCTCATCATACAACGTTTAAAGGGTATTTGATTAACGATCTGTATTAATTTCGCCTAAAATCCCCGTAACGAGGCGAGTGGAAGTAGAGGCGGTCGGACCAGTAATATCGCCATACCTATCCATAATATTCGTTATTAATGCTAGTCATTCGCTGAGTAAGATGGCTATCAAAAATCTCCAAGGTTCCCGCCTGTACACCATTAATATCGACTCTAACCTCATCACGATCAATCAAAACGTGTATTTAATTGCGTGTAAATAAAAATGTATTTTTTAGAAGTTAACTATTTATGAAATGTTTATGTTGTTCATTTAATTGTGGTCGAGATGTCGTCTGTAGTTATCAGTTTGTTAGGTAATCACTAAAGTTCGAGACCAAGGGACCGGCGAACGAACAACATAGAAGGAACTATGGATTTAATTGTACAAGATATAATCCTCCATTCGATAGGCTAACGGTTTTGGAATAATTATGTTCTCATAATCCTAGCAGTGTCTCTGAAGTTTGTGTCTCGCTCCCCTCCGCCTATTGTCCTCGCCCCTTACCCCTGATTGATGGCGCCGGAGATTGCATGTCAGGATTACATCTGCGTAGGATGTACGGATTATTTAGTTGCTAGCTGGCGAGTAAATAGGGCAAGCAATATTCTGGTTAAAACTTATAGCAACACGACAGTAAATACATATGCGGGAAAACAGGCGGTAATCTCGTTTGCGACGTTGGTAAAAATTTCATCTTTCACGATTTCATCACAAAACAGGAGGCTCTAAAAGTACAATGTATAGTTCGTTTATAATACAATATATGATACCGACTTCATATTCTCCTTTTTACGGGCTTGCTTATTTATGCTTATATTATATTTTTCTTCCGTGTTGTATATTTTCTTTTCTTCCTGAAGCTCTTCACTGAAATTTAATCTAAATATTAGGCTTTCCAAATCATAAAGAAAATTGTTTAACTGAAACGCGTGGTCTACTTAACCAATAAAAATACAAAACATATCAAATAAAGGAGTTCGCAACTACTACCGTTTAATATAACGGATTGATATTATTTGATGTCCATCTATTTCCACCTAAATACTACCAACTTATGTTTACCTATTATTTACTTATTAGAGTGATCGATATTAAATGTTTTCTTCATTTAATACTTTGCGAAATTCATTAATCGAAGCGTCATTTAAGACAGGAATTTTCGAATTATTTCCTTGGTTTAGCATGTCAAATAACTTCGAGGGATCGGACGGTTTTTGTTTCATTCATATGAGAATTTTATTCATACGTCCAATATTATTTCCGTCTGAATAGAAATATTTCCAATAAGAATCGGGCCAAGATTTTGCATTGTGTCGCCGCGATTTTTCTTTAGAATATCAGTTTCGGAAAGTGTCGGAATTTGGTATGTACTGCAGGATATTCGACTTGTGATGCCTGAAACAATTTCATTATTTCGTATGGAAATGAAGACTCTCTGTACAGATCCCTACATCTGTACAGTACAGTACGGTAGTTCTGATAAAGCTTCTAGTGAAATATGATTTAGAGTACTTGATGTTCATTATTTAATATGCAAAATCTACTAAAATTGCAGTAATGGATTTTATCTACTTATAAGTATTTGATATTAAACCAATACTAAGATCCTATGTACTTCAGGGTGCAATCATATTTTTAAACCGTCAAAGAAGTAGAACGATAGTGCTTTTATTACTACAGTAACAATATTTAGTACGACTATTACTTTCGCGCATCCTAATAATGAAATTAGTATCAGATATAGCTCCCTTATGGTATGAATCTAGGCAACGATTTATTAAAATTTAAAAGTCTCTTCGAAGTTTTAGAAAAGTCATATGCAAAAAGAAGTCATCTATATAGCAGACAGTTTATATACCTTTAATGTTTGAAAATTGCACTGCTTATATTAATTAGGAGATTGATATCGGAGACCATGTAGTAAGAATAATTCTTGTCCATTACTCTTTGTACGGTAACATTCTCACTAGAGTTTTTAAAACCGAATTATATTTGGTGCATATTCTTTTTTTACGTACACATTCCAAGGTAGTGACTATCCATGTAGGCCAAAGTATAAATATAAATAGCTTAATAAGTTCAATAATAAAGAATGGAACTTTAAAAGCTAAATTAAACTTTAGTAAACGAAGTACGAAAGTCAAGGAAGAGCTGAATTTGATCAAAAACATTAATCATTCTAAAGGCAGCGGACAGGTAGGTGCTTTTAATCAAAGTGACTCTGTGAGCTGACTGACGTTTCGAAAATGCGATTTTTATCGAATGGTATGAGATATAATAATAATTATATTTCAGATCTTCTTTATTTTCAAATTTGTAGGTTTTGACATCACAAATTACAATAAATTTACGTTATTATAATTTATATTATCGTTTTCATGGTATTATGGGTTACTGCTGAATGGTGCTGATGTATTTCCTGAACCACAAATCTTAGTGAGTAAGTATGATTAATAAATATCTTCTAGACTCACCCGAGGCCCCAAGTACATCAGCTTTAGTTTATGTCCGGGTGTCCAATGTACGGAAACGAAAAGCACACAATCCTTCCGACTAAATAAGTATAGCTTGGTTAATAAAACTGTCTTTTGTCTTGTTTTGATTTGAATGTTCATATTTAATATACGTGTATCACATTTAATAGGTATCTATGTGATATGTGTATTGATATAAAGGGCTGAAACAAAACGTTTTTCTGATCTGAAAGTTACTGCCACTCTGGAGGTTTAATACATTTCATTGCTGCTTCCTTAATCTTTGTATTTCCAGTTTAAGAATGAAAAACTAAATTGCGACATACGATTATTCGTTTTGAGGTTTATCACAGCTCTTATACGGAGAAGTCTAGGAAACAATCAATTTCCTTGAACGGATTCCAAGCTTATTTGGTAAATTTATCAACGAGTATAGTGGTACAGAAATGTACAAATTGTATCATGTTACATCTAGAATTGATTGAAGAGATTGGGTTATCCAGACATGTTGGTGAACGATACAGATAATCTAACTTTCCTACAAGCTAAAAAAATACTTTTCAATGAAGAACACAATATTTACCCAACTAATTGTTATAATTAAAACCGTATTTGAAAGAGTATTTTTGAATCAAAACAGAAAATAATATTTAAAGTAATATTTATAATATATTCTCATATTTTTTCTCGCCTTAAACATATAAGGATTACGTTTATACTAAAACAAACAAAGCCGTAAATTTTACGTTTGTTATGAATATCTTTCTCATCCGCGAATGTATTATTTGCCATTAAATAACTATAACAATTACAGATATAGCTACATTCAACAAAATTATTTTATTACCCACAATCAGGAAAGAATAACTTCCAAATAATAAATTACTCGTACATTAATTATCACAAATATACCATAAAAAACTTGGAACAACAAAAAACTTTGTTCAAAATGCGACTCTATTTAATAAATATGCCATTATCCGAGCTCACCCCACTAGAGTAAATAGAGGAATGGGCGATCATTCGCTTGAAAGAGAAAGACACATCTGGCGCTTGCCAGATTATGTTGGTAAAATTCAATAATCCTTAGAGAACCAACTGAGGAGGTCGGCTATTGCAACTTTTTTCGGTAGTCGAAGGAGTTCTGACGACTTTGGTAATCAAATTTGCGTATGTAGGTACAGTCCCTTACAACTGAGTTCGTCTGGTTTTACCCAAACGCTCTTAGCATACTAAATGCTTGTTGTGAAATCAATAAAAATGTTATCTGTGTTATTTTCTTTTTGTTAGTTGTGTGTAAAATGTCGGAAATATTTATTTTTATTTATACTAAATATTATCGGTACATGTAAAGGTTTTAAAACATATGTGAAAACATATTTGAATCTAAACAGCTATTGAGTTGCGATCGCTTAGACCAAACGTACAAACGTTTTGTCTTTT